>CM061920.1:132513192-132616414 GCA_031002005.1 Vandiemenella viatica
TTATTTCTCAAATGATTTTTCAGTTTTTCACTTGGTACTCATAATTGTGTTGAGATTAGAAAGAACTAAAATATTGCGCTATCACAAATTTTCAAGTTGAATGGCTCAGAAATTACAAGGTTTGACGGACGGACGAATGGATGAATGCGTCTCTCATTCAGTAACTTGTGAAGAATTTTATTGCTATTGTAACAAGTCGTTTGTGTGGCTGTCTTATTAAAGTATCACTTTCAAATGATAACGTATGATGTAACGTTATCATTTTGATACAGCAGTAAACACCGATCACAAGATTGCAACATAGTCTTCCAGTGTTTGTAAAAATATGACAATGTTTCCTCTGTTGTCTTCTTAGACGTTGTCGAAACATTGTCATATTTTTATGACACTAACCAGCTACAAACCACGGAAGAATATGTTGTATTTATACGCCGAAAAAATATCCGTTCACAGATTACAAGATTGTTAGTGTCAAGCTGGTGCGGTTATTACGCGTATGATCTGTACGTTTTATTTATTCACTGAAAATTTGGCTTTATGTTATTCACAACGCTGTCCGGTTAGAAAAATCATTAATGTGTCAAAATATGCTAATATGTAATATTACTGTTTTTGTTTCATAATTGGAACGGCTCTGATACGGTGATCCATGATAATGTGAGAAACGTATTAAATATTCCCCAAATACACCCGTCTACGTCTAAAAAAGTGGCTTTCTAATTTTGACGTAAAGGATCTAGTAAAATTACTCTTAACTTTTATGTGTTCACGGAGTTAATTATGGCATATTTTAGCGATGTACAAAGACAGCAGTGTTTTAAATTTCAAACTTTTTATACCCTCTTTTCTTTCCTTATTAAATACTTTTCTCTTCAGAATTTAAATATTCTCTTTGTTAGAGAAACGTTGTCGTTAATACTTCAATCCGAAAATGTACTGGTGGTCAACTTTTCATTCGCTGCATTGTTACCTGAATAATAGAAAGAAGCAGTGATATATGAAAATCTGGCGGAAAACTTCTTTTGCTTCCGAAATAATGAGACTGAATTATTTAAATAGTAAACGCCATGGGAAAGAGTTTTGTTAACGCTTGTTCATTGACCTGTGTTGTGGTAAGGGATTAGAAAATAGAGTTGATAGAGAAACTTTTTTTCCGGAGTCTGCATTCATTTAGAAAATTCGTTTCTTTCTTTTTAACTTCAGAAATTATGTGTAACATTAATTGTTTATATACTTCGTCTCCTTAGTTTTTTGACGACATTGTATGAGAAACAACTGATTAAAAAAAAATGTAACACTTACTAATTACTTAACATCATATAAACCGATGGAATTCAGTCACAAAATCATTATGCTTACGGAATATCGCGCTTGTCAATAAATTTATGACTTCAATTGATTTAAGATAATAAATCTTTTGAGGGTGGTTCATTCCTGGGCAGGGACGTTCTCATGGTACGCTATTCACGGAATGATTTTACATTAGTAAAATTCGGGCAGAATGTTTCCTATCTTCTTGCGTGTACCATACTTGTTAGGCATACGACATACAGGATAAAAAGTTCATAAGAGAACAAAACTCTGATGCAACAAGTTTAGGCTTTTGGGACCTCTTAAAATCTTTATAACTAACGAGCATTTTAAAAAATTAGCCAAATAAGTGAATAGAAAAAGTACTTATAGTTTTTTCCAATTTTCCGAACAACTTTTCCAATTGTTCTTTCTCTAAAAACCTCAGTCCAATTATAACAATAATTTAACGAAAATTAGCCAAATCGGTCCATAGAATAAAGTGATTTCAGTGTTTCCGGAATTTTTCAATTTTCTGGACACTTTTCCAACTTTTCTTTCTCTAAAACCGTTATTCGGGCTATTAAGAATATTTTAATTCATAAAATGACGCCAATGCAACTGTATTATGTAGGTTTATTGCTGTACGACTTTCGCCTCTCCTCAAGGCATCATCAGCGACGAATCTATTTTAAAATTTACATTGGATTTACAAACTTATTTGACATAACGCTAAATTGATACATTTTCTTATTATTTACACTTACTATTTACATTAGTGGATTTCAGTATAGTAACCACACATCTTTGCTTTCTCTCCAAAGCATGTTTCCATTACAGCCATTTGTCTTTGCTGTTGTGTACACGATATAAACATTGCGTCTTCTACAATTCGCTTGTTTTCGGTGGCCATCTTATTTTCTTACTGTGAAAGGTGGTGATGAGCTGACGGCGCCAGATTTGAAATTGCGTGGGAGATTTTATATCTAATTTTATGTAAGTGTGTGAGTGCATGTATTTGTTAGGTTTATTTCTTTACTGTAGGGTTATTGTATGTTTACCAGTTTGAACAGTGTTTGG
The DNA here is from genome assembly GCA_031002005.1 of Vandiemenella viatica. Classification (NCBI taxonomy): domain Eukaryota; kingdom Metazoa; phylum Arthropoda; class Insecta; order Orthoptera; family Morabidae; genus Vandiemenella; species Vandiemenella viatica. The sequence goes on from CM061920.1 coordinate 132,515,563, forward strand.
TTTGTTAAATTTATGTGGTCATTCAGTACCTGCTTGCCATTTTTTATTGCTTTTTGTATGTGGTAGTTTTCTTGTAGAGAGAGGGTATTGTGTCTGTAATTGTTGATTGTGAGTATTTGCATGTCTTTGTTAATGTCTGTTGGTAAGTGATCGTTTTCTATTAGATGTTCGGCGAATTATGAATATATATATTAGTGCAACATTGTTTCATCCTTAAACTTCACCGGACTATTATGAACATTTATAAAATAACATAATCGGTCCATAGAAAATAAGCAAATCATTTTCCCAGAATTTACTCATTTTCTGAACAAACTTTTCCAATTTTTCTTTCCCTAAAATCCTTATTCGGAATATCATGAACATTTTTTAAAAAATAACATAATCGTTCAATAGAAAACTTTGAATTTTTTCGCGAATTGTCAAATTTTCCAATTTTTCTCTATAAACCTTAATCGGACTGTTACATTTTTTAAAATTAGCCAAATCGGACCATAGAAGAAAGTCAATTTTTTCCCGAATTTTCCAATTTTTTGGGCAACTTTTCAAATTTTCCTTTACCTAAAAACCTTATTCGGGTTATTTTGAGTATTTAAAATAAAATCAGCCAGATCGGTTCAGCCGTTCTCAAGTGAGGTGGTTACCAACTAACAGCATTTCATTTTTATCTATTTAGATTTAAGACTGATTTTTACTTGTTTGTTAGTCACAGATATTTCAAATACAATTACTGGAGTATGAATTGTTTGATTCCCTTTCCAAGTTGTGTGTCGCTACGAGATTTGATATTTGTATTTAAACACTTTTTTTTTAATTGCAGATCTTATTGTTTAACGTCTGTTAAAAGCAGAGATTTATTCACAATAAGCAAAAGGTTGAACTTTTTTTTTAAAAACAAAGATGTTGGCTTCTACTAATTAGAGGTCCATGAATAAAAGTTTTATTTCTGTATGTTTGTTCGTTCCGGTATCGTGAAAAATTACGAACAAATTTTCATGGATTTTTCGCATTTTCAAAACTTAGGGAGATGTGTATAGTCATTCTACATCTCTTGATGGTTGAGCATTGTTAGTAAAAAAGGTTATATTGGCTTTTTATTTTATTTTTTTCATTTATATTAGTTACCCAGTGGATGTGGTTTACGTGGAGGCAGCATCAAGCAAAATTGCAAATTTAGTGTGTGCAGGTAGGAATATATATATATATATATATATGTGTGTGTGTGTATGTATGGAAGAACTGCAATTTTAAAATTTTCTAGCAACTGGTATCTGTTGTATACTGAAATAACATCTCACCGGATCTAAATACAAAAAGAGTGCTATTATTCAAAGTAGGTGGTCAGAACCAGTTGGTAAAATAGAATAAACAGCTGATGTTACCCCAGTCTAATCAAGTATATATTCTTGCTGTGACCCTTCTCTTCAACTGATACTGTTGAATTGCATCTGCGCTGGTTCCTTTTTTTCAGTTTTTCGGGTTTTTTTTCGTCGATGAACAGTTCATTCGATCCGACAGAAGAATAGTGGTAAGGAACTGGAAGGAATTTTTCAATTGTTTTTTGAATAAATCATCCAGGCATTCGCATGGAGTGTTTAAGGGAAGACATGGAACCAAAAAGTCTGCTTGGCTGGACAGAGATTTGAACCCACCTCCTCCCGAATGCCGAGTGCTAACCGCTCACGCACTACGCCCTCTGCACTTGGACAGACGCTGAGCCGAGAGTAAATCCCAAATCCGGCGTATCAGCGGTTCCGATTACAGTTTTGGTGATATTTGTAATCATCGAGTCGGCTGCAGGGATTATCACAGAATACTGCTACTCGGATTTACAAAAAGCTTACATGATTCGCAGACATATTCCAACACTCATTTCCCTCTATTAGCATAAATCGTCGTGGATAAAATGATCTTATTTTTCCCGTCACGTGGAACCAGATGTAAATAATTTCAGGTTAGACAGAAACTTTAAACTCCCGTAATAAAGGTGCTTAAACAGTCATTACGTTCCTGGAACAGCTGCTTCTGACCCATTCCAGTGAACAAATATCTGCTCATAAACTGGTTCTGAAACAAGCTCTTCAACAATCCTTCCACTTGTAAGTTTTCGCATTCAGACTCTTTTGCCATAAAGCAGGTCTGCTGCACACTTTCCTTGAGCTCATAAGCCCACGTATAGCATCTGCAACTTTTTAGGAACGGTTTTGGCTCACATTACGTCATTCGCGCCGTTGACAACGTAAATTACACGCCCGCCGCGCTCAACTGTCGCGCTTTTGAAGAGTGAGCCTTTGCTTTTGAAGCCTTCCGAATTGCTACGTGCAGTGGCCGCGCTTTAAGACTCGCAACTACTCTGTTCGCCGGGTCCGCTTTGTCACTTTGTCTTTTGATGCTGTGCCTCGAGGCTCCTTTCATTCCCCTTTTTTCTCTCCTCCCGACGCTGTCCCGACAGAGACTACTAGTCGCCGTGGACAGCTGAGCTCACCAGCGTGTTCCGTGGGATTTCGGACCCACCGTGTATTGATTGGGTCGCTGGCCACCCGAGCCACGGAACCCCTGTGTCTGCAACAACAGAAACCATACAACTTGCATTGTCACAGCGTCCTCCAGCTCGCCTCAGAGCTTCCTTCACTTGTGCCGTTCGGATGCTGAATATTATCTCATGGGAACCTGCACTCTATTTGTTACAGCGAACACTTTTATGGGATTATAATAATGTTTAGGTAAAAATCAGCATGCTGCTATTTGATGATGACATTGTCCTATTAGCAGAACAGAGTGAGGATCTTGAGATTTACTAAATGTATTAACAAAATACTGAAAGATGGTTTTTGGCTAAATATTAACCAAACCTGGTCGAAAGCAATGAAATGTAGCACAAATGATAGTAATAATAGTATATTCAATATAAGAACAGGATTGGGTGCAATGGCAGAAGTAAGTGAAATCTGCTACTTAGAAAGTAAAATTACAACTGATGACCAAATCATGTTGGAAGCAGATTGCACTAGGAAAAAGAGCCTTCACGAAAAAGAGAAATCAATTAGTTTTAAATTTTTTATCTAAGACTCAGAACTTATTATGTGTGAATCGCAGCTTTTTATGGTATCGATGCATGTACTTACGGAATAGCAGAAAGAAGAAAAATTGAAGCATTTGAAATGTGGTGCTACAGAAGAACGCTGAAAATTAAGTGGACTGACAAAGTACGAAATGAACCTGTTTTAGAAATGATGGGCAGGAAAGAAGTTGGTGGAAAGTTTTACAGCAAGATGATACAGGATGGTGTTTCGTATTTCGAGACATGCTGGATTAGTTAATTTGTTAGTTGAGGGAACAGTCGAAGGTAGGAGCTGTAGAGGCAGACAGACGATGAATATCTAAAGCAAATAATTGCAAGGGATATGTTGAGATAAAGAGGTCAGCGCAAAATTGGAAGGAATGGTGGACTGCATCAAAAATGTTAAAACTGCTGACCGTAAAATGAGAAAATAAAAAGATATAATTGAGATTTGGTATCTTTTAGCTAAATAGGTGTCTCTAAATTTAGTATCTTTACGTGTAAAAAAATACTATAAAACATCTTTTTTTTTGCTACAGTGATATGACCAGCAGGTCTGATTTCTGATCCCGAAAAACGGGACTCGCTACCCCGCCACTGATCACAGTGTGAAGAGATTTTAACCCACCTGCCTTTGGGATTTTTTAATTTTAGGGGGGAAAAAACTACCATATTTATCACGATTTGCCAAACGATGGTCTAGTTCGTACACAGTCACACTAGTCGCTATTTACCTGGGATCGTTGGATGTTACTGAGCGGTGGAAGCCCTAAAACTCCCATGAACACTAAACTCATGGTCCTGTTCTTCACAAATTTCTACGGCATGTAGTGCATTTACTGTGCAGTGGTAGTGACAGATATAGCAAAAACGGCCACAACTATAGAGACAAAATCTCTCGGTTTATAATAGGCGCCAAGGTGTATTCCCTAGTTTAGTCACTAAAGTGCTTTGAAAACAACTAGCATTCAAGTGGTGAAAAGAAATCGCTCTGCGTTTATAATTCGGTAAATGGGCATCAGGTGTCAAGCTGCAACGGAATTTTCACACAAAATATCAAAGAGAACCACCCACAGACCAAACAATGGGTAACGATTTCAATTCAGGATTGATGTCTGTCGCCTCACCACAGGCGTTCATATCGAGCACCTGCGAGGTACATCAGAGACTTGGAGAGATTTTGTGCCTGTCATAGCCACTGCACAATAACTGTTCTAAATGCTTTAGAGACGTATGAATCACCCTGTACAAATTACTGCAGCAATACGGGTCAGCTAGTACGCCACATACTGGATATCAGAACTTTTCGAAAATTGTCAATAAAGCAACATAATTTCAGAATATTAGCTACGAAGTATGCGTATGTTATTTCAGATTTCAAGCTGATTTACAAAAATCAGAAGATCATCATTTCGCTTGATCTAATTGTAGAACAATATAATTATAGGGTATATATAAAGAAATGAAACACGATGGTATAGCAAAAGAGGTTTCCCGTACGTACAAAAAAATTTAGTTAATGCGGAAATGACTGAACAGTCGTTTCATTTCAGCTATTCAGCCCCTGTTGCGATTTACGATATAAATAATTTTACCATTCATTGAGAAAATTTCGGCAAGTATGTATCGGTATAAGTCAGAAAAATGAAACCAACGGAACCAAAAAAAAAGTTACCAACACGTTTTTATCGTACTTGATCTTGCATATGTTATAGATACTTGCCGAAAATAAGGTGAACATCTTTTTAAAACCTCTAATGTAGACTCCTAAGACAACCTTTCATTACCATCCTACACGAAAGGAGAACCTGGGACGTATCAGAGAAAGACGGGCATTTCTGACAGATTCAGCCCTCATTTTTCTTTTGTGTTCGTCACAACTAAGAAGTAAACGTCGCGTGTGTTGACTTTAACTCCTAATACCTTAGCTGGACTCTCAATTTTTATGCGCTTTTCGTATATGTTTCAGCTGTATATCAATCTACTCCCTCAGTAGCTGCACTGCTGTTTGGGTTGCGTTAATGTATATAGCCTACAGGTCTGGCAACGACCGAAAGCTGACCACTTGCCCCTGTCTTCCCACAGTAAATCGTAGATTGTGAAAATCGATGTATATATTTCTTGGATGTCGAAATATATATAGTGGTGAGAAAAGTTAATCCTGTTCTTCTGAATCTTGTTTCCAGTGAAAACCAAAGTTGATGACTTGTCCTGTCTTCGGAGAAAGTAGCTGGAATTTCAAAGGCTCTTAACCCGACCTTCACCTCCAGCGTATTTGAAAACACAGCATTTGATTTCTCGATGAGTAGGTACAGTCTCGATAGAAAGAAAATTAATGTTAACTGTAGGTCTATTTTACCCGGTACGATTTTCGGGCTAGGTTAGGTAAGCAGGAAACGAACTGACCACTCTACCTCCAATACCAGGCTGGGTACACCTCCTTCGTGAAGTGAATACCAAGTTTAGCTTTTTAGCTTATTGGATGAGGCAAATCAGGCTGCGCTTGTAATTACTTGCAAACGATATAGTCCATATACATTACAGATCTGATTGTGTGTAACTTTGCGGTAATCATTTTATGACTATGTCATATCCAAGAAAAGCTACTTTATGTTCATGTAGTAGCTAGTCTTAAGTTATGTTTGACCAGATTTTAACTGGAAGAGATTCAGCCATGGTCTTTTGAAGGTACGATCCAGGCATTCGCCTTCGGTGATTGGGGGAAAGCATCGAAAACGTAAATTTGGATGGTCGTCCCAAATATGAGATCAGTACGTTACCGCTCACCCATCACGCTCACTGCTGTTCTTGTCCACTATCCATATATTTTTTTAAAATAAATGATATTAAGGAATGATCAATGCCACAGTCACACCAAGAAATTTCTGGGGCTCAATAAGGAAATATTAATTTAAAAACAAATTTGATCACTTATGTGCGAGTTACATTAATCGCAAGCTGTAAACAAGAACCCTGACATCCTTGTAGATACGTCGTGAAAATCCCGCAAGTCTCGTATCCGTAATAAGTAATACGTGGGTTGATACAGAAGTGAGCAGATAATCGAGCAGTGACTGGCGATTGACAGGTAGGATCCCCTCGACCTTGCTGCGGCCGTGGGTCGATGCCCGGCGGCGTTTGTCAAGTGTATCGGGTATTGTTAGTGCCAGGCACCGTCATTAGGAGCGGGTGAAGGCGGGCGCTCGATACAGTAGTAGTTCGGGCCGGGCCCCCCGGCTGGCTTTGCCGGCCTCTCCTCGTTACAGCAGCGAGAGGGTCCTCCCAACTGGACACTGGTCGTCAGCGCTGCCAACGAGCCCAGGTCATTTGTCGCATCGAGTGTGCTCCGCCTATTGTAGCCCGCCACGCCAGCAGCGACGAACTTACTACACCAGATAAAAACTACTGCATTTAAGTATTATCTTTTTAGAAACGGAAAAAGTGATGTACGTGTTAAATTTATAAAAGCTAAGCTAAGCTTAGTATGCAATCCGAAGCTTGACTGGACACTCGCGAAGGAGGTATACTTAACTTCTTACTGGGCGAAGGGTGATTAGTTCCTGTACTCCTTACCTAACATAACCCGATAATCCTCTGGTTTTAATCTGAACCAAGGAAACTTTCTGGCGTACTTTACATTCCACAGAAAGTTTTATAGAGGTGAAGGTCGGGTTAAGACCCTTTCGAACCGGGGACCTTTCGATCTCCAGTCAGACGCCTTAACCACCGAACTACCAGGCCGCTCTTTAAATGTATGCATCTAAAAAAGTCTGTAAATTGAAGATATTTTAGAAAAAAATAATAATAATTTGGGGTACTGTTAATGACCTATAGAAGAGGAATCGACTGTTTTGAAATTTATATGTCCGCCTGTGAACCTGTATCTCTGTTTGCATGAACGAGATTCACGCAAGACCCACTGTACGGATTTTGATGCAGCTTCGAATAGTTTGCTGCCTTAGTTCCTATGGTTAAAACAGGGTTTGTTTCATTTTATGTGAAGTCGGAAAGCTGTGAAATTTAAGAGAAAAGTGTTCGCAATTAGTATTCATTTTTATTCTTCTTCTCTTCGGTTTTTGGTCATCCAAGCACCACGAAAAGTAATCCTCACCATCTCGATGCTTCTTGACATCGAATAGTTCGTCATCCTTTGAATTCCTCCTTTCTTGGATCAGGATTTTATTCCTTTTCTCCTTCTTTTGTAAATCATTGAAATTTTATACCAATCTTCTTAAAGTTGCTCTTTCTTATATAATAGCTTCCGCTATTCTGATATCTGTCACATCTTTCATTTTTCGTTTAATGCGATCCACGCAAAAACTTCTGGTCGGATTTCGTTCATTCTTGCAGTCGAAATGTGCATCATCATTTCAGCGCGTGCGAACGGCGTCCTATTATCCCGAGGAATTAATTTACTATTTTTTCCCTCGTTGTTATATGTTAAGTGTGACACACATGACTGCTTTAATCAGTACAATAATGGAGTGTCCATAAACTACGTCACTCGGCCTTGGGGAGGGAGGGGTTGGCTGTAATGCTACGCTTGGCTTCATGGGGGGGAGAGAGGTTTCGAGCCAAGCCACGTAGCTTTTCATCCATATTATTTGTCACAGTTAAAATAAGTTACAGAACCCGCAACAGCATGTAAATATTTATTTCCACATTTAATTATCTCCATATGTAATCTACTATAGTCTGAGAAGAGAAAGCAGTACAAAATGTCTTATAGAATCAATACCGAAAAAGCTACATGCCACGCGAGGAAAAAGGGAGGGGGAAGAGGGGAGGGCAGAGGTAAAGGCCTCGTCAGTCTACGTAAGGGGGGGGGGGAAAGTTCACTGGAGGCCAAATTGGAGCTACGTAGTTTATGGACGCTCCGTGGTAGTCAATGCTCAACGAAGTTCCGGGTAACAGCAACTTCATTGTATACAACTTATCGTTACACATTACTCTCTTCGTATGTGTGGTTCCTCTTGTTTATTAGGGACATTAAACTCCAAATTTTACCACAGCACATAAGCACTTTTAGTGCACAATTTCCCTTGAGTAGTAGCCGCGTTCTAAGACCTGTTCCAAAAGTCTGTTCAGGTGCTTTACCATTGGGAACCAACCGAATATTTCATTCGTCACTAGTTTCTGCTTATAAAAAACAGATAAGGAATCCACGACTCACTTAAGCATGATATTGCTACAGCTGATATAGAAAGTCAGAACTGATGAACCACCAATCAGAGTTAGCCTCCATTACACACTGACTGATCGCAGGGAAACAGATGGTAATAAGTATGATGCATGTGTATGAGTGTCGTTTTATGTTGTATGAGGACAGAACAGCGGCTAGTAAAAGTTCTTGCGATGCTTGGTTTAAACCTGAGTCCTCTTACCACTAAGGCAGCAACTGCTGTATCAAGGCTTCCTTACTGCCTCGTCATCTCTACCGTTGACTCTCCCGTTCTAACGCTTTGGAGGTTAAGTGCCATTCTTCAGGTAACTGTTAAAGTACGAAGAGTGATCAGAAATTAAGATTACATAGTTTGCAGTAAAACGTGTACATTTTGTTTGACACAGTCGATACAGCCAACTGATAGTACTTACGTTAGGTCATTTTTCGACATAGTCCCCATATCGGTTTAAGCACTTGTCACTTCGTGGGATGGGTTTGATTTTTTAATTTTTTAAATTTTTTACTAATGGATTTACGCCTTGTTGACATCGAGGTCATTAGAGGCGGGATGGGACTGGGAATAAGGAACGGGAATGAATACGGCCATGGCCTTTTGAAGGAAGCATCCCGGCAGTCGCATGGAGTGATTTGGGGAAACCATGGAAAACCAAAATCTGGATGCCCGGACGGAGATTCTAACGGGCGTCCTCTCGAATGCGAGGCCAGAGCGTTAACCGCTCACCCACCACGCTTGGTGGGATGGGTTTGAATATTCACTCCTGGTTAAAAATCCTGTCCTTGCGTATTCAGCCACATTATAGTGAAGTGTTTAACCTCATCATTAGAAGCGAATCGTCAGCTTCCTAGGTGCTCCTTCAATTAAGTAAAAGGGTGAAAGTCGTTTGGAGCCACGTCCGGGCTGCCGAGAGAGTGGTCGATGATACCATGCTGGAACGGCCACTGCGATCATCGCATTCGGGAGGTCGTGGCTTCGAATCTCCGTCCGGTCATCCAGATTTTCCATGGTTTCCCCAAATCACTCCAAGCTAATGCCGGGATAGATCCTTCAAAAAAGCCATTGCCGCGTTCCTTCCCTTTCCTAGTCCCCAGTCCTTTCCCGCCTTTAATGACCTCAATCTAGACAAGGCGTCAAACCACGAGCGATCTTCGTTGGCCGCAAACATTCGACACCATTCTGCGATATGTTGACTTGAGATAACAGTCTCTCCGAAAATCTCTACAGATGCCAGTTAATTCTGGCTCACAGAAATGGAATAAATGAGCGTATTACTTCGCGAGACCAGTTTCCCAAGTGAGTCGCCATTTGTGTTTACATCGCTGTAGGTGGCGGGTGGCTGAACCTCTACATGGTTGCCAAACGCATGTCTTCCAATTACCGCACGCTACTAATTTCTCTATTATTAACTACTCTCTAGAAATATCGGCCTTGTAACCTCAGTTTCTGGTCACTGCTCTGAAATTAATTGGAGACGTCTCTGTATTCTTTTGATCTAACGTTCTCAAACTGGTTTCGTAACCTTCCGATCACACGAAACGTTGCAGTGCAGTACTTTTTTCTTTTTCCATCAAAAGAATGCTGTTTCATCTATCGAAAGTGTTTTGCTGCGTTACTGTTGAATATCTGGGCATCTTTGTTTTCGTTGATGTAAGATAAAGCAAAAGCCTTTATATCGTCATTATTCCTTTATAGTTTTGAGCATTTGAAGTTCTACTTTTGGTCACTGACGACAATAAACACCGTTGGGGGGGAGGAGAGGAGTAAAACTAAATTTGATTCTTTTGTGTGTATATATATACTGTATATATAAACTTTTTTTGCATTCAGACTGCTAAATTCATGCAACTCTAATAGCGATAGTGAAAGGTATCCAAAAGTATTGATATCACTGCTTTCTGCTTTATATTGATACTGTAACGTCTATAGAGCCGACGTCATTCTAAAATGTTTTGAAGGTTTTATTTAAACGTTCCTGTTTCCTGTAAAAATGTCAAAGGCACTTTATTTTCACTGGAAAGATGAAACTACGTTTGGAAATACACTACTAAAGGCAGCATTTGCAGTAGTAAATCAGTAAACACCCTTTTATATGCCGCAATTAATAATTCGCATCTGTGGCAAGTTTAACAAGCACACGGTATACAGCGTGAGGAGAGATAAAAGCGCTGATAAATTATTACCCGCTGATACAACGCTACTGTGAAACGGCACTCCATACGACGAGACACGAAGGCAACCCAGTTTTTAGTGACAAAAGTGTTTTAATATGAGGGACACAAAAGAGAAGAGCTGGGACGGACGACGAGGAGAGGACGGACAAAAATAGCTGTACAGTGGTATTCCGGGACGAAAATCCGCCCATGCAGCACAGGTCGTGGCGCTCGTTGTTTTGACGAGTGCATTGTGTACTATACAAGCTGCAGCGTTCGCGTGGGCCCACGGCGCGGCAGGGGCAAACATTTTAAAATGTCAGCTGGCGCGGCTCGCCCGGGCCGTTACGGCGGCAGGATTACGCCGTTAAAAGCGTTAACCGTGGGCCATCTGCTCGCAAGCGATGACACTTACACAAACGACCGGATGCAGCCTCGTACTTACACTCACTTTTAATGACGTTCCGCAACACACTCACAGCCCTTTTAACAGAGAGAAGTCTGTAGTTTTCATTTTTCATATAACTAAGATATATTAAAATATAATGGCCCCATGTTTTTCATTCCTTTTTTGGAAGTGTGGAGAATTGGTGGTGGTGGAAAATTACTTACACGACTTTAGAGTAAGCATTATCGGATTTTTCAGAAATTTTATGTTTGCTGTTGGTTTCCTATGTGTTACCGAAAACTTACGATCCTCTTGGATGAACGGGGACCGTCGGTCCTAACACTCGGCAGGACGCGGGCTCGATCCCTGGTCAGACAGTGCAGAATACGGTTTACATGATTTCTGGAAATCACTGCAGGTGAATGCCGTGATGTTTCCTTCAAAAGGCCATAGCCGAATTCTTTCCTACTGCTCCTTTTCACCAATGCTCTGTCACCTGTAAATACCTATCTTAATGAGCTGTTATAAGCCCTAAGAATAAAGACAACTTTTGCTATAACCGTTGCGCATCTGAAAATTAATTAAAAACTGTGTGATATCTAGTAGGTCAATCCTTCGAAAAAATTTCAATTTTTAGGCGAGTTCGTGTCATGTCGGGATGATTTTCAGTTTACGCCAAAAAATTACAAACTTGTATAAACATATTTGACTAACACTCGTAAACCTGTTTTCGGTATTGCGACAGCTTTGTCTCTTCTTTAACATAGATTCTTGGAAAGAGACCTAATTTGTTTTTTAAAGGCATTCGGCTGTATACCTACACAGACGGAAAAAAAATCCCAACACCAAGAAAAAATTATTGTAGAGTAATGAAATTTGGACAATGCATTTGTCAAGTTAACATGTTTAATTGATTAAATTTTCAAGATCACAGGTTAATTTAAGCTCAATAAAATGCATTTCAAATGTGAAATACTGTTAAATTAATAGCCGGTGTAACCTCCAGAATTTTGAATGCAAGCCTGCAAACGTGAATGCATTGTGTCATACAGGTTTCGAATGTCACTTTGTGGTATGGAGTTCCATGCTTGTTGTACTTGTGCTGTCAATACTGGGACGGTCAGTGCTGGCTGTGGATGATGCTGGAGTTGTCGTCCAATGATATCCCATACGTGTTCAATTGGAGACAGATCTGGTGATCTCGCAGGCCAAGGTAACATGTCGACACTCTGTAGAGCACGTTGCGAGACAACAGCGGTATGAGGGCGAGCGTTATCCTGTTGAAAAACTCCCCCTTGAATGCTGTTCATGAATGGCAGCACTACAGGTTGAATTACCAGACTGACGTACAAATTTGCAGTCAGTGTGTTTGGTATAACCACAAGAGTGCTCCTGCTGTCATAGGAAATTGCTCCCCAGACCATGACTCCAGGTGTAGGTCCAGTGTGTCTAGGCCGCAGACAGTTTGGTTGCAGGCGTTCCCCTGGCCTCCTTCTGACCAACACTCGGCCATCACTGGCACCAAGGCAGAACCTGCTTTCATCAGAAAACACAACAGATCTCCACTCCGTCCTCCAATGAGCTCTGGCTTGACACCACTGGAGTCGCAAACGGCGATGGCTTGTAGTCAGTGGAATGCACGCTACAGGGCGCCTGGCTCGGAGCTGTCCTTGAAGTAACCGATTTCTAACAGTTCGTTGTGTCACTGTGGTACCAACTGCAGCTCGAATTTCTGCCGCAGACGCAGTACGATGCGTAACAGCTGTACGCCGAATACGGCGGTCTTCCCTCTCAGTAGTGCCACGTGGCCTCCCGGAACCCGGTCTTCTTGAGGCAGTACCATCCCTTGACCACTGCACCCAACAATCATGCACAGTGGATACATTCCGGCCAAGTCTTTCTGCAATATCGCGAAAAGAAAATCCACCTTCTCGTAGCCCTATTACACGACCTCGTTCAAACTCGGTGAGCTGTTGATAATGGCTTCTTCGTCTTCTTAAAGGCATTCTTGGCTAACATCAACTCACTATGTCAAATCTCAGCGGTAAATAACGTTCACAAACTTTACAGCGCGTATTTAAAGCAAACCTGATTTGCAAGCTCTGAGTAGCGCTACTAGCGCCACACTTATGCGCGAAGCACGAAATTTGAATCGATGTCATCTTTCAGATGTATAAACACGCCTACCAAATTTCGTTTATCTAACACAAGTCTTTCTTGGTGTTGGGATTTTTTTTTCCGTCTGTGTATTTAGCCAGCATCTGTTTGTATATCTTTCTACGAATCAGTAGTCTTTGTAGGGTCGTATACTTTTCAATACACACTATTTTTAAACCCGATGAATCATGTTTGTTAACCCTGTAGTAGGCTATGCTAGTTTTATTAATGAGGACAACACAATACTGTCGCAATACTTAATTAAAACCACCCATGCCTTGGACCGAACTGAACTGGCGACCCCTGATAGCCCTAGTAGACACCAAATCGTACTGGGAAAAAATTACTAAAATAATCTTTTCCTAGGCACTGCAAAAAAAAAAAAAAAAAAAAATTTTCTTACGCAGCGTTAGGCCTGATGGCCTGTTGCTGGTCCGTAGTACGTGGTCTGACCAAGTTGTTCTGCTTGAGAACTGATTTAGCCTTTAGTTCCTAGAAGATGTCATATGACCTCTCTCTGTCCCGTAGTGTGTAACCAGCTTTTCTTCTCATGAATCGCAACTGGTGTTCATTGGTCCCCGTTCGTCGCCTTTGCAATGTGTCCAGATCTCGCTGCCGTACAGTACAGTAGATTTAGTCAGGATGTCATATAGACTGACTCTTGTGTGCCGTTCAACAAGAAACTATCTCTAGGTGCTATTTATTGCTCTACAAAAAAAAAATCTAAATTCCATTAATGTAAGTGAGCAATGTCAACTGTATAAAATGCCTCATAGAGGATTTACTGACAGTATGTTTGATAATATCGACAAATTTGATAACAATTGCAAAGAACGTTTCCTGAAAATCAGGGCGTCCGAAGAAACAGATTCTCCGACGGACTGCTGCGCGCGACGATGATTTACAGGGGCTACACAGCGAGTGCCGACGTCTCCGACTCTCTCGCCCACGGCTGCAGGGGCGGAACTAATTTCAGCGCCTTACCCACAGGGCTACGGTAATGACACCTCCAAGGATTACCGCTGGGAGCTGTACACACAGCGTGCCACACCTGCAGCTCCCTCCACAAAGGCGGATACTCTCGACTCCGCCAACTGGCTGTCTGCCTTAAACTTGCATAACTGCAAACTATACGCGGACTTACGAACGAGACTGCAGTCGCCTAGTACACTGCGTCATCGGCCCTGTCACTGGAATATTAATAAATCAGAATTTGAAACCTGAAAGTGATTGAGAAAATAATTGTGCTTTGGGATAAGCAAGTGGTAGGTGATAGTTATTTAAAACCACTGACAGTATGAGGAATAATTTTTTTGTGAAGTTGTCTGTGAAATGCCGATAAGTAAATCTCTGGAAATTACATTAAAAAATAATATCTCGATTGGGATTTGTAGTTAACTCTTGATGTTGGCTATACGACCTGGACGTTAAGTAGTTGGTAATAATATTTGTTTACTAAGAGTTATATGTTCTATTCCTCATCCCCAAAATTGTATGGGATTTAAGGTAACGTATTTAACATAATTAATTTACAAGTGGCAGTTGAATGAATGAAAATACACGCAGTACATTTTGTTTTAGGCCTCTATTCTTTATTTGCTATGAATTTCTTTTCTTACGGCTTACGCGTTTTGTCTTTTCATTCAAAATATTTCTAGTGCCGTATTTAAGATATGTACGAGGCGCGTCCAGAAAGTAAGTTCCGTTTGGTAATAAAATGAAATTGTACACAGATACAGAAGAAATTTTTATTGCACAAAATTCTACAACTCTTAAACTACTTTTCCACATAACTGCCGAAATTTTGCAGGCATTTGTCATAGCGTGGCACCAGGTTTTGTATACCTTCTTCATAGAAATCTGCCGCCTGTGTCTTCAACCAGTTGGAAACAGTTTCTTTCAGCTCGTCGTCATTGGTAAAGTGATGACCGCCAAGGAAAGACTTGAGATGTTCTTCATCGTGCACATCACTACGCCCACCATTGAACTGTCAGACCCATCTTCTCACCATCGAATCACTCATCGCATTTGGTCCGTAAACATTGCAAATTTGCCGATAAATTTCACTTGGTTTCACTTTCCTCACATTCAGAAACCTAATCACAGACCTGATTTCACAGGCGGCGGGATTTTCAATCAACGCCGACATTTCAAACAAGCACAACAAAGCGTACGTAACTGACAGCGATCTCCAAATGGCGGACGTTCTTCCCCTTGATACACATCGTCTACAGCACATGTGCGGAACTGCAATCGCAGCGCTGCAGCGGAGATAAATTGAAACGGAACTTACTTTCTGGACGCACCTCGTATATTCGTACATTGGTAGTTATTGACTAGTCTTTATTCCTAAAAAGTGTTTTCTTATTCCAAAAAAGAGCTAAGCTTGATATTCAACCCGAAGGTTGGTTTGACCATCCCGAGGTAGGTATACTTAACCTGTTATTGGAGATAGGGTGACCAATTCCTTTCCTCCTTACCTAACCTGAAAATCCTACCGGGTAAAGGGGACCTAAACTTTAACAAGACATCCAAACCATTGAAGGTTTTCAAATTTCACAGCAACCCGTACCAAAGGTGAAGGTTGGGTTAAAGGCCCATGAAAATCCCTGCCGAGGCAGGGATTTTCATGGGCCTTTCGATAAACGGTAAGACGCCTTAACCAATGAGCCATCAGGCAACTCCTTTTTATACTACTGTATACTTCTCATGATTAACATGGGCAGACTCGAAATTATTACGGATCGCCTTTGAACATTAAACATTAATTAGTTCGAAGACGAAAAAACCTTAAGGAAAATAGTAAACGTACATTACAATTCTTGAAATTGTAACAAACTTTTAATTCCACCACGTGTATATATTACCGTTGGATTTTTTATCCTAATCTGAAATGCCACAAGTTACAACAATTTTTATTTTAGTGCTACTGGTTAAGGATTCATAGGTGTCAGGGAAAACGTAGATTGTTAATTAAAAAAAAAAAAAGTTAATGTAATTCGTTCTCAAAGTATATTTCTAATTTTTTTCATTTATTTCTATTAACTGTATTTACCTACTTAAATCTTGTATTTACTTGACGTACGTACAGCAAAAATAGCATCCAATTCACAGGTAAATCGATGGCGTCGACGGACTTACCGGACATCATAATAAAAAAAATTTCATGGGCAGTTGTTGTAATTATGATCCCAAGCAAAATATCCAGGAATAACTTGTCATCAAAATTTCGGAGTTATAACTTGAGTAGAATTTCAATTGCTTAACATAACACATCAATTTATATGTATCTTGAATGTCATGTAAAACGTAGAAAAAGCGAAAGGATATTCTTATATCCTGTCTTATCTCTCATCAGTTGGAAAGTGAGATGTATGGTTATACCTTTCGGAGATCAAAGATATTTCACTTCGTTTACTGTTTGTGGAAATTAATTTTCACTGGTTATGAAGTTAGGGAAGCCAAGAAAATTGTATTAAACATTGTTTGGAACAGTTAATGCATTTGAAAAATGTAGTAAATAATTTATGTTCATTGAAGTGTGTGCAACTATGCTTAATCTGTTGCTACAAACGTACACGATGTAAATTTTACATTTGGCAAGATTCTAGTCATGGTTCCGTATTGTGAAGTAAAACTGTCGAAATGTGTCAGGCATACGTCGCACACATCACAGGCATTGTCCAGTGGAGTGTCGACCAGATGGGGGTACAAAAAAACCGATCCGCAGCGGACGCCCACCATAAATTCGTCTTTTATTGTTTCTGCGACCAGCGAAATCCAAGCTCGACGTATATGCCGCAGGAGGAGAAATATGGACGAAGGCCAAAGTGCTGTGTGGTGGATCTTCCGTGACAGCTCACAGCTGGCTGTCATTGTGACGTGCGGCGCCGCACAACACTACGTCATGATTTGTTTACATTTTATTTCGCTTTTGCTAGACTCTCGAGAAGGTACTGCAGTAGTGCAAAATTTCGCCTTCGGGATTTTATTACAGTAGTCTGTGAATAGTTTTTGATCGTTTATTAAATTGGTTCCCAACCTTTTTTGACCTACC
Source organism: Vandiemenella viatica (assembly GCA_031002005.1). NCBI lineage: Eukaryota > Metazoa > Arthropoda > Insecta > Orthoptera > Morabidae > Vandiemenella > Vandiemenella viatica. The sequence continues at coordinate 132,532,559 of CM061920.1, forward strand.
TCCCCATTTTCGAGAAAAAAAAAATAGTCACCGCTCACTTTTCAAACAAAAAATTACTCACCGCTTTTTCAGAAAAAAAACACCGACTCCCCTTCTTATAATAAATAACGAAACACATAGTGCTTCAACTTTTTTTGGCTCGTGAGTCACTTTTTGAAACAAAAATTCGATGGAGCCCTTCTTAGGTGAAATATACAATATCGCATAAAGAAAAACAAGGATAGATTTCTAAAATTGCTTTATTAAAAGTTTTTAACAATAATGGTGTACTGTTCACAGTTCGATTGAGAAACACATTTTACGAAAAAATATTGTTAATTAAACGGCTCAGTTCGTTATAATATTTTTGGTGCCATATTGGTGACCAGTAATCTTAAACATCTGCTTTCCATTATTGACAATCTGTTTCTTTTCTTAGCTAATAAATTGTGGACGACATTAAATCCCATTTAGGCTACATATGATCAGGAAATGCAATGATAAACTTTTTTTATTCAGCCCTTAAAGTCGAATATAGTACTGGAAAGGGGGGGGGCTGCGGTTGGTGCTCAACCTCCTTTAAATTTGGTCTGGACTAAAAACGTCCCCTACATATCTTCAGTGCCCATCAGTGCGCTACTGCCCCCGTTGGGAACCTCTCTTCATAACATTATTTCATTTGTTTGGTTGTTTCTGTCCTTTTTAATGCAGAAAGTCGTCTACTAATAACCGAATCAAGACAACATTATACTTGATCAATAGCAAACCCTTAACCACATTATTTAAATTTCTAAGGCCCTTTGTTTACAACTGTTAACTGATTTTCCGCTACGAATCTTCCGGACCGTAACCAGTATTATTCGGCGGTAAATTATGGCGGCTATTGTTCCGTAGCAACTTACAAATGGCAATTTCTGTTTGTATGATGCATAATAGCATTTAAAAAAAATTGCAACAGGATTCGTCGACGATTAATAACGTCAAGTTTCATAATTAGTTCTTACTCTCTTGACTTTTGATGCATAGCCTACTACGAATTGTTTAGAAACATAGTTCTGTATTGCGCTTTATCTTTATGCGTTGCCCGAAAAACGAGTATTAAACATTATGCTGATGTATGTTACGAAGTGTAGGTTGTAATTATAAATTTCATATATCCTAAATTGTTGCGAAAATTGAATGATTGTTTGTTTGTGCCCACAACCTTTTTTTTCTGTTACGAAGATGCATTTCACCGACGTTGAAATGACCAAATACCACTATCTGATAGTAAAGTATTTATGTTTCTTTTTCCGTTTTGTTCGTTTCATTTATGTCGAATTACATTTTAACTGCTGCAAAAGAAGTTAGTTAGCGTTTGAAAATTAACAACCGCGTTAAAATCGACATAGTCGAATTAAGCGTTTATATTAGTCGCAACTTATTAATGTGGTGGCACTAATCAGACCCTGCCATTGCACGTACCAATATTATAGAAACGTGTATGACGGGCGCCAAAAGACGGTTAGGCTCCGAGGGCCCTTTACCTTCCTAGTCTTATGAAAGAAAAGTTAAGCTTACGAGGAATGATGTAACTCCTCTTGACGCCGTAACGATTATTTAAGTTATGTGATAACAAGTATTACTACTTATTTAAGAAAATTTTGAAAATTGATTAAAGATGCTCCAAATTTCCCATGGTAAAACCAATCGAGAGGCACACGATGCAGAAAATAACTGATGAGATGTCACTATGAAAATACCAATTGACTAATACTATGACTCTTTTACAATGCACTTTTATGGAAATAGTGACTGGCGCTTGGGAATGTAAATGACGACGTAACTGGGAATATTTCAGGCATTTACAAGGCAGATCCAACAGATTCACAACGGCTCAGTTCCCCGTGTTTTATTACGTAATCAATCGAGTCGTACGTCCTGGGAGAACATCGATCACAGGAGATAATGAATTTTTACTCACCTCAAACTATTTACTTGTTATTTGAGTTTACTTTCACTAGCGTTGCTGATATTCGGGGTGATAAATAATGGGCGTTTCAAAATTAATATCGGGATTTTGAGGCTTTGTAGAGTTTTTATTATTTGACTTATAAATGATACATCAAATAAAAGAGTAAATCAAGCAGGTTTTTTCCCCCCCCCCCTTGAAGTGTTTAATGTGAGCACCATTCGTCGCAGGGCACATATCCAGTCGACTGGCGAGTTCTTCCCATACTTTGATCAGTGTGTCTGGTGTAATTGATGCAACAACTGCCTGAATCCTGTTTCTTAAGTCGGGTACGCCAGCTGCTAGCGGTAGTACATAGCCTACACATTTTCCTTTATGGACCCAGAAAGATAAAAATCACATGGCGTTAGATCTGGTGAATGTGGTCATGCGAAACAAGCTCTGTCATCTGGCCTATAGAGACCAATCCGGCGGTTGGTTACGACGTTGTTTAACCAATCGCGTACCGTGTTACGTCAGTGAGGCGGCGCACCATCTTTCTGCAAAATGAAGGTCTCTGGTTCATTATCTTGCAGTTGAGGAAAGAGCCATTGTTGTAGCTCATTATGATGAGAAACACCAGTTACAATTGCTTCGTCAAAAAAGAGAGGCCGATAAACATTCCGCCCAGAAATAGCACCAAAAAAAAATCAATTTTGGGGAGACTCGTTGCAACTGTACCACCTCGTGAGGATTTTCTGACTCTCAGATGCGCTCATTATGAGCGTTCACATTTCCACTTAGGTGAAATGATGATTCATCAGTGAAAATAACACGATCAAGAAAATCATCATCGTCATGCAGCAACATTTCGTTGGCAAAGTTGTCTCGTAAGCGGTAGTCTGTAAGCTTTAGCGCTAGCAACATCTGTATACGATAAGTTCATATATGTAAGCGTTTACTTAAAACTCTCCGCACAGATGTCACTGAAATTGCTAATTCACGAATAGCCTTCTCAACTGATTTCTTGGAGCTACGCGCGAAAGAATTTCTCATTCATTCAACACGTTCTTCAGACTGACTTGGTCGCTCCGTACTACTTCCCTTTACAAAGGTAGCCGGTATCTTCAGACTGATGATACCATCTACGGATGTTATTATCACTTGGAGGATTGCAGTGGAAATTAATAGGTAACGCTCGTTGAACTGTAACTGCAGATTCACACTTTACAAACTGCAGTGCCGGATCTAAGGGGGGCAAACCGGGGCGCTTACCCCGAGTCGTAAGACCACGGGGCGGGCGGTAAACTCAGGCCCGGTTTGCCCCCCTTAGATCCGGCACTGCAGTTTGTAAGGTGTGAATCTGCAGTTACAGTTCAACGAGCGTTCCCTATTAATTTCCATTGCAATCCTCCAAGTGATAATAACATCCGTAGATGGAATCATCAGTCTGAAGACACCGGCTGTCTTTGTAAAGGGAAGTAGTACGAGACGACTACCTGACTCCTTCTGTTCTCCCCTAGCCCTTAAGCTAGGAGATTCTGTTGGAGAAGTACTTGTCTATTTGGCATCACCTTCCTAATTGCTGTTTGGTATTTTTTGCTTCTTGAATTTTACTTTTCTTTTAAACTTTTTTTTTTGGCAGTTTGAAAGGCCGACAAATAGCAAATTCGTATGGCTGTGACCTTTCTTTTTTCAGGTCTACTGCCCCGAGCGGCAACCTCAGGGCAGTTGAAAGTTAAGGAATAGCGCTATATTGCCCCGAATGGCAAATTCATGTTTGAAAGAGTGGCTAACTCAAGTTTTTGCTCTGAAAATTCCTAGATCCGTCACTGACAAACTGTGAAATACCAGAAGCTTTGTTTTCAGCAGTCGCTATCTTTACTGCTAGCGCTTTCTAGCGGAAAACTGAAGAGACTCTGCATTTCACATGCGTTCAATGAAACTGTTTGATTTGTTTTTTCATTTGATGAATCATTTATAATTTTAAGTGAAGTAATAAAAATTCTGCAATGCGTGAAAACCCCTATATTCATTCCTGTATGCTTATAGAGCACCAGTCAACGAGAATCTATTGCCTATTGTTAATTAAGTAGGATTTGATTTGTCGGTCACATCCGAGACGTTCCTTGTTTAGTGACTGCAGATAAGGCGTAGGCTTTGTCCTGGTTCCTTGTTTGACTCTCATTGCTACCATTTGCAGTCTCCAGAAACCATTAGAGAAGGAGCAGATTAGTCGGTCGGCTACACACAGAACAGAGCTGACAAGGCGCGCGCTGGCTGGCCCAGAGAGCAAAGCAAACACTGCCCGCAGGCCACATCGATCTTCCTTAGGCCCGCCCTGCCCCGCCACACAACTGCCTGCTGTCTCGCTTAACGGGGGATGCTCCAGACAATGGAGACGCGCCTACACTACTACTTGCTGTCCTGAGCCACGTTTCCTCATCTACACCCCATGGCTTCAATTTTCTGATCCGAATACACCAGTCTTTGTATTTATCAAAAATCCTTCCCTTCCACACTATCCTCTGTTGAGCGGTCTTAGGTAGTGGCTTAGGTGACTGACTGGAGATCGAAAGTTCCCCGATTCGAATCTCGGTCTCGGTTGGAATTTCAAATATCCTTAACACAACCTATGACACAGTTTACTGTGTAATGTGAAGTACGCCAGAACGCTTCCGTGGTTCGGATTCCGCGCTAAGCTGTAGGTGCTTTGCACCCAGTAGTGTTACCGCGTTAGTTTAGTTGGCCAAGACAAGAGGCGCATTGAGCGGCTAATCGAAAATTCCGCCACCGAGCGACCGAACAATCTTTCGGAATGCCATACCATCATTGGATCTGATTTATCCTCTCTTCAATTAAACAGTGATGTTTTGTCTCATCGGATCATTCACCACTGTATCTGCAGGTATTGCGAAACTTTTCGATCCAAACTTTTCTTTACTGTACGTTTCTATAAGATTTTAATTTATTTTAATAAAATTTTAAAGTCTACTATTACACCAGATTACAAATGCATATAATCTTCTACCTACCAGCCTTTCCATTGTCTCTTGCCCTTTTTCAAATAGTAAATCACTTGGTAATGCTAATTTAATCTTTTTTTGTTCTTCTACACTTGTCTGTTTTTAATGTACACTCCCAAGTATGACGTTTTGTCTTAAATTTTAATAGATTAACATTGCATAAGTTGTCATAGCTCTAACATCATTTGCATTTAATGGTACCATTTTCGATGTATTTAGTCCAGATTCCTTTCCCAGTATTTTCCTCGTCCCTGTGTTTCTCTTAGCCAGTTTAAGTTAATTACCAGCAGTGACTACTGCTTTTTCTTTTGATATAACCACACTGTTTTTGTGTACATTATTCCTGATTCCTTAGGCTTAGTAATATATCACAGATTTTTTTTTAATACTTAAAACATCTTTCTCCATCGAACAAATACTTTTAAAAATCCTCGAATATGTTAATGCATTATTATTAGATACTATTATTATTTGATCCATCCTTCTAATACTAATAACAAGCTAGAAGCACTTGTTTTGTAGTTTCCGTTTTCTTGGAACCAAACCTATCTTGTGTCTGTTTTCATTTCCTTTGGTTTTTTGTATGTCGTATTTGTTAATTGTGTCAGTTGGTTTGGTTTCGTGTCTGTGTGCACTGCTAGCTAGTATTTCTCTTTGAGCTGTTTCGTGTAGGAATAGGCGTACGTATACTGTGTAACGAGACGTCTATCACCGTGCGGTAATGACCGATCATCGATCAGAGATGACTTAAGCCGCTAAAAGCAAGCGCCTTTGTAATATGTTTCTTGGGGCGGCCGTCAGGCGTAATTTATTAGTGAAGTGACGCGGAGACAATGGCTCCCGGCTGTCTCGGCGGCGCCATTAATAACCAGCCTTTCAAACGGCGGAGCAAGAGCAGGGTCTTAAGACTGACCTCACAGTCACAAACGGCGCTTTCTTCTCTCGATGGACAGTACGCAGCCAAACGGTGCCCGAGGAATTGCTTTCACCACTGGAAAAATAAAGTAGTGAGATTAGCGACTTTGACATGTCGATTTTAGGTTCATTTCCTTGGATGCTTTAGAAGGTGGGAAATAAAAGTGTGGTTACAAAAAAATTGAACATGTTTTGTAACACAAAACACAACAGTGCGTGAGTACAGTAAAACAAAAGACTGAGATTGAACATTTTCCGGCTGAAATCTATTAAGGAAATAAGCTCTATTAGTAAAGTGAAATAGTTACAACAGATTATATTATCATTATTATTTGCGGGTAAGCTCATTAGGATTATTTATTTTCCTTTGTTGCCATATTTCCTTTACACGCTTGCTATGTGTCTCCTAACTAACATCCTAGAAGTGTAGTGTTACGGCTTCTGTTGTCAACGTGCTGGAAGGAAAGGCTTTGAAAATGACATCTCACTGCGATGTTGCTGTCTTTTTAAGTTTGCTTGTTTTCTGTATATTTGTTACTTGTTACATTTCATCATAAACGTTTTTATTTTGTTCGGTTTGTTGCTTTACTACTATCCTTGTATCACTTGAGTATTCCAGTAGTAATGTTCTTCGTTTTTTCAGGTTTTTAAAATATTTTTCTCTCAAAATAATCATAATAATAATTTTAAAAAATACGCCTTCGTTCGGTTCTTTTCCAGACATCATTCGTATGAACTAGTCCCCACTGTAAGATCTTTCCAGTGCAGTACATGTCATAGCTGAAAATTAGTTTCTGTACACATTTACTTTTATGTATAAAACTGTCTCAAGGCAGTTTCGATAACGAAAACTGTGTCTGTGCTGATACAATAGAAGTTATTGTTGTGACTGCAAAAATGTTAAGAAATTATTGACACGCTTTAAATACGGGTGATGCAACCGATGGCTATGAAACTGATGTATAATAGCCGTGAAATTTGTAGCTGCGGGCCCCAACGAAGTATGGGTTATCGCGCTGTATCGTTGTGTTGTCCATGTAATAGTGTACATAACATTAACCTCGGGACGAAACGTTCTATTGTTGTGAATAGATACTCTTTGGCCAGGATGAATGTCACTTTTCCTGTCATTGTGTGCTGCAGTGCTGTCATCTCCCCCCCCCCCCCCTTCTTTGAACAGTGCGTCGAATCACTGATTGACATTGCCAGGTATGATGTGTACTTGTTCGGTAATTGCAGCTATTAGAGCTCGCTGATTGAAATCGAAGGTTGCGATGACACCGAAGTGGAGTGGTCGTTCGGTCGCCGGGAGAATCACTTTGGGCGGGCAGTTTGCTGTGCCCTTGAGGTCGGCCACTTGACTTCAGACCTTCAAGAGCCTTCCTCGACGCCCAACTATCGACCGTGGGCGGCGAAAACCTTGGCTGGTAAACACTCTCCACTTGGGCGAGTGGCTAGTCGGTACGCTGTACGACAGCCACTCGCCGCCATAAGGCTTTCTCACCATTAGCTTTAATTTTCTACCATCACTCTGTTAACATCGAAATTAGCAGCTGAAACATTCTATTTTCAAAGTTTTTAGAAAATTCCCAGTCGGTTAGTCCGCAAGATCCATTCAATTTGGGAACGCTCAGTGGTCTGCTGATACAATAGAACAAAATGTTCCAAAACGTCTAATAATCTGACTGTAAAGTATATACGCAATCACTCATTCAATAGTGAACAGCAGTGATCCAAATATACTAACTGGTGGCTCTCCTGTTTTCATTCCACACTTTCCGTTAGGGGCCATCCATAAATTACGTCACACCTTGAGGGGGAGAGGGGAGAAGGTCAACAAAGTGTGACATCGTGTGATAAGGGAAAGGGGGGGGGGACGTGTCATAAACTTTGTGACATCACATGCATAATTTGTATCACTTTTTGGCTCGTGGCGGAATAGGAATATGATGTTGACACATCGAATGTTCCCAACACTATCGAAATCAAGAATGAAGTGACTATCATGCAATAATATACAGTATCAAGGAATGGGTTCAAAATCCATGGACACATGATGACTCAATTTTGTATCATTTATTCGATTTTTTATGGTTTTTTATATTTTCTTAAATGTTTGATTCATTGTTGATATATGATTTTTTAACTAGAAATACATAAATAATTTTGGAAGTGCTGTTTTAATTTAAAAAATTGCAAAATATGTGACGTCACATCAGGGGAAAAGGGGGGGGGGCCGAGAAATGTGACAGCCTGTGACATGGGGGGAGGGAGAGGTCCAAAAATCATGAAACTCGTGTGATGTAATTTGTGGATGACCCCTTAGCTGTTTGGTGGCTCGTTGGTTGGAGATCGGAAGGTCCCTGCTTCAAATACCTGTCTCAGCAGGGATTTTCGTAGGCCCTTCAACCTAACCTTCATCTAGGGCACAGCTTGATTTTTTTTTTTTTGCTGTCATCAGTCTTTCGACTGGTTTGTTGTAATCATCCATCTCTTCCTATCTTGAGTTAACCTCTTCATCTCTACATATCCCTTACAACCCCCGTCCTCAATTATCTGCTTCATATGTTATAATCTCTGTCTTCCTCTACAGTTCTTACCTTCGACTGTTCCCTTCACTAACAAATTAGCCAATCCAGAATGTGTCAAAATATCATCTACCAACCTATCTCTTCTTACTGTAAGCTTCTTCCAAATACTTCTTTCCTCGCCCATCGTTTCCAAAACTCGTTCATTTCGTACTTTATCTGTCCACTTAACTTTCATCATCCTTCTGTAGCACCACATTTCAAATGCTTCAATTTTCTTTCTTTCTGGTATTCTGAATGTTTCGCTACGATAAAGTGCTGTGCTCCACAAATACAGTTTTAAAAAGTTCTTTTTAATTACTAGATCAATATTTGAAACTAAAAGAGATTTCTCTTTTTCATGAAGGCTCTTTTTGCTAGTGCTATTCTCCTTTTAACATCATTCTTGTTTCGGCCATCGGCTGTAATTTTGCTTCCCAACTAGCAGAATTCTCTTACTTCTCCTATTCCATCCGATCCTATTTTTATATTTAATCTGCTAGTATTGGTATAATTTCTGCTACATTTCATCACTTTTGTCTTGCTTTGATTTATATTCAGTCCAAAATCTTCCTTCTGTATTAATGTCATTCAATAACTGCTCAATATCCCCAGCCTGTTCTGCTAACAAGAGAATGTCATCAGCAAATCGTAGAATGCTTCCTTCATTGCTTCCTGTACATACAAGTTGAATATTAACGGGGATAGATATTAACCTTGTCTCACACCCTTTTTAACTGATGCATGTCTTTCATTGTTCTCTACTTTTATTATAGCCACTTGATTGTTATATACTTTATAAAGTATTCTTCTATCTCTATATTTTAGACCTGACTTCTTTAAAATTTTGAACATCATGTTCCACCTAGCATTATCAAAAGCTTTTTCTAAATCAACAAATATCATAAAAGTATCTTTGTTTTTCTTGATCCGCCCTTCAAGTATTAATCCTGCATTACTAAACTTATAATACTTTTCCCATGTTTTCGATACTGCATTTCATATCACAATTTTCTGCTTTTTATCTTTTAAGAATTTCTCTATACAGCACATTACTCTTCATCCGTCTCAATGGTTTTCACCTTTTTTGACATCGTTTTATAGAATTCCTTGACGAGTTCGAATACTGCACCATAAACTTGTCCTCGTTTGTTCATTTGATCTCGAATATCCTGTATGTACTATTACACTAACTCAGATTTACGTGAATATCGTCTCATAAACCAAGTTGCAGATTTCCAAACGCCGAGATGGTTCCTTCAAAAGGATGTAGACGAGCTCCTTCCCGTTCCTTGTTGTTTATCCTCTGCCGCTTTTAATGATGTCGATGTAGATATCTCCTAAGTCTCCTAAAATTTTCCAAACCATTCTCTGCCCTCATATACATTTCTGACGTGGTTGCCTTTCATGGTCTCCATCACCTGATCTGTATTTTTTCACAGTAATCATGCATTAAAAAAAAAACTGCACCCAGATGTATGATTTTTATAATTCCATGCTTTTCTCCATTTAAGATTGAAACTCGAATCATTATCGAAGCAAGTTTCCAATAAATCACTGTTTTGTAAGATTAACTCTTCTGACGACAGCGTTTTTAAGAATATAGGGTCGTTAATATCATCCGGTAATTTAAAATTAAAATTGCCTTAATTAACCATTACTTTTTGGCAGCACCTAAGTTAGCTACCTTCCCACAAGAAGACTCCACTTTGTCGGATATACCGAAAGTTCAAACATATTAAGTTGAGATTGTAATACAAACTATTTAGCATTTTGTAAATAATCGCCAATTAAAAAGACCTGTAATATATGCACATCGTGAAATTTTATGTATCATAAAACTTCTACATATGTGTTTGATGTGCTTTTTGATAGTATTTACTTAAATGAGCGACAACAAACTTGTTGCAAAAAACAAATTCGGTTTTCTAGAGGAGAATTCATGCGAAAGACTAAAAATGACAGTGAGTGTGGATCTTTATTTTCATTCCTCTGATACTTAATGAATTTATGCGAAACAAAATATGTGTTATAGGTAACTTCGGTGAGCTAAAATGTAATGGTACTAAGCAATCCTCTCATGGAAGCGGTATTTTTTATCAGGGCTTTACATCTCGTCCACATTGAGGTCATTAGAGTCGGAAAAGAACCGGAGGCAAGGAACGGGAAGCATTCGGCCACGGGTGTTAGGAGGAGCCATCCCGGCTTTCGCCTGGAATGATTTCGGCAAATCATGGAAAACCAAAAGCTGGATAGCCGTCGGGGATTCGAACCCTTGTCCACCTCAATCAGAAGTAATACAGACTTACTTTACACTTTACGAAATGTGGTATACAGTTATAGGTCATGAGCATTAATATTGCATATAATAAACAAACATTGGTTTAATGAATCTTCCGCCATAAACCTATTTAGATTGCTCTTAAAATATGAAATTTGATTAAAAGTGAGTTATTTTAGTTCTAGAAAAGTTACAGTTAGTTGGTATTATTCAATAGTAGCAAGCCCTAGTTTGAATCCTATTGATTGGTTGTAGATATTCACAAGTATTAAGTGTAATTAACTGTCAAGTTTCATGTTAATTATTCAGATACTAAAAAAAAAAAGTTAGTCTAGAACCCGGATGTTGGTTGTATCCTCTCGGATGAGGCGTACTTAGCCATTGAATCAGAGGCAGGGCGCCCTGTTCATTTCCTCTGGACCTACAGTTTCAGGCAGAAATCCGAAGTACGGAACGATCTGGCCTTGCTCATGCGATCAAACACAACTCTTAAAACTTCCTGGTTCCACCGGGATTTGAATCCGAGATCGGATACGGATATTTTTATTAGTTAAAAAAAAAAAAAAAAAAAAAAAAAAAAAAAAAAAAAAAAAAAAAACGCAAGTGCCGTAATCACTGAGCTATTAGGCTAATCTTGTCGAGATCCTAAAATACAACAAAAAAGCGCGAGATTTTTTATTATGATAACGAGTGTTCGCTTAAGCTTTCACTTCAGAAACATATAGGCAGGTCAGGAGCCGCAAATGGTTAAATCGGCTTTGATAAGACCCTTCACAGCTATAGATTGGGAATTTTGCTGGTCAAGTTTTGTTGGAGGAACTATTTAAATATGAAAATTTCCTTTGATGCCGTCATCTAACTGAAAGCACATTATTATTGAAAATGAATCATAAATCTTGTACTTGATGTCGCTTCCTCTGTTTTGCTAAGACAGAGAGACGTGCACAGAATGACTGCGGATCTATCAGTGCTGACAACTTGAGCATAGCGCTTCGTTGTTGCGTTCGGTAACTACATAAAAAAAACTTTTTATGTGTCCCGAACAACAGGGCCGTTTTAAAGCGTCCGCTAGCTCGATGCAAATCGGCAAGCGGCGATAAATATCTCACGTCGATAAAACAGATTTCACGCTGCTGCGAAGTTGCAGTATATTTAAATTATCCGTACGGTCGATAACGGCTGCGAAATCGATGCGCCAGGTCAGGTCGATACTCGCTATCGTCGCTGCCGTTTGACAGTACGACTGGCGCGCGTTAGAGGCTTTAACAAGCCAAGCAGGCAACCGTCGCGGGACTAGCCGACTGCATTTTTAACCCGGCCTCCGCCACTGTGCAGAAAACAATGCGGCCAAGTGGCGAGGCGATGCGGCGCGGCGCGCCTAGTATTAACGTGGCCATTGTGGCAAGTCGGCCCATTGTACGGCGCACCGCTAACATACTCCTCATTAGGGGTCCACAATGGCCGGCCGCCCCATTGTGATAAACGAGTCGGCCAGACCCGACTCTCCTGCCGGTAATTAAAGCGAATTTTCTTCTTCATTATCACCTCCGGAGTCGAGTGCGTGTGCCGTGACGGAAGGCTTCCTCTGTGAAGTTGCAGGTGTCAGGCGGGGTATCATCTTACCGGGGAAGCCTCTCACTCACTCGACTGAATTGCGGGAGCTTCAAGGGTTCAGCAGAAAAAGCATTCTGTCTTCTTGCACAATAGCCTGAAAGAATAACCAATAAGAGAAGCGCGGTTCGTGTAGCCTGCCATGAGAGAGGAAGCAGGTTCGAATCCCCGTCCTGCCATCCAGATTTTTTCTGGTATTTTCCGAACTTCAGGCGAACGCTGGGTTTATTCCTTCAAAACCCCACGGCGGAATCACATCCAGGTTCATAGCCCAGGTTCCCGGATCTAGTGGCCACGACGTCGACGAGTTGTAAAACCCGTAGCAAAAAAAAAAAATCAGTTGGTAGTTTCAGAATTTCATGAATTTATATATATCTCGAAATAAAGTAACACGAAAATTTTAACTAAGCAACAACAGATTAAGACGTTTCTAAAAAATGAACAAATTCGAAGCAAAGTAGTTTCTTGTACGGAAATTTTATAATTCGTTAATATTCGCGGTTCCACCAAACAAATTTGAAAGAAATAAAATATGCATATCAATGTATAAGTTATAGCGAGGCACTGAGTATATTAAATTGAGTCTTTAATCCGACTAAAATTCAAATGAACAACAGTATTAAAGTGTATGAAATTACTGCAAGATCAGTTCTTCTTTATTGTTCTGAACCTTTGAGAATAAAAACGCAAGATGAGTAGCAACTGACTGCGATGGAAACTAAGCTCATGAGAAGTAGATGATTTGTCAGCCTGGCTTACCATTTGGAACATCACTTTGCTACTCTATTAAGTTGGCATGTTAGTTCCATACTTATTCTCTTATGTTGCATGGAAATATCTCCAATCTTTGTTTTAAACACATGCCTCATGCATAGTTGGCAATTTTGTACAAGTATTCTACGAACTTGTTAAAGCATTATTATTTTTGTATCACTGTTAGTAATAACTGAACCGTAACTGAATTTAGTATCACTGAAAATTTTGTGAAAGGAGTAATTTGAAAATTACACTTTAGAAAAGGGAATTAAATGTGCGAGTAGTGCTGAGACAAAGATGTGGCATCGAGTTGAAGGAAACAAGTTGGATTTCAATATTTGAATTCATTATCCTAAAAAATGTCACACATATCTCCATTGTTATATACCAGTGTTTAACAACCTGTGGTCCCCGAAAACGAAACAGATGGCCTTCAGGCAGGATATTAAAAATTTAATTCTAATTCAAATAAAGATATCATAACATTAAAAGTTAGTGAAAAATTGCTCCCATAAAGAGTATGCAGTGCTGGTACTGTATATGGCTATGAGAGAGTATAGACCGGAAGCCTATAAGTCAAACCATGAACATTTAAACCACCAGGCAGTAATCTGGTATTTCCAGGATATGAGGATACGACTGTGTTGTTACTACAGTAAAATATGTTTTCTGTTGACATCAGAGAGATTAGCGTTCTTTAAGGATTAAATTAATGATCGTTTTATGATAGCTTTATTGTAGGTGTAGGTCTTAAGGGCGCGCAGTACATACCGATAGCATTTGGTAGGTTTGGTTAATACCGTACATACAGGTATAAAATTAGGCCCACAAATGCTAGTGATCCGTAGAATTATTTTTGACATTTTACTGATTTACTCGTATTGAAAATGGTGAGAATCGCTGCTGTATCCTTACTAATCACAATAAGTAGTATACAGATGTCGGGAAGTTGTGGACAATTTTCCTTAATTGCAGTTGAATGTTTATTCCACCAACTTTTGTGGAATTCGCGCTGCTTTCAACGAAGTTTTATTTCCAGTGTGTCGTGGTTATGATACACTCTATTTATCCACCATCATAAAATGTAAGATTATAATTTGTATAAAACCTTCAATATTTGAAATGTAAAACATAATCGCGTTGTAACATGTATACGGAGAAACCGCTTAAAATACTTCACCAAAGAAGTGAAACGCGTTCGGAAAGTTAATAAACGAACAAACATTCAATTGCTTTGGCAGTTTTTGTTTATCTATATACAAATGTTTAAGGGAACTGCTTGTAAACTTTTTTTATTCTTATGGCTTTACGCCTTGTCGACGTCGAGGTCATTAGAGGCGTGATGGGACTGGGGACAAGAAACGGGAAGGAGTTCGGTCATGGCCTTTTGATGTAAGCATCCCGGCATTCGCCTGAGTGATTTGGGGAAACCATGGTAAACACAAAACTGGATGCCCGGAAGGGGATTCGAACCTGTAAACCATTTTTAGGGATTGTTCTATCCTTGAAAATGATTATCTCCAAGAGAACGGTGTAAATTGTTTTAGTATCCTATTCCCCTCTTATATTTAAAAACAAAAAATAGATTTGCTGCAGTACATTTATTTAATAACTTTCTTTTAATGTAGGAAATGAACTGTAGCATGGAAGTATTCTTCCTGAAAGCTGTAGCCACAGATTTTTATTTCTTGCTGGCGCGCCGTGTTTGGACGCGACAATCAGCAGTTTGCTGTAATAACAAGTAGCAGCGGGCCGGTGGCTCCGGTGGGCAGACAAATGAATGCGGGCTGCTGATTGATTGCGGGCCCTCACCCCCACCCCCAGCGGCCCCCGGGCAGGTAGTCGCCGCCCCGACACCCCCATCCTTAACTCCACTTCCACCAGCTCCACAATGGATTCAAACAGGCTCCCAGTGACGGTAAAACAGCTATGCATTAATACATACAACTCGCAAACCAAACCTCCTTCAGGATACTTGAAGACAAATAAAAATACGCTCAACTCGCAAACATATCGCCACAATACAGATGATATCAAATCACCGAAGCAATCACACAAAATTCTTGTTGATAACGCACATTTTTTGGCTCCAACAGTTCGTAAATCTGCACAAACAAACTATAGTATACTAATAGTTCGAAGGTGACTAGCAAAAGTAAGGAACTATTTTAATTACAGAAAAGATGTGTAATCTCAGTATTTGTTGTCCTTGTGCGAAAGCGTGCGAGAAAAACACAGTAGAACATACAGCTGTTGTGGAACACATTCTAGCCTGTAAGTGCTAATCATAAACTAAACTATAACTAGACAGTAAGTCAAACACACATTCTCACATGTTAGCTAGGGCTCTGAAGATGCCTTAAATAAAGACGAAACGCGAATGCCTCGGAAAGCAAATTGTTTCGTGATAAGCCGGAAGAAACATAATAAAAACATTCCTCCAGGGGAAAAATATTTTTAAGCACTTACTTATAATTTTTTTGAAATTTAATTTGTTTGCATCATTTAGATGGAAATATAAGGAATGATTATTTCCGGCTTAAAACCATTGATAACGTAAATATATTTGAATTTAAATATGACCAGAATTAATTTCTGTAAGAAAAATGAAACGATAGATCTGAGATAGCTGAGACGGCACACGCTTACTGGTTTATCTCGTTAATTATTAAGGAAGCGTCCATAAAACACGTAGCTCCGTTTTGGCCTCCTGTAAACCCCCCCCCCTTTCCCACGTAGCACATAGCTTCCCCCCCCCTTTTTTTTGATTCCAGGATACATTCTGTACTGTTTTCTCCTGTCAGACGACTGTAAATTACATACGAAGATAATTAACAGAGGGAAATAAATATTTCCGTGCTGTTGTGTGTTCTGTACCTCATTTTAACTGTGAGAAATGTTATGAAAGGAAAGCTACGTTGCCTGGCTCGGAAACTCTCTCTCCGCCCACGTAGCTCATAGCTAGTTTAGGGACTCAGACTTTTCAGGAATTAAGGAGGCCGGCCTCTGTTTAACTTGGATTTCTGGGAAGAAGTCTCGCTGCACTAGAGATTTGTTTACGAACATAGGCATTGTTGATTTTAAGCTTTTCCTTGTTCAATAATGCTTTTAGTTTCAGCGACGTGTTTGGAAGATTGGAACAACGTAGGAAACAAACTTTAATTATTGACACATATACCTAGACCACAAACTTTACATAGCAATAATAAGTAAATGATAAAAATAAAGCCAATGCAACTTTTTTGTGTGCTTCAATGCCGTACGCGTTTCGTCTCTCATCGAGATTATCATCAGCGATGAATCTGTGTTGAAATTTTACATTTAGTTTTCAAACTTATTATGTAATGTTTAACATAATTCTAAATTGAAACATTTTCTGATTCATTACAACTTTGTATTTACGTTGGTGTTCTGAGGGTTAGTAACCACACATCTCTGATTTTTTCCCAAACCATATTATCGCTAAAGCCATTTGTCTTAGCTATAAACTCTTCTCGGGTTTGTCGCCGAATCACATTTTCTAATGTCGAGCTTTCGGCGACTTCCACTGCCGCCATCATCAGGACTGTTGTTTCTGTTGTTCCTTCAGATACAACAGTCCTGATGATGGCGGCAGTGGAAGTCGCCGAAAGCTCGACATTAGAAAATGTGATTCGGCGGCAAACCCGAGAAGAGTTTATATCGAAGATACGCCGAGAAAGACTTATATCTCATATTTGTCTTAGCTGTTGTACGCTGGATGTAAACACTGCGTTTACCGCTACTCACTTGTTGACGGTGGCCATATTGTTTTCTTACTGTCATGGTGGTGCGATTTTTTAAAAAGAAAAACTGGTTGGACTTATGTCAGCAAAACGTTAACAAGAACGAGTATTTTTGAGAGAGAAATAGTATAGCAAATTTTGGGTTAAAGCTTAATTGGAAACAAAGTACCAATTGGGGTAGTTCTTCAGTTTCTTCGTGCACACTAAATGGAGTTTCGAGTAAAGTTGATGTGTTCGTTTCAGTAGATGTTGAAAAACAAACGCATTTATTGAGTTCTCTGCTTGTATGGCGCCGCCGTGAGAAATATTCACCACATTGAAATTGAGGGGTTTCATACCACGTGTGCACTTGAAAGCAAAAGGTAAATGCAACTGGAAATGATTTTCAAAGGGGACAGTCAATGTCAAAAGATTTGAACAGAATCCAAATTTACAAATCTAAAAGGAACTTTACTAAGTAGTGAACCTCGGATGAGTAGTTTGCAGGTGTACGGTTAATAGAAACATAGGGGAATGTTGAACAGGATAGGGAAAGGTGCGTTTTTACGGGACAACATTATTTTAGGTTGTAGAATTGTGTCATAGTTAAATAATTAATACACTTTTATTAGCTTGATCATTTCAATTTTCACTCATCTCCAGACATCCGAATAATTTGATATTTAGCACACATGTTAAGAATCGATGATAATACAGCAATTCCATAGCTATGGACTACTATTCTCATTATTTTGATAGTAAAAGAAGAAATCACACCGTAGCAATTAGTCACTTCTAGAAGAACTTGCTCCAAGCTAACAGGTTGAGTTCCACGTACTGTTGGTACGTTATATAAAATGGCTAGATTGCAGGAGTGTGAATGAAATAATTTTAAGTTCAATGAAATGCTAAGACTTGAGAGACTTAAAAAAAAGTTTAAAAAACTTAAAAATCGGTATAACTTAATTTTTTTTGATAACATTAAAGTAAGAATTAAGTCACTTCCCAAAAGATTAATGTTAAAAAAAACGTGGGGTGCTCTATACTTACATTTCATAATGGCTCTGTGTTTACGAATAGCAAGCGAAAAAAAAAAATGAAGGCGACTGATATCTAACATGCCACGCTTTTTTTTTTTTTTTTTTTTTTGTTAAATTTTTGGCCAGTTTATTTTACGCTTATTCAGACAATTAAGTTAATTGCAGGACATCTTATCACTTGTTTTCGTTTTGAGGAAGACCGTAAATTGATTCTTTGAGTAACTCAGACAAACTGCTGTTTTACTTTGAAAAGAAAATTTCTTTATGTCAGAGGTGTCTCAATCCACTTTCAGTGAGCCCAATAGTGTTCTACTGTTACAATGCGATCCGAAACGTAGCATGCTGTTCTATTTCACCGTGTTGGAAAAAATATAAACCATTCGTTTTCTACCTTCTAAAGGTTTTTGTTAATTTTTTGGCCAGTTTATTTTACGCTTATTCAGACAATTAAGTTAATTGCAGGACATCTTATCACTGGTGCATAAAATATATTAATTTAAAGATTATTTTTAACTTTTTAATTCAGTTTGTTAAAAAAAGTTTTTTTTTTTTTTTCATTCTTTAAAGCTACAATTTTATTTTTGTCACTATATCAAGGCATGGTACATGTAAATTCTGGTAGCAAATTAGAAACTGCTGTAATGGAGCCGACCTTGCCGTATCATAATGAACCACGACAGTAGTAATCTAGAAACTAAGTTGCTGATGTTTGGGTACTCTAGTTGTTGATTGGATTACTTGTCTGTTATTAGATACAGGTCTGTAAATCTACACATTTAGTTTGTCATTATTTATTTGTGGATTAAATATACATTACTAAAATTGAACATCGAATTCATGGCATCATTGTTTAAAATTTTGTTTTCGTTTTGAGGAAGACCGTAAATTGATTCTTTGAGTAACTCAGACAAACTGCTGTTTTACTTTGAAAATTTCTTTATGTCAGAGGTGTCTCAAACTACTTTCAGTGAGCCCAATAGTGTTCTACTGTTACAATGCGATCCGAAACGTAGCATGCTGTTCTATTTCACCGTGTTGGAAAAAATATAAACTATTCGTTTTCTACCTTCTAAAGTGATGTTCAGTTACTTAGCTGATTTAATAGCCTTCACTTGCTTTCTTATTCGCTTAAAATCTTGGACCCTATACCTATTCAGTTTTTAATCTTTGTTCTTTTGAAATCGAATTTTATTGCACCAGGTAATTATATGGTCCCGCACTTAGAATTTCATCTATGCATTGTCATTATGGTTTAATTTCCTTCAAAACAGCGGCACAGTTTGGGTTCAATTTTGCTATCAGCTCGCAAGTGTCTTTCACTGGTATGACTGCTTTATAAATGTCGCAAAGGAGCTGACTAAAACGTCACAACCGGAAAACCATGTAAACACTCCAATATGTGATCTTTTAGACCTTTCTGGCCAGCTTCATTTTCTCTTCTAGTACAAATTTCCTAAATCGATATAATTCGCTGGGTTCTTGAATCCATTCAGTTTTCGTTGTTGAACGTTTGGAATACTTTTTCGTCATAATGTAAATTGCCCTGTCCGGGATACATATATATTTGTGAGGAACAAATAAAGAATTATGTGTAAATAACTGTAGTGAAAACATTTATTCCAACACTCTGAAATTCTTTCCCAGCGCGAGACGTATTCCCATTTTCCTGAAGCATTAGACCGTGTGAATTTACCAACTCTACTGTTTCGTTAATATTAAACTATATGCGGTTATTTTTTTTTTAACTGCTGTCGCCAGTTTTGTTATCCATTTCACTCGGTCCCACCAGAGTTACATTCCTGAAGCCTCTGTTTAACGTGGCTTCTTACACATCATTCTTCCAGCCTCTCGGTGGCGTTCCTAGTTTCTTCCTTTCGGGGGATGTCCATTCTCAAAAAAATTTTGTGCGTCTGTTATCTGTCATTCGCTGAAGGTTACCGAACCATGGGAGGTTTATAATGGTGCTTTCTGCATGCAATTTTTTTCTGATTTTGTCGTTTCTAACATGTTCTACTGCTGATGTACGAGTGCAATGTCGCCGGAAGTCCATTTCAAGGGGCAACTATCTATCTCGTTATCTGCCACGTCTTTGAACCATAAGCACAGATAGTTTTCCTTATACTGGTAGCAAATAATTTTATAATGACGTGTCGTAAATAAAACGCAAAGTTTTATTTTAGAGTATTGTTGGGTGTTACTGTCGCAGATTCGTTTTAATCTTTCGATAGTAATGCTGCTCGCGCGCGCGCGCACACACACACACAGAGAGAGAGAGAGAGAAAGAGAAAGAGAAAGAGAGAAAGAAGAGGCTGAAATCGCGAGCTGCAGCAAAATTACGAGCCAGCTTTCCTCATGAATAAATGAAGACGGAGACATCGATTTGCCATTACAGTAGAGTTAGGTTCGATTGGTTTCCTGCGTAACATTTAGATTATTCTGGTAACTATATAATTGCTTACTGAGGTGATAAAATTGTGTGTCTAGACGCTTAATAGATTTGCACTGAAAAATTTAGTGTTTCCCTGTTTAGATGTAGGAAATAATCACAATGGTAAATTTTCTACCCACCATTGTCTCACAGATAAGAGGAAGTAAACATCACCTTTTCCTTTTATAAAACGATAAATTATGGGGCAGATGTGGTTTGGTGAGGAGAATTTAGTTAAGAACTTGTAATGGTTGTAATATATTGTAGCAATAGCGTGTAAAAAGCTACGATAATTTACTACTGTAAATTGCGTTAGTAAATAATTTACTACGTTTGGTATTTTGTCAGAAACTTATAATTCAGATGGCTGATATAATTTTAGGGCAGTAATTGCTTTGTTTATTTTGTTTCTAGAAAGGCATGCATCTCCTCATTGTTTACTGCATAAGTCCGTTGCATTTTCCCTAATGGCCACAGCGAATGCCTGTGAAACAAAGCCATTAACTAGGATTATGAGTTCCTGTCCGGACGGTAATATACTTAACACAAAGTTGGGATGCACAGGTTCCGCTAACTTCAGCATTTAAAGGATTCGCTGGAGGCAAATACAAAAGGCCGTGCAGATTAACTCTGAACTGAGCTGCCCTCGTTGTACACGTCGCTCTAATGTAATTTGCCTCATATTACTCTGTTTCAGAACGTGAATTCCTCTGAAGTATTAGGTTATTTTGACTATAGAGATCTACAGTCGAAATTACTCGAGGTATAAAACTGACTTGGTAATCAATTCTTCTGGATGTCCTACCCACATTCCCCCTCTCTCCTCTTTCATCCCTAAACGTCTCTTGTTTTTGTTGTATTTACTTGTTTCTGGGAAATGAAGTATTTCGTGATTTGTTTTTCTGAAGAGTAATGGTTTTCTAGCTACGTGTTTTCTATTTTCTCGCTTTGCCTAAGTTTACCATGGATGTAAGGTATTAGATGTAGAATTACTTAGCGCCGTGGTACAATGGTCTGGCCAAATACTGAATGCCACAACTCTACGATGGTTGTAAATACTTATAACTTGTTGAAGCATCGTCAAAACCAAATGATCGGAAGAATCGTAGACTAATCGTAGTCTACATGCTTATTTATATATATATATATATATATATATATATATATATATATATATATATATATATATATAAAGTGGACAGTTGCAATCTTCCGTTTCAGAATTGCGTTATTTCACACTGCGCTGCACAACTAGTTCAAATCCTCTCTAGGAACTTATTTTTTACCCAGTGTACTTGCATTGTATTCCTGTTTGTATTTATTTAATTAAACTTATATAAAATAAAGATGCTACTGAAGTAATTCGGTGGTAATAACTTTCCTTCATCACCTTGTTATACCAGATTTAAATACTAATATGGACTTGCATCCAAATCTTTCTCTGTCGTTTGGAATCAGATTATTTATAGAAGTATTAAATTTATTGATGAAAGTGTAGCTGTATTGAATGAATTGAATTGCGGTGGAGTGCATGATACGGTGGCAATATCCCTGATCATCTGCTTACCCCTTTATTATTATTATCGTTGTCGTCGTTATTACTTTAAGTATAAATTCCTCCACCAGTCAACTTTTATCTTTTACCAATTTTAATTCCTTCGGCGTTTTTGTTAGATTATTCATCACTTCCCTTGGTCATTTATTCCAATCCTTGACATCCTTACACAAAATATATATATATATATATATTAAAATCCCATTCCTTTGTGCATGAAATTGGGTGTCATCTTGTGCACATGATCATCTTTTATCTTCCGTTGAGTGGAGATGCTCCGAAGTTTTCGTATTGACTTATTCGAGCGACCATTGCTCGGTAATTCTTTTTAGCTGGCGGCTAACAATTTCCACTGCTGTCCTTTTACTGCGGGTTTAAGGCTCTTGGCAAGGGAGAACTGCATTGCCGAACAAGCTGTTCGTTTTTATTGCGAGCGAGCACATGCGCTGGCAGAACGCCGCTCACAGAACGACGGCTCGCTGAGTGGCCTGTACCACGTGCTCACACTGTCCGTGGGTACGCTGCACAGGGGTATTATGCTGCGCTCTTTAGTCTGCGCAGGCAGGTCGAATATAATGACTGTTAGTTCGCACCGGAGTGCATTCAGAACAACTGTCGAGAAAATTTAACGCATGAGCGGTCTGCAGTATAGTTCCATTTTAAATAGCCCATTATGAAATGGCGCAGACAATGTGAATGTTTCTGTTTCGGCGTAACTAATTTATTTACAGTGGCTTTACGTGGAACATGCATCCAGTATAGGTTTTGTTTTCCTCTTCAAAGGTTTCTGAAGTCCATTATTACTGAGGGTAAATTTAATGCTGAAATTAAAAGGAATTATTTAAATTAATGTGCATACGTTTCTGACTTTTAAAGTAAATAAGTTATCGTGATTATAGTTTCGTTTTACTTGTAGCATAACACATCACCTGCAAATAGCTTGAGGCGGCAACATTCGTGAGCTGCAGTGAAGATAATCAATACTTTTGAGCGTTAAATTCCAACTACACAGAACAAATTACCCTTTATTCGAGGAAGAAAAATATTGCACGTGAATATTTTCTGTAACTCAGATTTTTTTTTAATTTCTCAAACAGGTCAATATCAATAACTAGTATTAACTCTGGCACATTACTTCATTTCCATAATCCACGGATGGTAAGAACTGAACAGAAAATCTCTCTTCATGAGAGAGACGCTTCTAGGCAATTAATACGTCAACAGGAATGCCGTTTTGGCTGTTTCTTCTCCAGGAACACTAGTCAAACACATTACATGAAAGTTATCGATAAAAAAAAATAAGTAAAAAGAGTAGGCACAATGTCAGCTGTTGGAGGAAGTGGTATGAAGGTATATTTTCGTATTAGAGATTGCATCGAGAGTTTACCAAATGCCATTAAATTAACATTCACATTTTAAAAAGGTTTGCTACATACGTTTTTATCAATGGTTAGCTATAGCGGAACTCATCCGACCGTTTTTTTTTTTTAACTTATGGCTTTACGCCTAGTCGACGTCGAGAACATTAGAGGCGGGATGAGAGAGGGAGCAAGGAACTGGAAGGAATCCGGCCATGGCCTTCTGAAGGAAGCATCCCGGCAATCGCCTGGAGTGATTAGGGGAAACCATGGAAAACCCAAATCTGGATGGCCGGACGGGGATTCGAACGGGCGTCCTCCCGAATGTGAGGCTAGAACGTTAACCGTTCACCCACCACGCTCGGTACATCCGACTGAGTAGAGCGAGGAAGAAAAACTACCGAGAGGAAAAAAGAAAAGAAAAAAAGTCGCGGTACTTAATAAGCTTTATCTATGAAAATTGAAGTTAATCGACGGAGTGAGGTGGGTGAGCGGTAACGCTCTGTCTTTACATTCGGGAAGACGCGGGTTCGAATGTCCGTCCTGCTATCCAGATTTCGGTTTTCCATGGTGCACCGGAAACATTCCAGACGAATGCCGCGGTAGTTCCTTCAATAGGCCATGACCTAATTCCTTTCCGTTCCTTGCGCCCACTCCATTCTGACCTCTGTTGACGTCGACGAAGCGTAGAGCCATAAGCAAAAAAAAAAAAAAAAAAAAAAAAAAAAAAAAAAAAAAAAAAGAATTAATAATTATTGAAAGGCAATCGCGTTTCGGTCCCAATCCGGTGGCGTCTTCGTACACGTTCCTTCGTAGTTCTCCGACGCACTGGACGTACTGTTTAGATCTGGTTGCTAAGATAAAGAGAAATGCGACAGAAGTGTATTAATTCATATTACATTATACGACAGAATTTTCTCATTCTAATATTACTTACGTCAAACATAGTTGTGAACTTTAAAATTGCACTTACTTTCTGGCGTTTGGTGCTAGGGCTTTCTACTGGTGTTACCAACGTTTCGCTCCCAACCTGTTGGCTTCCTCGTGGCTGCTTCAAGTTGATGAATACGCTCCTTCGTGGTTTTCCGACACACTGGACGTACTGTTTAGATTTGTCGGCAGAGGTTGTGTTGCTTCTCCGACAAAGAGTATCCGTTGTTCCAGAGACACTATAATCGAGGTTCACACTCTGTGGAGCGATGCCGCTGTTGTCTGCGAGTACACACTTTCACATTTCACTCAGTTCATGAACTCTGTTGTGGTTTATGGTTTGTTTAAAAAGCTTATAAATTCCCTAATTTTACGTTTTTTTTTGTTTTGTTTTTTAAACCTCAGTTGCGTTAAATCCGAAAAAGTAACCGCAGTTTTACGACATGACGCCTGCTAAGGAAGATATTTTACTGTGAGTTAGATGAACTGATAATTACTTTGAATCCCGTAATAAGTATTGGAGAAAATCGGTTTTGTTTTGCGGGAAACTTGTACTCACAATCCCAAATTATAATTTTGTTGATTGTAGAAGCTAGGGAGCTTTTCTCCGACTGCTTGAAGCTGTGGAATGCTGCGTCTTGGAATTGTTAGTGTGGTCCAACCCCATAGCTGATGAGATACCGCAGCACTCGTTGTGTTGGCTGCCTGGTGAAAAATTCCACTCCGTCCAGCGGGCTTGTTTGTAATCTTAGCTCCAGCCGGGGCGTAACGGCCGCCCTGATTAATACCGCCGCTATATTTGTTATCTGCGCCCGTTAAACTTGTTGTGGGGGCCGCTGCTCCTGCGGCGTGCTAGGCGCCTTCCCTAAAGATTTACACGCTTCAATTTTATCTCGGCTCGCGCTGGCTAACCCGCCTCGGTGCATGATCCAGATAACGCCGCGCCACGGCAAGGCACAGCTCACGGGACGTGCGACCTCTGTGTGCTTTGTTTTTTAATCTGCTCAGACGCGGTATCACCGGAGAGTTTCAATTCGTATGGAAGGACGGCCTTTCGCGTTCACGATTCCGCATTGGTTTTCAAAGCAAAGCTTCTAAACGTACGCTCCGTGACCTGCGGGGGTCGTACGTCATTGTGGAGTTGTTGAATATCATACTTGAACCATTATATCTAAGCTCTATAAATAGTCTGTTCCGCGCACCCGCTATGAAATCTTACTTGATTCATAACAGTAATGTGTACCTGGTACTGATATCAGTTGCGCCGATAAATGTACCCTTGTTACCACAAGACATTACCGAAGTTAAAAAAAAAACTTCTGAATTACTATTTGCTAATTTTTATAAACTCCCTATGGTATGTAAAATTTTGCACTATATTCATATACATGTCTTCGCGGAGGCTGCTTTGGTTTGAATATTGGTCTGATCACAGTGCTTTCCTTTTCTCTACAGCGAGTCAGGTGATTTAATCATGGCGATAGAAGTTGATTCCCCCCCCCCCCCTCTCTATCGATGCGTTCATTGTGAACGCAGATCTTCATCATCTGTCATGCAGCTCATTTCTGAACGTTGCGACCCCATTGAATTCCTCACTAGACTATGTATTGACCGCAAATATGTCAAATCTTCCGCGCGAGTTGCTAGGATAAAAGACCCACATCCCTGTTCAGGGAAATTTCCCAAATAAATTTGAAGAGGAATCTCAGATCTGTGTAGGTTCTATTTTATTCCTAAAATCGAGCAAGCAGCTGCCATCAATAAGAGCATTTTGTTAGAATTTGCTGGAAATGAGGTGCGATTATACAGCAGGAATTCTAAAGCAGCCGGGTTCCCAACGTATCGAATCATACTTAAAGTAGGTGTTCCTATTATGCTTATGTAGCTAGAAGTGAATTCTATGCAAAGGAAACGGGCCATTTGTACATTGTTTCCACTCGCATCGTCAGCCTGAATGTCTCATTTTTCCGTTTCCGTTGTTGTTTACAAAGAAGTTTCGTAAAGGATATTTGTTGCTTACTGTTTTTTTAGTTTCTATTCCAATAATTAAACATGCATTCTGCACTGATCTTACTATTTTTGACGCATATTTCTGCATTTCTGGCTAACTTAGAAGAATCAGTGACGCAAATCATTGTTTTCACTGGTTGGCAACAGCTATTGTGTCGTATAATTGTTTTTGCGTGGATCTTCCTTACAGACCTGTAGCCCGGGTTTTCCATCTTACTTGATATGCATTTATTGTTAGTTTAGCCACTGTATCAGTATACAGAAAGATACTTGAAAGCGTAAAGCCTACTTCCAGTAAGGCTTATACGTTTGTAATCACTATAATTTCTGTAAGTTAACCCAGTGATCTGTGTAACTTGACGACATTAAAACACAATGGGAATATTTTGAAAATCGCAGCGAAATTAAATATAGCATTTTATGAGCCTAGATCGACGTTCTTGGTTTCATCTCGCCTATTTCCTTAGTTAGTTGAATACATAATTGCACAAATATCTGTCACGATGCTGCGACTTTGTTAATTCGTAAGATATAACAATCTTGTCCATATACGAGATATATTCACATCTTTCTGGGGTATACTATATGTCAGCTCAATTTTGCGAACTGGATTCAGACAACATTTTGCTTAATTAGAGGTTAAAGATCTGGGTTGCCGATATTTAATTTACTTTTATTTGCTTCAATAATCGTCTTCTAATGAAAAATTATTGAAGAAGGTATATGGATTGCGAGAACAAGCAGAAGTTTAATTTGCAGAATTAGAAGAAGTTTGCAGCTGGGAGGCTGGCGGAGTTGGTAACTAATAAGTAATAAATAAAACGAGCTACGGCCATTGCAGTTACTTCAGTCACTCTTTTTGCGTTTATTCTCGTTTTCCGTAATTAGTTCTCTTTCTATCCAATTTGTAGCCGCCCAAGTTAATTCATGCTTTGTGTCACACTGTGCTGTTAAGTTTCGAATTGATTGCCGTGAACAAATCCTATAATTTCCAGTTATTTTGTGCGTCTCTTGGTGGAGTTCTCTTGTGTATACGGGTTAATCAAGACAATGCACATCGTGTACTTTTGCGAGATCTCACGCTAGCACTATACTGGGACACTCATACCCAGAAATTCTTCTCTGTACGTTTGGAAATTTCACTTTATCCGATTCCAAAACCTGACTGAAACGGTTTCGTCTGCAACGCCATACTACGAGTATAGTTAAAATTAACAGTGAGAGATTTCTCAGCCAAACGTCGAATACCTTCTAAAGACCTGTTTAACGTTTGGATACAGTGTTTTTGCTTACTTTTATTTGTCTCAATTTTCATTCATAGTCTCCTACCATATATGTCAAACGTGGTTGTAATAATTGCCCAATCTGACATCTTTTTGTACCTTCACCTGCGCTCGCCTCCTGTCGTAAAAACGTATCTAAAGTTCAATATTTGTTTTTATACTATTCTTTGAAAATTTGTCATTTCTGTTTGTTACTGTGTTTGCCTAATCTCCAAACTAACTAGAAAATGTTGTTTCGGGATACTTTTTCCGCAGTTCTTAATTAAATGAATTGTTAATAAATATCGCCAGTGCAACTGTTTTGTGACGATTTACTGTCGTACATGTTTTGACTCTCTTTGAGATATCATCAGCGACGAATCAGTGTTGAAATTTATGCTACAGTCTTGAATGTTTTTAAAAGAAAATTTGCGTAATTCTAAAAGTGTACAATTTGCTGATTGTTTTCACTTACTACTTACATTCGTGTGTAATTATTTCGTTCAAGCTGTACTAATCTCGCTGTCGATTCAGTCTTCAATTTGATATCAACAACTCACCATGACAATTCATTAAGTTCACAGCTTTGGAAGATAAATGCATGCTCCAGTCATTCTACACGGACTTGTGCGTTGATGGTACGGGTATGCAGGCTTGGAGTTATTGTCTCTTGTAATCCGATGATACTTCTAATGCCGACGTTTAATAATCACTCCAACTATACTCAGTAGGCAGTTCATTCTAGATTAAATATACCAAACGGAGGGGACAGAATGACTGGGCGTTGATACTATGGTTATTCATTGGGCTATCAATCTAAGTGCATTGTTTCTCTAACAGCCTACCAGGCGTTTTCAACTGGGTTCTTATAGGTTTAAAATAATGGCGTGATATTTTTTTGTTTAGTTAAGCCCACTAAATGCTAGGGATTAGTTGTTAAAAAGCCTTCGGTATCATTGCGTAGTTTCGATCTTGATCATATCAGGGTATAAGGCATTATCGATAATCTGTAGTGTTAGAAAATTGTGAGGGCGAGATAGTTTTAAACAAAAGCGTTGATTCGGTAATAAAGGTTTCAGAAAGCTGACTTCTGCAATTCTTTCTTGACTGAAAGAAGTGTGTGTTTCGCATTTTACATCTACTACCCACAAAAAACATAAATTACATAGAGATCTCCTATTTGGCAGTGTTTGTTTATTTTCCAGCTTGAGTT
The DNA here is from genome assembly GCA_031002005.1 of Vandiemenella viatica. Classification (NCBI taxonomy): domain Eukaryota; kingdom Metazoa; phylum Arthropoda; class Insecta; order Orthoptera; family Morabidae; genus Vandiemenella; species Vandiemenella viatica. The sequence continues at coordinate 132,561,163 of CM061920.1, forward strand.
AAACATCGATTGAAAATCTATCATTTGTTACCTCAGAAACTGTGAATGCTCTTAATATTTTTCTGCTATCTGGTGTTGCGTTTGGTTTACAACAAACACTAGCAGCTGTCGTCCTACCATCTTTGATGTTAGAAGTTAGCTATACCATATTTTTCCGTTCATTGGGCTTAATGTTTTTGCACTGTAAACACACCGCCACAATAATACTTTTTAAAATCGCATTTTTATTTATCTTTCGTTAGACGCGTTACAGACTCTGGCTAGCGAAATAAGCTTCCCGAAACACTTGACTTTCTCTGTAGTGAGATCCGGTCTTTGAAACCGACGCGACTCGCTTTTAAGCTTTCCTCGCAGTGTCTTTTAGCTCCCTGGATGGTGGCGGATCCTTTGGAGATGTAATCGCGGACGTCAAAGAGCTCTCTCCGGCAGCCCTCTTGTGCAGTAACTGGAAGCCGAATATCATCATCTGGGCACAGTGCTTTGTTGACACACTTACTGTTGCTTTTTCCTCCTACACTTCTTCCCTTACTATAATGAGGGAGAAAAATCGTGCTAAACAACTTTTTGCTGTTCATTACAGAAATCTAGGTAACATCCTGCTTGCGGCTTGTCATCGCTGGGAGGCATCCATAAACCGTGTCACAAAAAGGTTTTTTTTTTACATTCCTCTTCTGCCCTTCCCTCATGTAACACAAATATTTATCAATTTTAAATTTTGAACTTTATTACGTCCAATAATAATTTTTATTTAATTTTTTTTAGTTATAACCAAAAAAAGTGTAGCTCTACTGGTTCTTGTTTGTTTGTAATGTATGTGATATTACGAAGCTTACGAATCTGCCCCCCCATTTTTTTTTCCTACCTTGCCACGTGATGCAAACCGACTCCTGTCACCCCTTATGTGCTATGTAATTGGCCTCTTGCTGGAACTAGACGTGGCAAAAGATTATAAAACACATTTTCCTTGTTTCATGTGCTAGTGGTGTTTATTTTTGTTACTGTACTTTAAAATAACGCTGTACTCGGATAGAAATGAATGTAGAAAAACTCTGAAAACGCACTTGGATGCTTTTAATGTACAAGGTGAACTTAAACTTAGCGAGGGAAGTCCTTGTGTTTTGGTTATCACTGAACATAGTAATCGCAAATAGAACACTGATACCTGGACATCTTCGCCTGTCCCAACTTGTAAACCACTTCTCAGCTTATGAAACAGTGTCATAGCTGCAATCATGAGGAAGATGGAATACATTTCTACAAATGCAACTGAGAAACGTGCAGCAATACCTGAGCATAGCAAATTAAAAAAAAAATGATAAAATTAATGTTATCAAACGTTGCAGAGCTAAAGGAACAATTAATGTACAAATTTTTTTTTTTTGTTCCCTGTCACTAGCCTCTTAACTGTGTAGGTGCATTTTTTTTTTTTTTTTTCCTTTTCCTTTTCCTTTTTTTCCCCTCTAATATTAACTTTTCCTCTCAGTATACACATTACAACCTATCTAATCTTTGAGATTCTACAGAGCGTTCTTTCGACTGTTTATTCCACTAACATATTAGCCAATACTACATGCCTTAAAATGTTACGCACCATCCTCTGCATTATTTCTGGAAGACACTTCAACAAACGTCTTTCCTCGCTCATTATTACCAGAAACCCTTCAATTCATACTCTATCTGCCCACGTTCAATAGTCTTCCTTACCATCACATTTCAGAGTATTTCAGTTTACTGCCATTTTGGTATTCCTAAAGTGCAATTCTTCACACACGTTTTTCTGAGTAATATGTAAATATTTGAAACTGAAGCGTTTCTCAAGAAAGCGCTTTTCGCTACTGCTACTCTGTTTTTATCATTCTTGCTTCCAAAGTAACAGAATTAAGTAACGGCTCCGGTTACATGTGATCCTATTTTTATATTTAATCTACTCTCATCATTTCTGCTACGTTTCATGACATTCGTCTTGTTTTGGTTTGTACTTAGGCCAAATGTTCGGAAATAAGTATAGTTTACTTAAATTCATGAATTTTTACGATTCGATATACATAAAAAGTTCTACTGTCAGATAAAGTACCGGTAATATTTTGCATCATAGAAATAGTTCCTTTCTGAGAGAGGGCTTCGTTTCTCCTTGTTTGCGTGACTTTCCCCCTATTTAAGTCTGGTTTAAGTTTACCTTTTCTACATGGATTGATGTCCAAAGTAAAAAACTTAGACGGGTGGCTCAGTACCTGCCAGAATAAATCCCATGTATGTTCACGATTTTGACGAAATCAATTTTTTTTTAATATTCCCTTCTTTGATGAATTAATCCTTTCACTCTACCGTTCTGATTCTTTTGTATCACCTTATTGGTTTAAAAAAAAATAATAAGCCATCATTTAGAAAATATAAATTCAGTCGGTTAGTTGGGGTTCAATGTATGAATTTGACAGTGTCGATGGCCAATTTAATTTCTTATTCATTAAGAGTGAATTTTAAACATTCACTAAAAATAATTCACTGAATTTATTCCTAAACTACTTTTTGACTGATATTTTCTTGACTAAAACACTATTAATGTAAAATAAGAGAATAAGAAACGAAGCTATAGTGGAAAGTTAATTTACCTTAGTAATGTGTCAAATATTGAAGAAATACAAAAAAAAGTTAAAAAGGTTGATCATGCATGGGTGTTATTCTGGTAGCTTTTAATATGCATTATTTACTTTTTGTTTCGTATCTTCATTGCCACAGCTAACTGGTATAAATAAGAAAAATTATTTTTCTAAACAGTGAATTCATGCCTGAAAAGCTTCTATAGAAGTTTCAGTTCCTATATTCTCCTTATTTAAAGTCACAATCATAGCTTATGTGATAACGGTTTACTGTGTAAAGTGAAGCAAGTTCAAAATAAAGTAAGCAGATTGCATACTTAATGCTATGATACTGTTCCTTTTTGCGGCAGATACCGTGGCACCCAGTTTCTCTTTCCGTCACGATACTCTACAATTCCAAGTGGAACAAGAATTTCGTGACCGCCTCTCCTAAATCAAGTGGCGAATGTTCTTCAGTGGTAATTTAAATGGAAAAGAACTTAATCTCGGCTTTGCGCCACCCTAATTATATTTTAATGGTCACACATCTTCCTTTTGTTCTGTGAACTTGTAAACAACACTCATCTAAAAGAACTACATGTATACAGTTCGTCTGCGTTGCCTTGTTGAATTCTACTTTTCGCGGTTATGATTCACTGAAGTTGTATTCCTCGTAACGGACTACCTAGCTTTGTTTCACTTTTTATTAGCCTTGTATCTTATTGAAAGATGTATCTTACTCCAATCACTTTGCTCTCCACTATTTTTCTTATCGTACGTATAACGATTTAATTTGATAGCTCTGAATTAATTCTTCAGAATATCGAATTTCCTTTGCAGTTAGCTTAGTATGATGCTAAATAGTATCAAATATGTAAAAGATTTCTCCTTCAATTGTAGCATCAATGCACTTTTTTTTAAGTAATGGCTTTACGCCTCGTTGACGTCATTAGAGGCGGGATGGGAATAGGGACAAGGAAAGGGAAGGAATTCGGCCACGGCTCTTTGAAAGAAGACTCCCGACATTCGCCTGGAGTGGTTTGGGAAAACTATGGAAATCCAAATCTCGATGCCCGGATGGGTATTCGAACCGGCTTCCTCGAGAATGTGAGGCCAGAACGTTAACCGCTCATTCACCACACCCGGTCGGTTCACTTACTTTACATAGTCAGCTAAGCAGTTTCTCTAGATTATCGCGTTGACTCCTTTTGTGCTGAATTTTCTAAGAAATACATTGATTGAGAGCTAACTCGGATATTGTTTCGCAGATTGGTTTTAGGTAAATCACATAGAAGAATCAAAATATATCGTCACCCATGATAATCGAAACATCGGACTGTGCAGTCAGTGTGAATATTAGTCAGACTAGCTTGCAAGATGTGTAGATTTCGAACCCCTGTGCAGTAATATGTATCTCGGATTTGTACCATTTTTGAAATTCAGTGTAGACGTACATTGGGCTGGGTGTTATCGTATTGTGACTAATTTTCTTCTCCGTTTTTAATTGTTGGGTCTCTATACTCGTAAGAACTCTTAGCCCCCTAGTCTTCTAGAATTAAACGAAATATCAATTATACTATTTTTGGTTGATTTAGCTTTCTAGAAAGCAAGTTAAACAAATAAATTAATGTGAAAGCATTTCCAATGCTGCCGCGTCCTAGAATGAATTGCCTACGTTTCGGCCGGTTGTCTTCGGCCATCTTCCTGGGCAAACTACACATAGATGAGTTTTAGACGCTGTAGTATGTACTAGGACACATCACCGTCCCGGGAACATGGAAACTATTTATTCCGGCAGCGGAGACCTTCGAATTTAAAGTGCCTTGTGACGAAGAAGCACACCTGCAGAGTACTAGTCCACAGAGTTTTTAAAAGCTTTTTAATTGTTATATTTGCAGTATAATTTTCTTATAGGCGTATTGCTTGCAGTAAAGTACGCGGTAGAAAACGTCCTTTGCGTTGGAAAATTACAAATATGAACTGAAGTTTAGGAGCGTTATTATGTTGTTTCTTTTTAATATTTTTATAATGCTGTAATTTTCGTCCCAGTAAAATGTTGAGATAAATTATGTTATTGCCGATGTTTGTTCTATATCTGTTTGGCGCGTTATTTCTTTCGCTGTGAAAAACGATTGTGTATACTTTCCGCGGTCATATTATCTTGGATATGCGGGTGAGACCGCGTCGATTTATTTGAAACCTGACGTGATTCCACCCGGACAATCAAGAGAACTATAGCAAATATTGCTGAACATTACAACAAAGTTCTGCGTAAATATTTTAAGTGAGACTATTTCTCCCGTACTATTAGACAAGGTCACTCCCCAGCAGTGATAATTAATTCCTCTGAGGTCGTATAACTATAACGCGAGAAAAATTAGTTTTACCATCTTGCAATTTCCTCTCAGGTGGTAGTAGTTAAAATTCAACGGCTACAAACAAGAATACTTTGCAGCGGAGTGAATGAGACGCTCGCGTGTAATGTTGAAGGTCCCCGGTTCGCGTCTCATCAAGAACAATTTTTTAAAATAAAGATATCAAAATTTATACGACTTTTTTTCGTCTTCATTGTTTTAGTCAAATGATGAAGTGAATTTTAGAAACAATTTTTGATCTAGTAAAATCAGGAAAATTTTTGTATATATTTCATACATGGCCTATATGAAGAATTTAAACTTAAATAAAAGAAATTAGTTTCTGTACAGACTTTATATTATCAGGTCATCGTAAATGCTCTTACCGGCTACGATCCCTCTTAAAAAATCTTATCACTAGTTAATCCAGGATATTCATCACAGAAGCATAATAGGTCTGTATCAAGAACATTGTACGAGTGTAAATGAAGTAGTTATGCTTCAATTGCAATTTTGCTTCATGCTCCAACTCCTCTTGGATCAATTGCAGCTTCAGCCTAGGAAAAACTTTTTCGTGAACGTATATGATGTATGCTTTCAATGGAAGCGTGAAAAAAATGTAGTTGCAGTTTGTCTAGTAATATTATAATCAATTTTACAATATTTTCCCGGAGTTCACCAGATAAAAAATATTTCTGAACTTCACATTGGCTTCCGACCGTAACAATTCAGACAGAAGAAAGTTGTATCACTTTTAATTTCTTCATATAAAAAAAAGAATTTCATAACAGGGCGTGAACCAGGTATTTTTAATATCAGAAGCGAGCGCCTTAACCATTGAGTTATCAAATGTTTCTGATAGTGGTTGCTGTATTTCAGCTTTGAACGGAAATTACAACATGGTAAAACTCATTTATACGACTTCAAAAGAGTTATTTACTAGTACTGGAAGATACCCTGTGTAAATATGATGAATACATGTCTGAAATTCTCCATGTGAGTTGAATTCTCAGCCGCAAATACAAGCTGGACATGTCACGACGGAAATGTCAGCGGATTTAGGTGAGTCGTCTTAAATCTTTAATTGCCTGTAAGTTGTAAAATATTATTTATACCATCAGATAACAAACTCCAAAAGATGAAGCTGAGTATCGTATTAATTAGTGTAATGATCAAAGTAATACGTGCCTAACAGACTTTATTATTAGCATCAGCCAGAGTCATCTTAATATACAGTAAAATTTGGTTGAATAATATAAAAAAAAATATGCTGAATGTTCTGAAGCATATTGGTCTCAAACTTTGAAAGGACCATCATGGAACATTTATTGTCAAAACTAGCATCAAAATCCATAAAAAATTGCTGGTTGAACGCGATGTTCTGGTACTTAACTAAATAGAATTGTTATAAAATAATGCTCAACGCCATTCCTCGTAACAAAAAATTTCAGTTGTAATCCTTTACCATGTTGCATTTTAACCTTACCAGAAACTGCACTAATATTGTCGCTAACAAATCAAATCCTCAATCACACGCGCATACTTACTTTATACCGCGTAATATTAGTTTTAATCTTGGTGCAGGCTGCGTAGATCATGATCAACGTGGGATTGTTTTCTTTAAATGAATACTAATATTTCCGCTCGAAAACGAAATCTTCCTTCGCATTCGCATTAATGCATTCATTGCATCTTGCTGTGGATGTGATCGTGATGTTGTTACCTTACTGTAACAGTGATGTTTCTGGCCAGAGAGTATAAGAAAACATTTGCATCTGCTGAATATAAATAAAAAAGTAACCAATAATTAATGTGTTAATTTTATCACAATTTATATTTCTTTTTAGTGTTCTGGCAATAATTTCTTCGCAGATCTAAAAAAAATCAATACAAATAAAATAACGCTCATTTACTAACAGCTCTGGCCGTTGTTAATGCAGCAACGAAGGCGGGGGTTGTTACGTCAGCGTTATGAACACGGCTGCACGATGGCCAAGCTTAGTCTTTTATTAGATACCTGTGTTCGGAAATAAGGAAAAAGAAATTAAAATCTTACCTCCGTAGTTTGGAGTCTACGTTAAACTGCACGTCTCGGAAGAAAGGAATTCGCCATATTAACTCTAACGTACTGATTTCGCCTTTTTTGAGATACGGTCAACCTTCGGGATTGGGCTAATTTAAGTTAAAAAGTTATTAATAGAGCGACGGTGTTAACAAAACCGCGTGAGTGCCAAACGTCAGTGACGTTTGTAACGCGACACCTGCACGGCGCTGAGTCTCTGTGATGGGCCAGTTAATGAATGTGACCGGGTTACCGCGAATGGCGACCGTGTGTTTGTATCGATTGTGAGCGGTGCGTGGCCGCCCGTGCTCCGCTCCTATCGATTGCGACCGTCGCGTCGCGCCGTGTCCTGTCGCATTGCCCTCGCGCCCGCACAGTGTCCATCCCCGATAACAAAACATTTTCTTCACTCTAGTCGCTGCACTTAATTGCACTGGGGGATAATGATGAGTCCAGTTGCCATATTACCTATATACCCAGTTAAAAATCACCTTGAATTAGAGCTTCTGTTATAATTCAAACTGGTTACAGAACGTATAACTAAACGTGAACTCCACACGATGCCTAAATCATAAACGAAAACAAACAGATTGAAGATGTGGATGTTAGAATCACACGCCTCTTCTTTTTAGTCTTTTAGATAATATATTTATTATGCTTTCAGCAAATTTGCTTTAGAGGACGTTGTTGATTTTTTTTTCTTAAACGTAACATACATATTATCATGATTGAGGTTCCCACAGTGACTACAGAACAGGGATACAATAAATAGTTTATGGCGATGATGACAACAGTGTTATCAGTATTAGAACAGTGAAAAATATTAATACCAAAGGAAAAAGTTATAATGGAATTGGTTTAAAATAATTACGGCTTTTTTTATGGAATACGTTTAGTTTTGAGCGCTTGTAACATAAAATTGAGATGTAGGTAACAAGCAAAATAGCAAATAGAAGATAAGTTGTCATATGCGATTCACGGAATTTTCCAATTTATTTGCTGGTTCTCTTTTTCTTCGGAGTCACAGTTTGATGGATGAATGTTTTTTTTTCCGAGGTTTGTACCGTTCTTTTCCCTTGTTCATAAAATTGCGCATGAAGTATTGCACTGATTCGCTTGATTTAATTTTTGGTTTGTTCTTCTATGACACATATATGATCTTCAGGAAGTTGTATTCACCTTCAGCCACATGTGCAGATGGAATAGAATTTAGTTAATGAATGACATTAGCCGTGAAGTTCGTTTTAAGAATGAATGTATTCATGAAATAAAACATCTGAAAGGCGCTTCGGAAATATGCTGCTCCTGGAGGCCAAATGTTTAAATACGAAGTTCTGAAACGTGATGTATCACAAGGAGCATGAATGAGAGACTATGTTGTTGTTGTTGTTTTAGGGCGCGTCGACATCGAGTTCATTAGCGCCCTGAGAGACTATGAATAGGCGGTGAATTTAACTGTACAAGATGAAGTTTTGTGAGACTGTTTGATATCAGTACTACTATCGGAGTGAGGAATGATACTTAGTAATAGTTTTACTTGGTAGTGTTCGGTATAATGGTTGGTTAAACGGCATCCCAATATTGGACAAACGCCGGTGTTTGGTGCTGTATTAAACTATTTGTGCTGTGTTATAATTTTGTAAGGGCCAAAGACTATTACAAAGAATGTGATTTCAACCGCGCAGCTGGTCTTAGTTAATCTGATTCACATTATGCTAGAGCTAAAGACGTGGTAATGGGGTGCTAGTAGAATACAGCTTTCTTTTGGTCTTTTGCATATGGGTTATACAGCCCTAAAGGTTTTTTCTGGTTTTGTCGCTCCGGATTCCTTACAGTAAGAAGTATTATCTCTGACTGGGGATTCGGAAACTGAGAACTCTGCTGACTGTTTGTGTCCCAGTTACCGTTCGTTCTGTTGGGGTCGCGCCTCTGCCAGCCAGCGCCTACCATTCACGGCTCATTGTCCGTGACTTATTGCTCGCTAAATACCAAGGACAGAGCTTCTGGTTCGCTACTGCCTTCCACAGTGACATTCTTAGAGGCAGCGATAGTGTTTCAGATTACACGCTTTTGTAGGTATAAGCAAAGTGTTGTATCATATAAAAGTTAAGTATACCTACAGAGCAGTATTTCTCAACCAGTAAACTGTCATAAATAATGCTGCGGACCACTAACTTACAGAGGTCTATTTTTTTTATCTGTATGTATACTATTAACATCTGAGACATATTTTACTGTACCATTATAACAAATATGGAAGCATGTTTTGAATTTCTACGGAAACAGTTATAAAACTGGAAATGAACTTTTAAAAGTTTATTACATACAGACCAGACTGTTAATTTTTAGTAAACAAATTAATAATGACGTTACTGTAGGCTGGATGTTACACTATCCACTGACCTATCTGCTCGAAACAAAATAACACACTAGATCCTACGTCTTCTATTTTTGTCTTCTTCACCACTCTTTTTGTTACGAATCCCGCCAAGTACGGCTGTCTCTCACAATACAAGACCCTCAAAAAACCGTCAATATCTTAATATTTTAACTAACGGTGCTGTTTTTGATACAAACTGGAAATGAATAGACTGCTGTAGTAACAGTGTTGTCATAGCCTCATAATATAAACACACCAGCTTTTTATGGCTACTGAAAATTCGTGACTTTTTTAAAACTGGTTTATTGCTTATAGCCTTATACTAATACGGTATCTAATTTTTTAATAATCTGCCTGTGGACCACCTGTACCATCTTTTTGGATCACCGATAGTACGCGACCTACAGGTTGAGGCAGTTTAAAATGAAATATCAAATTTCATAATATGACTAAAAATCTGCCCCGCGAGATCTAAAGTTGAATAGTCCTTTGTAAAAGCTATGATACACATTCGAACAATATGCTTATTCCGTATTTATTTTTATTATTTCATGGATGTAGTATCAACCAGTTTGCTTTCACTAATCCTATATGACTGCAATATCTCAATAATTTAGTGAAAATTATGTCTTATTTTTTCATAGATTATTATGACATCAGTTTTGAGTTTTCAGTATGTGTATATATCTAGTGGTACTCAGTGAGGGAAATTAAAGCAACTGTGGTTCGTGGAGAGGAATGGTCTCGACATTCGCCTGGACTGTCTCGACATATCATGTTAGACCTCAGTCTGGGAGGGTAGGCAGGTATTCGAAACTTAGTGCTCTCCAATTTTTCGACGTTGTGTCATTTTTTAATGCTTTATAGTGCCATATAATTGGCTTTGTGTGATTAGAAGTGCATTGCCCAGAACAAATAAAGAATTCAAACAGATATGAAGAAAAGTTCAAATGAGAGGTGACGTAAAGTATTCAAGTACACCAGTTTCTGCATAATTTTTAACACGTTAGAAGGAAAATAGCTTTATTGTAACATTCTTCTTAACATTTTTTTTTTAAATTTATCCAAATATAGTATATTGCATCTTAAGACATAGTGAACATTTTTGTATTGTATTTTTTTTTTTTTGTATGATTGCACAGGGCACTTTTGAATGGAATACCTTAAGAAGAAAATGGAAGTTGAGTGTTTATATGAAGGTGGTAATTGAGGAAGTTAGTTGCAATATGTGTACGGAGATAATAAGGGTAGCATAGTATAAGAGGAGGTAAGTAATTGAATCTTAACAGTTTCTTGGCAATGGAGATAGTGTGACAGGGTCGGCGCGTTGCTCCAGCCTATCTTTTTCCCACGGAGTTCCTCCACTGTACTCATCTGATAGCAGGCTTAGTAGACCTGGGGGCCTTAATATCGTCTTAGCTTTGATGAAGATCTTCGGCCTCAAAAAGGTCAATTGGTCAACCAGTATTCGAAATTAATACATACTGCTATCGGATGTGTTGTGTATTTATTCGCGGTCAACCGTTTGCAAGTATCTCGTTTTAAATCCCTCGAGAAGCCTTCGTATTTTGGTGATTATGATTTCCTGAAATCCAGGGGCGGATCCAGGATTTTGTTTTGGGGGGGGCTTGAGCGGACTTTGGTTTGGGGGGGGCTTGGCTTGAGTGAATTTTGGTTCAGAGGGCTTTGGGGGGGGATTGAGTCGGGAAAAAGGTAGTATTTATAGCCTCCTCGGGCCTCAAATCCGTAGAGCTAAAAAAAAAAAAAAAAAAGGTCTCAAAACTACAATGTCGAGGGTGGACCAAGATACTTTTGGGGGGGGCTTGAGCCCCCTAGCCCCCCCCCCTGGATCCGCCCCTGCTGAAATCGAATCTGATGCGGGGATAAATCTTACTGTAAGCCACTACAGATTGTTGCCAGTGAACCTCGTCAACGAGCTGTAGAGAACTGAGCTCGTGCTTTATGACTGGCACATTCCAGTCATATCTGTCGTTGCATTAGATTTTTTTTATTACACTTTAGTCGCTTCGCGTAGAAAGCTGTCACTTGGTTTGGAACCTCTCCAAGTGTCTCGACGAGTATAGGGCGTGAGGGGGGGAGGGCGGAGGGGAAGGGGACAGGTTAGCCGTCTTAATTAGACGCATGAGACAATCAGGCGGGGCAGGCCGCAGTATTGGCTCTGTTAATGAATATTTGTGTGCGGCGAGGCCGCCCGGTTCGGCCCGGTTCGGCCCGCCCAGCTGTTGACTCGCACACAGCTGTCCGCCTCCATCATCGCACCGCAGTGATCCGTCTGCTGCGACAGGTACCCCGGGTAAATAGCGCACACACTGCCTCATACCGCCCGCAAAATACAAGTCGTCGTTATTAATCTGCTCCTCAGAGTAAGTCATCGATGATTGCATTTAATTAATTAATCCTTAAATTTACAGGTTTTTAGTCAGGTTGATAGGTGTCTCCTCGTCATATGAAATAACATGTCCAAGAATATTCAGATGGAGCGTGGTGGGTGAACGGTTAACGTTCTGGTCTCGCATTCGGGAGGACGCGGGTTCGAATCCCCGTTCGGGCATCCAGATTTGGGCTCTCCATGGTTTCCCCAAATCACTCCAGGCGAATGCCGGGATGCTTCCTTCGAAAAGGCCATGGTCGAATTCCTTCTCGTTTCTTTTCCCCAGTCCCATCCCGCCTTTAATGACCCGTCGACGAGGCGTAAAGCAATAAGTAAAAAAAAAAAAAAAAAATCAGATTCAAGTCGATTTATTCTCCTTTAAGAAATCGAACTCCAAAGATACTAGGTGCAAACGTAAACAGATGCTCCAGCGGTTATAACGTTCAAACAACTAACAACTAACAACTCACAATACTCTGAAGAACTTTCTGAATACTACAACTCGTCTCTGCCGATCGTTTATATAAGCTTTACAAAAAAAATCCAGAATATTTCAAAGACTTCCGACAGATGCTTCCCGAACTACAACAATAGCTAAACGATTAAAATCACATTAACCCTTTGACTGCTGTTGACGTCTATACACGTCAAGCTGCCTGCGGGCCCCGAGTGCTGATGACGGGTATAGCCGCAGCCGTCGGATTTCCCCTGACTGCTGATGATGAGATAAGCCGCACCCGCCTGCCGCTACCTGTGTGCTGATGACGAATATAGACGCGCCGCTACCTGAGTCGTACAGCGGACTTCTCGCCACATTTCTCAATAGCCTTTCGCAGGTTTGGTCGCTAGCTTATTGTACGAATGTTTGTCTGCTGGGAGCCTAGGCTTCGCTCTACAGTTCACTGTCCAACGAAAATTAAATCAGTGTTCTTTGTGTCCTGTATTTTATAAAGAAAATTGAAAGACGTCGTGGATGCATTGAGGAATAAATCATGGAGATTCTTACGATGGGCGACACTGAGGATGAACTACTTCATTTTGATGGAAGTGATAGCTTTTCCACAAATTCGGAAAGCTGTATTCCTAAAACATACTCGTCAGGAGGGGTGACAATGCAGTCTCATGTTTCAACAAGTTAGTTGTTCTGAAGAATCAGAAAGTGATAGTGAAACGGCTACGAAGAAATTACGTCTTGGCGATAAATCTAACTAGAAAATCATTTTCGTCCAGTTAGTCACGCATTTGATGTTACACTATTGGGAAATGCGTGTCAAATAGGGAATGTGTCAAGTATTCTGTCAGTTTTCATGTTATTTCTTACAGAAGAACTGACGAAATATATAGCTGATGAAAAGAATCGGTTTTGTATGAAGAATACTCCAGAAAGATACTGGATATGATGAAATGTATTGTTTCAGAGCTATTTGTCTTCTGATGCCTAGCGTGAAAAAAATTGAAAATTAGGGAATATTGGACCAGATATGTCCTTCTAAATACTCCAATTTTTAGTGAACTTATGTCCAGATACCGGTTTTTGTTACTCTGGTGAGGTTTCGTGCGATTTCGCCGCAACCCGCCCCCCCCCCCCCTCTATTTCACATCACGTAATTAATGGACAGACACTTCATAGCTTAGAAATGAAAAATCTGTTGAGTACTTATGTGGAACAAATTTCATCAAAGAAACAAAATTACCTATAATCGGGTAATTACAAAGCGCAGCAAACATTCAGTCAACATCGAGATATTTTGGGTGTCTACATCTACAAAGATATTCCGGAAATCAAATTTCGGTGTGTGGGGGAGGCTGCTTGAACAATTATCATTTTAAGGTCTCTTTCTATGGTATTCGTGAATAGCGCGAGGAAAAATCGGATGGCTTTAACTCTCTGTATGAGTTCGAATATCTCTAATTTTACAGTCGTGGTCTGAACGCGGTATGTAAGTGTGGAATAGAATATTTCTAGCATTTTTTTCGAATCAACAATAACACACTAATACAGTAAGGGACCTACAGAAACTGCCAAGAAAGAACTGTAAACTATTGACGTAAATTTAAGAATCACCACGCTTTCGGCAAAAGCTGCAAAAATCGAGAGAAAAATGCAAGCAAGAAATAATTATTAGTTATGAAAAATAGGGTTAATGATTCAGTTTTATTCTGTAGTAATTTATTTGCAGAGAAACTATGTAGTGAGAGCATTTATTCTGTATCAGTCGTGAGAGGTCACAGTGCTTCGCCAGAAACATTCAGCACACGGCGGGTGGAGCCGCTCGGACGGCTCCGTACCCAGGGATAATCACTTAGCGCAGGTAGCAGGCCACAGCGCGGCAGGTACACGATCAGCCGTCAGCAGTCAAAGGGTTAAAAACAATCGGAATTAATACAAAATCATTATGAAACGCACAGAACTGAAAATCAAAGATATTTACACACAATATTATCCACATAAATCAGTGTAAACTATCGCAAATTGTCGTTTAAACATCGTAGCTCACCTTAATACTTAGAATTACAAATTTTTGACTAATGTTTTTTGCTGTTTCTTGTATAGTACTGTCCTTGTGCATATTTAATAGTATTTACAAAGCTTCTTTCCATAAAATAATGTTCATTTACACAAATTCACTATTAATTGCTAAAAAAATAATAATAAATAAAAAAAATAAAAAACATATTTACTCAACTCCCAGCTTGCTATAAATACGAGGGTGAATCAAATATAAACAAGACTTTATTTTTAAAAATATTATTTTTATTTTAAGTGCAAAAAAGTACATATCTTATTTTTCTACGTAATCTCCTGCTTTAGAAACACATTTTTCCCAGCGGATAGGCAGCTTCCCAATTCCTTCCATGTAGAAAGATGCAGGTCGTGTCTGCAGCCAATTGCGCACGTAGGCTTCCACCTCAGCATCACTGTTGAATTTTTGGCCTCCCAAAGCTTCCTTGAGAGGACCAAACACATGAAAGTCACAGGGTGACAGGTCTGGACTGTAAGGAGGGTGGTCCAGTGTCTCCCACCCCAGTTTCTCCAATTTTTCCCTGGTTAAGGCTGCTGTGTGGGGGCGAGCATGGTCATGGAGAATAACCACTTTCCTCATCGGTAGGTCTCGTCTGTTGCGGCGATATGCAAGTCGGACCTCAGTCAAAATGTCGCAGTAGTAGGCCGCATTGATTGTCCTGCGCTCATGCAAAAAATCGAGGTGCAGCAAACCACGCTGGTCAAAAAAAACCGTAGCCAAAACCTTGCCAGCCGATAGTCGTGACTTGGCTTTCACTGGTCCAGGTTCTCCTTTTTTTCTCCACTCCATACTCGCTTGTTTGGACTCAGGGGTGTAGTGGTGCACCCAAGTTTCATCACAGGTGATGATGTGAGGCAGAAATGGGTCCCCTTCTTCCCGAAATCGTGCCAGAAGACGCTCACACACCTGAAGTCGATTCAATTTCTGTTGTGAGAAGGCGAGGAACCCACCTGGCGCACACCTTACGGTACCCAAGCTCCTCTGTGAGTATGGAGTAAGTGCTCCCATAACTTATTCCGACCTTACTTGCAATTTCAGAAGTGGTAAGACGCTTGTCATCTTCAATAAGCCGTCTAACACAGCTGATGTTGTTCTCTGTAATGCTGGTGCGGGGTCTGCGATTATGGCTCTCATTTTCAACATGATGACGACCATCCACAAATTGTTTATGCCATGCAAACACTCTGGCTCGCGACAGTGTCTCTTTCCCGAACTGGGCAGTCAATCTCCTCAAGATTTCTGCCGGTTTTACGCCTTCTGCAGCGAGAAACTTGATTATAACACGTTGCGCAATCGACGAGTGTACCTCTTGCTCCGACATCGTGACGGTTGGCACTGAGCGAGTCGAGGGGGGGGGGGGCTAACGGTCTTCCCCCACTCCTGACAAACCTACCTATCGCCAAACGAAGCGGGAACGTTCTCCCACCACTATTGCGCCCGAACGGCCGAAAGTCTTGTTTATATTTGATTCACCCTCGTAATTCTTAAAATACAATTTCATTCAAGGCTGGGTCTGTGGGCCATTATAAGGTCGTCAGATTATTTAAACTTTCACCGAGTAAGATAATTCCTATAACTTCTTAGTGATCAGGTAGTTAATTAAATAATAAGACCGACGATACAAACTTGTTTTACTTTTATTCTTGCCGAAATCTTCATAAACACGTCAACTGCTTCCAAAGATTCTAAAACACATTACCGCCACAGCGTTCTGTCAGCAGTTTCCAGTGAACTCAAGCGAAAACTCTAAACAGCTAGCGATGTCAGAAGCTTAAATAGGCGCTGCAGAATTATCGAGAAAACATTAAAAGAACTGGCCGACGCTTCTGGATCGCATGTAGTCGCTCCAAACAATAGATTTAGTATAAAAATAATCAAACCCTATACAAAATTGCGTACAATCATAAATTTTAAAACATTTTTAAATGAACACACAGAATATTTGCAGCCATTTAAACATAAAGCTGACGAATTTAAACAATTCCATATAGTCCAAAATCATACCCAAATCACTATGACTTACATAGCATTCATAATTACAGTCTTTCAATTAACGTTTATAACGTCGTATTTCAATTAATCAACTTACATTTTATTTAAACAATTTCCATCCATCATGCTAATAATATACAAAATTACGATTAATCAATGTTTACTTCTCTTCAACACTAGTGTACTTAATTCGTAAGATAGAATTTATAAGGCTGTTTCAACGTGAAAGAAAAATTACTTCTTAAATTAGTCATTGGTTAAGGATAAGCACTAATCAATCCTAAAAGAAAAGTTATGACAATCACTTCTTTTAGCATAAATGTTGTTTATATTTACCGAAGTTATACACTGTTAAATAAGTAAAGACGAATATACTGCAACTTAGGTCTAGTCCTACCCTTGGCATTAATTTATTGATCGGTGTAGCCATAGAAACTAAGAACGTTTATTTAGCTCTTCTCACGAACGCTGACAGACTCTAAGAATGAAACTATTAGACTGCTGTCATTAAATTTTAAATGAGTCTTCTGCATACGTCCCTACTGTGGCGCTCTATTCAAAGGATATTTGGGTATGACGATAATGACTAATAGCTTCACGTATGATTCATTGACTGTTATTTGTCTATGTTACCTGGAATGAACCTGAGTTATTTAAAAATTAATATATAGTCATTTCTGTGGATGATCCGTTTTGGAACCCAAATTATGAGTTAGTCCGCCAGCGTCACATTTGATGCGAACTGTCTGTGCTGCTCTATAATCTTGTTTTGTCCCTCCCTCCAATTTTGTAAATATTATTATTATGCTGAAAATTGTATACACAGTGACATCTTTCTAAAAGTAGTTGAATGTAGCAAGACACACTTGTCATTTAGGATGAAATCCGAATGCCTTTGTGGCCTAGTATGGCCTGCTGTCCCTCCAGCTCTTGCAGTATTTAGTCAGCAACTTCGGCGGTCGGTGTGTGTCCCGCGGGCCACATAGCACTTGTCTGGCCACATTCCGGTGCTAATTTGACGCGATATAATTCGCCAAGCCGCCACAGCGCACACGTAATTAGAGTTTAATGAAGTCTGTGGATTGAATACTATGTGCTGCGCGTGTTGCGTGCCGCGCCTGGCTGGCTTCCTCGCCCTGTTTGTACGCTCCTCAAGTAGCCTCTTTCGCAAAGCGAGGAATCTCAGCACTTGGTTTTATTAGTAATTGAGATTGTATTGTATGTAATCCGAACTGGAAATAGTCGTTTGAGAACTGGCCTTTGGACTCTGGAAATAATTACTACTTTATGTACACGGGTGGTAAAGTAAGCTCCTGATATATTTTTTTTTTCATGTTTCAGACGTTTGGTTCTTTGTAACAGCGTATCAGTAATGTGTAATGACTATGCACCGATAATGATTATCCAGAGGTCAATAAGCCGCAACCTTCAAGATATCTCTTATTGGTTTTTAATTTGGTACCACGTACCTTAGGCGGTATTGTTTGAGAAAAAATTTTGGAGGAAGGCCACCAAATGTATAGAACTGAATATATTGAAATGTTGGTGCATGCATACATGTTATTACGCTACCAGTCTGTTGATGTTTATTCCATGTGTTTCTTAGTCTTCATACTTCGAATAAAAAACTGCTTTTCGCATTCATTTGTAGGAACATAATAGAAAAATCTTTATTTCTGCAATTTTTCAAATTTTGCAGGAAGGCCACCAAATGTGCAGAAATGAATATATTGAAATTTTGGTGCATGAATACATGTTATTACCTAACAAATACCAGTCTGTTGACGATTATTTCAAGTGTTTCTTAGTCTTCATTCTTCGATTAAAAAACTGCTTTTCTCATTCATTTTGCAGGTAGATAATAGACAATTCTTTATTTCTGCAGTTTTTGTTTGTAAAGCTCACATTTTGAATTTCTTGAGATAGTCATGGTAGTAAAATGCTTACATATATCACATGGTAGCCAGCGTTCCTATTCCGTTCCTGAAATATGAATGCGAAAAGCAGTTATTTTTTCCCGCAAGAATGAAGACTAAAAACACTTGGAATAAACATTATGTCTTGCGTGAGCAAATGTATCCGTCTACCCATATTTGCAGTGATTCTACTTAAGTTCCATATATTTGGTGGCTTCTTTCTACACTTCTTCATAAATAGTAGCGCCCATGGAACGTGTTTAGCAAATTTCAGACCAGTAGGACATTTCTTGAAGGTTTCGGCTTGTTGACCTCTTGTCCCGTCGTATTACCCCCATGTACGTATTTCCTTTAATCTACTTCATTCGTCGGTATTGGGTGAAGCAAATAATCTTAAAACCAAGAAGCCTTACTTCCCTTTAGGACCATGGAAGTATAGCCACTGAAATGCAATAAAGTTTGCGCAGTTATTTTCTATTTCGTATTTTTTTGCTGGATATTTAATGATCTGTGACTGCCTGAAATGGTTATACTGCGTGCAATCTTGGCCGTTTGATCTAACGTAATGATGCGTAAATTACTAGTCGGTTCAAACCTCCAGAGTGCAGTGTAATAGTTGTGAGTACTTTGTGTTCTCCTCAATGATTCTATTGACATATGATTTGATGAAAATATACGTAAAAACATTGAGGATACTATATATACTTGGAAGGAATAAATGAAAAGACTGTTGAGCGGTAAGCTGTTTATGCTCATTTTTCAGAGTGCTTTAAACCAAGACTCTCTGAGTGCTTCATTTCTTATTATACGTCAAGTGATATTCCTCCCAGTTTCTCATTCAGTTTGATTCATTACGACTAGAGGGATTTTCGGTTTTGATTAAGCCGTACCGTAGATGAAATAGAGACCACTCCGTTACTTAGATATTACTACCAACTTTTGTTATTATATATCTGGGTAAATATTTACTATGGCCTAATAAACTGGTATTGTTGAAGAATTTTTCTTCGAGATGGAACCACGCGGATGCAAATCTACACTAATATTATAAATGCAAAAGTAACTCTGTCTCTCCGTCTGTTTGATGTCTAAACTGCTAAACTGATCTTGAAGATATTTGAAAAAGGAACACTGTGTATCATTAGGAAGGACGTTGAACCCTTTTCTGGATAAATAATATATTTAATCATTGAATTTTGAGAACTAACTGAACGTTGACAGACAGGCGGATAGCGTGTGTAAGTCTTTATAATGTTACATCGGTCTCTCAGGCTTTGTTTTTTCGTAGTCAGTTTGTGTACGATTTGTTCACTAGCTCAAGGGTTTTCAACCCCCAAAGGCTATTCGTCTCAGAAAAGGACAGAAAACCAAAAACCTGTGTGTAAAACAGTATTTCACTTGCTCAAGGGTTTCCAAGCCCCAAAGGCTATATTTCTTAGGAAAGTACAGAAAACCAAAAATGTTGTGTACAAAACGATATTTACGTAAGATGTCCCCAGCAAGTTACGTAATTTTAAACCACAATCAAAAATCTGTCGGAGGAACTGCGGTAGTTAGTCTCGCTTAGTTAACCCCCGCCCCTTTAGTTTATCGTTATTTCTAAACATGTTACAAATTGGTTCTCTTCGTGAGATATGTTCGTTGGTATAATGGTATGATTATCCCAACTTCGTGCTTTTTTTGACATTTTTTTCCATAATTTACTGCTTTCTATATCCAAATCTTGCAATAAAATTCTGGGTCCACACGTACTAAGTCGCAGGTAACAGCTAGGAGTAGATATACAGATTCTATTGAAGTAAATTTAAGAATTCAGCTCTTACATTTGACAAAAACAACAACTACTGAGAAACAGTCCCGATCTACCCCTGGCTTCAGTCTGCAGATACGGTGTCTTTGATCAGACACGTATTGCAGTATAGACTTCTTTTGGCTGTCAAGCAGCCACCTTGTATGGCACTGTTTGGGTGACCCAAGTGTCCGGCTGCTGGCGATAAGCTGACGGCTCAGTCGGCCGATAGCGCCATAAGCTGCCGCTGAGCCATGTTAATTGGCGCGCGCGGGGAACTGCTCATCGCGCGACGCGTCACCGTAATTCCATCACCAGTCTTTCGTTCGCTCATATTTCCAAGTGATAGCTTTCTGTTCAACTGGTCTTCTGTCTTGTCAAGCGAAGGATTGTGTGCTTCAGTTGACGTCACTCGTATTAAAATAAAACATAAAAGTTTCATCTTCGTAAGAATAGACACAAGGGGATTAGAAAATAACTTTGAAGTTTTGTTAATTAGTAATCCCTGCTCAGAACTTCCAGGGTTCAACGTACCTAGACCTATTTGGAGCAAATTAAATAGTATTAGATGTGTAACGGGAAGGACTTCCTCTACTATTTACATCTTGGACCGCGTATATCCGCCGCACTGCGACTGCGATGGATTGGCACTCAGTACTTTTCCTGGAAGTTTTAGAAATTTAATTGGATTAAGCATCTCGATGTAAAGTTCTAGAGGATATGGAAGGCGATACTGATGAAGCTGCCTATTCACCTGCCAGCTAAGGATATTGTCAGATCAACTACAAACATTAAAAAAATAGTTGCTTTAGTTCCATTTTATAAGTTTCTATCCGTGTCATGTAACATCAAATGCTAAATAAAAATGTACCTTATCTATAAACTTACAGGCATTACAATTGTTTTTCTAAGACTATTGCTATATTTGGAACAAATGCCGCGTAGAGCTGCATCAAATGTATTTCTTGCCAGAAATAAAATTTAAGCTAGTTGCCAGTCGCTGATGTTTCTGTGATTGCCCCAAGTACGCTGATAGTTTGACTTCGCCTTGATCAGTTCTCTAATTTAGGAGACAATACTTATAAAGTGCTCAGCGTGGTTTGCGCGTGTATGAGAACTCTGAAGTTTCTTCAGTAGCTTGCACAGTAGTTTCTAATGTTTTGGGCGTACAATCCGCACCCCAGTTAGTAACACTACCTCCTTTTTGGGATTTCGTGAAATGTAAAGGACACTTTGTTCGAATACGACAGTACCATTTAGACTTTGAGAAGATTGTTTTAGCTTTGTGTAGGACGCCTCAGCACAGACACAATTCACGGTGACATAAACTATGAGGTTACACACTGCTATCGTTGTTGAAACTTGTCAGTTTTAGTTACGTTGTGTTGTAGTGATATCAATGATAAAAAGTATTGTTTGAGAACACATATGTTCGTTTAGTATTGTCAATCCTAACCCTTGTTGCAGTGCATCTTCATTCTATTAAAGACAGGAAATAGGATTCCGACTTCTACTTTCAATCGCAAAAATAAAAGGTAACGCAATGTATCGCCACTCTTCACTGGGTAAATATCATCTCCACCTTTCACAAAAATAAGGTTAACCAGTAAAAGAACACTAAGAAATATTCTGTGTATATTTTGCAAATAAACATAAGTCAATTGTAGGTAGGTGAGTTGTGACACCTTGTTAAACTACTGATGGAACTGGGGAAAAAAAACTCATTTTACTTAGTTGCTTGAGAGATTGGGGAAACACAGAGATGACCGATGTTGTGTGTGTTAGATTCTCTGCTGCTTTTAACTCTCCCCCCCCCCCCCTTTTTCAAATTTGCCACCAAAACAGTCATTACTAACTAATGCTCGTGAGGTGCTCTTCCGTTGTGCAGATACTGCCATATTAGCAGCTGTGTGCAGTAGTGCCGGCGCTCGTCATTAGGGCGGGTAGGCGGTTGGGAGTGGGAGCAGGCCACACGTCACCGCCGTGACAGGTGAACCAGTGCGGCGGTTACGCCCAGCTTCACCGTCCGCCCACATCACTGATTTATTTCAACGTGCAACAGGCCCCGGCCGACAGCCAGCCGCAGCGGGGCAAAAATACTGAAATTTTGTTGCACCTCTTGCCATCTCCACTCCCGTTGTAATAGTTGATATTATTTTCTTTTGAAAAATGATTGGAGCACCTTCATTTACTCACTGTTCTTAATAGAATGAGTGATTATTCGAGAAAACAGAATTATTTTGGAAGAATGGTATATATCTTATAAATGTACTTTTCTATAGTTAAATTTCCTTTTCATCACCGAGCTTGGTGGGTAGCTCTGGTCTCGCATTCGGGAGGATATGGGTTTCAGTCTCCGTCCGGCCATCCAGATTTGGGTTTTCCATGGTTTTCCCAAATTACTCCTAGCGAATTCTGCGATGGTTCCTTCAAAAGGCCATCACCTAATTCCTTCCCGTTATTTCCCTATAGTCTTCCCTATAGTCTTTTTCGTATCTAACTACCCCGACGTCGACGAGGTAAGGCCAAGTGAATATTTCTTTCATTCAGCTTGTAGTTCTGATTTGGACGGCATAGGACATGAATGGTACATGTGCAATGTGTAAACAATGTTTTCACTCAGTTTTTTTTTTTTTAGGAAAAGGAAAAAAGAATAATTATGAATGCTTTGAAAATTACAGATTTACAGTTTGATTATAGATGTTAAAGAATAGGTAGTAATGTACTCAACAATCAATGGGGAAGACCAGAGTTCGATTTACGGTCAAACCGTAGTATTCCTAACTTTACTGAAATAACCGAACAGTGATGTGGTTCCTTAATTTTTGTTTTGTTTTCAACTGCTTAACGTCTCTTAACAGCGAGGCCTTTAGAGGCGGGAAAGGATGGGGGGGCAAGGAATGGTAATGAATTCAGCCATGGCCTTTTGAAGGAAGCATCCCCGCATTTGCCTGGAGTGATTTGGGAAACCATGGAAAACCCAAATCTGGATGCCCGGACGTGGATTCGAACCGCCGTCCTCCCGAATGCGAGGCCAGAACGCTAACCGTTACACCACCACTCTCGGTAGGTTCCTTTATAAACGCATCACTGTTCCAATAACATTGCTGTTCATAAACCATAGTACACTAATGATATAACTTAGGTGTGTGGCTAAAACGGCGGAGGTTTCTTTGGCATGTAAATAAACACTTTGATTTCGTTATTTAGCTGTTCGGTTTAAAAATGTCCTACGTTTTAGGTGTTTTTGTTTTTACATTTTAAAAATGATGTTAAACAAATAGCTGTGCTAAAATGTTTATAAATGTATGTTTAATACTCAGTTTAAAGATGTAACGCACTTTTGTACATTTGCAATCACAGGTCTAAGTTTTTTGTGTAGGATCACACATTGATAGGAACAATTATATTTTCATTTTAGCTTAGTTTTATCGAAATGCCAAAGAGCCTCTAAAAGCATCAGAGTCAATGTATAGTGTCACGCAACGATTAAAAATTTAAAATTGGAATATAACCGTTGCTGCTGGAATCATTAATTGCTGTCTTGCACCGAAACAAGTATAATTATTAGCTGTAGCAAGGTGTGTAAAGAGTCTTTCACAAACTGGGAGTGAGAAGTTATGTGGAGAATACGGTCTTTTAAATCTCTATGCACAGTACTGAAGTTCCAATGTTGTATGTAACACAATATTCCTAAGAAATCAAATTCAGCATTTCTTTGATATGGTGAGTAATATGATTGCATAACGTTGAATGCAGACGGGGATGGCATATCGATCGCTCATTCAGTTTCAATAAATAAATATAGGAAACGTACAGTTAAGAACCAGTTGACAGCATTTATAAAATTCTATGCTTCATACTAGCGTGTGTAACTATGCGGGATTTTTTAAAAGAAAATCTCTCTTTTTTTTCATTCTTTATTTTTGTGCAAAATGCTCTTGAAACAGTTATCTGCGCATGAGCCAACTCATAGTATTCATTAAAATGGGAATTTTCTTCAGCTACGAGATTTTTTTGGAAATATCCTTTTTGCCGGTTTAATATTGCTGTAGCCTTGAATAGGCCTCAAACAAGTAGTTTTGTAGATTATATCGAACAAAGTGGCTGCACGGAGTTTCGTTTAAGATCAAGATAATGCCAGATAGTTTTACGAATTACTTCTCTGCGAACCAAAGATGTTTATGTCGTTTCAGTTTATAAATACCATATTATTTTTTTAAAAAAAGTAGCTGTAATTTGACACTTTTTCTTTAGCAATTTTTTAGTTTTTTAATAAAAAAAAGAAGGGAACAAAGAAAGAAACTGTCCCTAATCCGTGTATAATCCGCAGTTTGTGGCGTAGATTGTACGTAATTTTATTGCCTTGTTAGAAAATAGAATAGATATTAAATACTTACCAATATTAATGAATTTCTGTTTAAAAAAGTTTTCCCAAACCTAGGTTAAAGCTATTTGCAACAGTAACTGCTTTCAGCCCACAGTAGTCGCAAAATCCTCTGAACCGCGTCGTTTCTGACAGTGTCGCGAGTGACTTTGATGAAAGTTTCAGACCTCACCCGTCATCAGCAGCGATTAGTTTCGTATCTCATTCGACAATAGCAGTGCGCATTAGTGCCCGAATCCAGTTCCGGATTTTTTCGTCGGCTCCGCCGTTTAATTAGGTGGGCCATTAGCCGTTCTTGCGGTGCAACCGCTGCAGACAATAGGCACTGCCGCAGTAGCAGCAGTCAGTTCGCCCTTCGACCGCAGAAGCACTACGAGCTTGTCACCGCCCTTTGTCCTCCAAAATGGGGCCACCGTGTCAGACATTCATTTCGTGCACTCTTACTCGAATGCGAACGCTACAGTTGTTGAAGTACCTGAAGAACGATTGCGTCTCAGCATCACGAATTTTCTATTGCCTCATGAAAGACGCTGAAACGAGTTATAATTTCTTCACATTGTGATTGTACAGTTGTAAATAAACGGTTAGGTATATACGACTGGTTTGCATTTAACTTTGTTGATATTATGCAAATTGGCAGAAAGCGTACTTAAAATCTCTTTCCTTAAAAACCTATTTCTGTAACTTAGGTTTCTTTAAAGTAGCTGTCATTACTAAGAAAAAATACACAACGATGCTCATGCATGGAAGCGTTAGCGTATCTGGTCTATACGATTTCCGAAAATTCTAGCGGGATAGTGCATCCTCTATTTGTTTTACAAATAATGTCTAGAAAGTCTCCTAAGCCACGTATACAAGATAGAATTCGTTAAATTTTTCGAAAATGGAACCTGTAATGATAATATCCACATATGCAATCTGTTTTCTTACTCGTAAATAAGCTACCAGGAATTATGTTAAAAGCAGAATAGCACTAGCGAAAGGAGCTTTCATGGAAAATAGAAATCTCTCCGGCTCAAATATTGAACTAAAAGTCAGAAGAAACTTTTTAAAATTCTATGTGTGGAGCACAGCACTTTATGATAGCGAAGTATGGACAATACCAGAAAGAAAGGATGAAGCATTTGAAATGTGGTGTTATAGAAGGATGCTGAAAATTAAGACAACAGATAAAGTACTAAATGAACGTGTTTTGGAAATTATGGGTGAGAAAAGAAGCTTGTGCAAGAATCTTACAGAAAGAAGAGACAGGATGGTGACTTATTGAGGGTTGGTTAACTTGTTAGCGGAGTGAACAGTTGAAGGAAAGAACTGTAGAGGAATACAAAGATTAAAATATATGAAGATGTAGGTTGTGAGGGGTATGTTGAGATGAAGAGGCTAGCCCAAGTTGGGAATGGATGGAGGATTGCATCAAACTGGTCGAGAGATTGCAGCAAAAAAAAGTTATAATATTGTGACTGTGTTGCGGGAACAGAGTTAATATCTTAACAAGATTTGTGCCAAGTCTCACGATGCAAACATCGTTGCATCAAAAAAATCTAAGCAGCTTGTGCGTGTGCAGCTGGGCGTAGCAAAATAGTCGGACTATAGATGAAAATATCCGAAGAGCATGGCACTCAAAATTACAGTGCTTAGCTAGCTTTCATTCCATTTGGCGGAGGCTATTGCCATATTTCAGCGTAAGCACTCCCCAATTACCTGCTGTAATGTCCATCTTAATAGCATAGTCTGAGAACTTCACCTCTACCAAAATCTCTTTTCTGACTCAGTGTTGCACGAAGGGTTAAAATGTATTGTGCAGTAACGGAGTTGTGTCGTTCAATATCACTGCGGGATCCATATGAGTCTGGGTGAACATGTTTCCATAATATGTTTCATTCTCGTGCCGTTCTATTTGAATCCTTAATAGCCGTTAATAGCGTCCGCGCGGCAGTTCCATTGGCATAATTTACACATAAATTAATTGCCGTATGAATAACAGGCCGGCAGTAGCGCTTGCTGATATCTAACTCGAGAGAGCGACCGATGTGTCGATGTAAACATATTTACTGTTTGTTTTACGTCATTCACTGTCTCTCAAGATAACAGTTTTTTATGGCTTTATGCCTCGTCGAGATCATTATTGGCGGGAGAGGAATGGGTTTGGGAGGAACCATCGTGGCATTCGCCTAGTACACATATTTGGTGTTCTGAACCAGAAGTAATTTTCGCCGCTGAACTCATGTATCAATTCATTGACAACTGTTACATCTAATCGCATGCATCCTTCAATATGTGGTAGTGCGTATTCATGAAATTCTTCGAAAACAATAGCTGACTTCAGTGACTAACAGTGTCTACAGTAATTATCCGTTTTTCTTTCTTTTTGCCGTGATGAGAAATCATAGACCAATGATTCTACAGATATACAAAGTAGGATATCGATTACCAGCAAGCTCAAGATTTACAGTTCATTGAGATGTAGGTATTTGAAGTGCTCTCTATTGGTTCGGATCCGACGTAAAACTGCAGCTTTGGTATACCAGATTAATTGTGAAGGATCACGAAAGAATTAGTTTGGCAATGGAAAATGTTCCACAACATCTGTGAGGCATTATGGAATTCATACCGACGATGCGACCATAACGTATTTTATCTATGCTATTAAAAATCTTTAACTTTCTTGTTTCTTCCGGCATCATGCGGAAACTGTTGGACAGGTTTCGATGTGATTTTCATGGTTAAAGGCTTACGGTCTGACAAAATCGGAGGTATTTGTTACGACGCTATCTCATCTAACACCGGTGCGGTGAATCAACGTATACTCTGAGCTTCAAACATTTTTATCTATAATCTGGCATCACGTAAATCTATTGAACAATTCTAACGGTTTTTCCACAATTTGCAACCTGAAATTCTGAATTAAAGCCTGAGATACTCGTATGTCTCGTTTCGTTGCTTTGTCCGGTGCCGGAACCAAAAATTAATGTCTGTTTTAAACATTAAACTTTTTTGTCTATACTGTGACACAACATAAAAAAATGATTTTGGTGGTGTATTCACTGTTTTGAAGAGTGGCTTAAATTCTGAGATTTATATCGTGACGCTATCCTAACTGGACCCCGAACAGAAAATTAAAATTTGTTCGAAACATTATCAAAGAAATACGTGTAAGGCTATCTTAATGCCATTTTTGGATGTTTTCCATAATCTTCCGGGTTTTTCATAACTATTGAGATATTCAGTCGTATACCCGTTACGTTACTCTACAACAAAGCCACCGGGTTAGTGAACGCTGATGGCATACGAGAAAATTATATTAATCAGCGATGAAAGTTCATAGGTCCACGACAAATTTCGACATTAATATTAGCCTTAAAATCTTCTCACCAACTTTCGATATTTTTTTTTTTTTTTTTTTTTTTTTTTTTTTTTACTGTGGACAATTTGCTGGTAAGATTACACGAAATTTGGACAATCCGGGCCAGAAGTTGTACAGTTTATCATAGGAATCGTGTGTTATGCTTCAGTTGTGCGTTACTTGATATAAGAGATCGTTTTGTTGTTTCATCTCTTATGAGACCTAACCTAAATTCGTAGCAACCTAACGCAAGTTATTTTTTGTGGCACTATTCGTTATTTTTGTGTACTCGTGCAAGAAGCAAAAATCCTATGCGTTTTACACTTTTTTGTTTTTTTTCCCTGTGTATTTTGTTCTATGTATTTTTTATGTTTTTAATGTTTCTTTCTCACTCGAATGAGCGAACGATACTATCTTTATTTCATTTCTACAGTAAATAGGAACTTTCTCCAAGTTATTCTGTTAAGCAAATGAAAGTTATCAAGATGCTTTAAAATACATTTCGCTACATTATAGAGTATTGCATCAAGGCTTAGTCCATATATTGCGTTTAGAGCTTTTATACACGAGAACAACTTGGACAGAATTATCTGATGATCGTTCTTACAACAGTAGGATGCGAGAGACATTAGTAAAATAATTTTTTTATCAGGAACAAATAAAAACCATTTTATTATATAGATACGTACAGATAGAATGTTCTACTTATTTTGTATTTAATAAACTTGTATCGTATACCTCTTTAATCAGTGGTTTATGGTAACTGAAACAGGAAATATATGTTTCACATTTAATATGATCCATGAGCTTAAGTGACATCAGACAGGATCTTGGCTGCTTGCATCAAAGTATCGATAAGTGCGCATGCGCAGAACGTTGCGGCGCATGCGCAGAACGTGAGGTGTTTTTTCCGGAATTCCGGATCCCCCCTCCTCCTCGGGTGAGTCTTCGTGAGGTCTGGCCGGACCGCCCCTCTAAAATGACGTGAGATTTTGACGGAGGACCTCCCCTCCTCTCTAATAATCGACCTCGTAACTTTTTGAGATTTTTTTGTTTTGTTTTGTTTTTTTGTTAGGTCTCACGCTTCCAAGAGCGGTTATACCCCTCCTAAGGTCGGCTGCTGGACGAAATACCCGCCTAAATTCGACTTTCGCATCATTTGTTTTGTGACAAATGTCGCAAACCGGTTAAGCTCGCAACTGTTATGTGACACTGGCATTGCAGGAAGATGGAGAACCGCACACTAGGCGATCCGTTTTTAACCAGTCTCAAGCCAGTTGTATGCAACCATTGAATCGTGGTCGTATTTGCGTTGCAGACTTCAGTCGAACAAAACCACTAGTGTTTAGGGCCTAAATTTTTACAAAGACAATATGAGAGATAATGAATTTAATTTGAAATTCGTTTAAGAGTTGAAGAAACATGGAGTACTTTACAACTATAAGCTTCCAGCACATTCAAGGAAAAAATTTCTTAAATATGGATGGGCCTAATGCTTCCTCTGTACCCTGCGTATCCTGCGGTATTGATAATAATTAACAACGTCTTCCTCGTCTGAATCTGACATTGCAAAAATTCTATAAACTCCGCACTGTCTATTAGAAATTGAAAGATCCTGATTCTCAACCACACTATTCGTGTGCGGATAGCAGTTTAGTTTAGGTTGTGAACTGGTTGCGAGCTCAACTGGTTTGCAACTGTTGTCACAAAACAGTCGCGCCGTCTGCGCCGGGGCCTACGCGTACGCGTAGGCCTAACGCTAACAAATTTTTCCATAACGTGCTCCAAGACGTTTCACTTCAATAAAGTTTGCAACTTCACAAAACTTTTCTTTACATCTTTGCATTATGATCACGGTTTCGCCAAATTAGGAAATTTCAAACTGAATAATTTACACAACTAATTCACGTATTTTTTTTTTTTTTTTTGTCTTTTCTAGATACTATTCGTACTTTATGTGGAATTTTCACGGTTTAAAAGTTTCGGATTTAACTTAAAATATGTTCCTGTAATGTGTTATCTTAATATTTGTCCGCCTCTTGTCGTGGTAATTCTCTTAGAACATCTAAATTAGAGCCTGCGAATCGGCATGCAAATGCTAGTTACCGTTATAAACCATATTCTTATCGCACTCGCAAATCTTCTTGCCAGTTTTTCTCACTCGACTACTTGTTGTACTGCAGTTATTTCAATGTAACTTTAGAGCAAAAGTGGTTCTGTGTTGCATAACTTGTCTCGCTGCTCTGATAGTTCCAGTCGCATCCCGGCCGTGGTATTATGAAGTCACTTTTCAAGGAAACAGAAATAAGAGCGACTTTAAATTCCACTATTATCAAGTATTAACAATGTAAATGAACCTCAAACCTTTAACTTAACATTGCCGCATACCCATTACGGTACTGATGTTTACCCAAACCAATAACCTAGCATCATTGGGGAAACTTGGGCCTAAACATGATTTACTACGCCTAGCATGTACTCTGTTATCGGAGCGGAAAGACGGATTTTAATTATTCATGGGCGGCAACCCAGTATCCACCGCTCTGATAATCCTTGCGTGTATGCGCTGCTTCCATTCACAACGGATGGGAGTGAGCGCTAATAATAGTGTCTAGTGATAAATGTCTCCTTTGCTGTTCCCCCTTTAATGCAATGAATTCTGTCTTTTCCCTGAAAAATAAATTACTTTGTTTGATGTTCTGCCGAATGACGTGTTCGTTCTTTATTACCACGCCGAAGGGTCATTAGCTCATTCATTACGAGGCGTATTTCGCTTTTAAAGGTCAGATACGTATGATGTTTCATGGTTCGGTGAATTTTATTTCGTTCTATAAGCTTAATGTAAATATTCATCTTTGTCTTTTGTCTTCAGAAATTATGAATATCTTGAGTTACGTGGTAAAATGGTTTTGATGTTTTATAAGTAATTCCAATCATTATTACATTTGAAAGCTTTTTTTTTATTTTATTTTTTTGAGACAGTCGAGTGTTGTAAATGAGATTTATCAGGTATTAAAATAAATTGACGCTATCTGAAATGCTTCATTTTAAATTATTCTGAAACCGTAAAACTCTTGGACACAATCGATAATATTTACCAGTTTAGTGTTCTGTGGCGTTCTGTCGTTCCTTCGTTTTCATATTCCAACTACATCCGGCTTCTGAGAAAGAGGAATTTATGGTTCCTCAATTTTTCTGTAAACGATATGCCCTCTAAATTCGGCCTTTTGTTCCATTAGAAACTCCAGGAATTTTGCTTTATTGACAGTATGTCCATTAGCTTTGATATAAGATTTGACTACTAATATGATCTTGTATATTTCTGTCTTCTGACTAAGTATTTAGTTCCCGCTGAGTTAAACCATCACTTTTTTTGTGTTTCTTTTCTTTCCATTTTGACCTATTTTGGAATGCGGGAAACAGATGTTTTACTGGTTCTCCATTTCTTCTCCTACCAGAATTTTTTCATGATTTTTTTTTATGTTTGTTAATACGAATTTCAGAATTTTTGTTATATTTCGCTCAAGCACACGCCAAAACTGTAATACCGTTTAGACGATTCATCCTAACAGTATTGTAGTTGTGCTGCTAGATTATGGAACGAAAACTGTCTGAATTGTTATCGTGTTACGAAATATGAGCGTTTAAAATAGTGCTTCCGCGATAGTTTTGCAAGTCATACGACGTCACCTCAGTTACCTACGCGTGCCGCGGTGTAGCCTGCTTTCAGGGGCTGCCTCTGTAGCACGGCTTACTCTGTGCTGCCATTCATCCTGGCCGCCTTTCTGTTAGGTTCCTCTCCACTGAGGGCTGGCACTGCGTATGTCAACCCTTTTACTCTCAGGTCTCCTGATTCCAAAGTCAGTGGAAGAGATAATATTTCTGTACCGCAGTGTTAACCACATGGAGTCAGCTACAAATAATACGAAATGTCTTCTATTTTCTTCTAAAATACATCTTTTCTTGTGCTGTATTGTAATTATATTTTAGTTGAGAAGTGGAGATCGTTCGTGTTTCTCTTCCTCGTCCTCAGTGGATGCAGGTTTGAATAGGTGTTAGTTTGGTGAGCCAAAATTGACTCCGAATCCTAATTGCCTCGTAATGGTATACCAGTGAAGTATATTGATTTGGTTTATTCATTAGCTGCCCTTTATCTGTTAGTATTCAAAATGAGTCTACGAAAAATCGTGCAATTATTATAAATTTCCGTTTTAATTTAATGTCTTGATGAGGTTGCTTTTCAGTTTCCAGCATGCTGCTTACTCCTAGTTACATTAATTGAATTGCGACTGCATCAGCCACAAAAACTGCTTTGTATTAAGAGTTGTAGTGAGCGTAGTGTGTAAGTGGTAACGCTCTGGTCTCGCATTCGATAAGACGCAGGTTCTAATCACCGTCCAGCCATCCGGATTTCGGTTTTACATGGTTTCCAGAAATAACTCCAGGCGAATGCCGGAATGGTTCTTTCAAAAAGGTCATTGCCAAATTCCTTCCCGTCTCTTGTTCCATTGCTTTCTCGCCTCTAAGGAACTAGACGTCGACGAGAGGTAAAGTCTAAAGAAAATGCATTGTAAAAACATTACGTAATATGCAGATGATTGAATTCACTAGCCTGGAACAAGCTGTTGTATTAACCGCAATTCTCTTTCTGTTCATTCGATGTTTTTGAAGTTATTATAAACTATTACAAATTTGATATACTTCTGCAGATATTAAGTTGTCTATATAATACTGAGCATTTATAATAAACCTTAGCATGTGCAGAATTCGGGGAGAAGATCCTGTTTTCGGTCTTTATGTCTTGTCAGTTTTATAGAACTCGTATGCTGCAATATGAAACGACATTTCATCTAAACTTATACAGGGTGTTACAAAAAGGTACGGCCAAACTTTCAGGAAACATTCCTAACACACAAACAAAGAAAATATGTTATGTGGACATGTGTCCGGAAACGCTTACTTTCCATGTTAGAGCTCATTTTATTACTTCTTTTCAAATCACATTAAACATGGAATGGAAACACACAGCAACAGAACGTACCAGCGTGACTTCAAACACTTTGTTACAGGAAATGTTCAAAATGTCCTCCGTTAGCGAGGATACATGCATCCACCCTCCGTCGCATGGAATCCCTGATGCGCTGATGCAGCCCTGGAGAATGGCGTATTGTATCACAGCCGTCCACAATACGAGCACGAAGAGTCTCTACATTTGGTACCGGGGTCAACACAAGCACCGACGTCAACATTACCTTCCTGCAATTGGGCCAACTGGAGGTGAATCGAGGAAGTAAAGTACATACTAACGAAACTAAAATGAGCTCTAACATGGAAAGTAAGCGTTTCCGGACACATGTCCACATAACATATTTTCTTTGCTTGTGTGTGAGGAATGTTTCCTGAAAGTTTGGCCGTACCTTTTTGTAACACCCTGTATAGACATAGTCTCGCTGCAGCTGTATGTTAACCGAATATTAGATCACGTTTTCTAGTCCCCTTTCAGGAAAGTTAGTGACAGAACATTGCGCTGATTCGTATGATCCAAATGAATATGTGCAATACTATACATAGTGGCATATTACTTGCGTAGCATTAAAAGTTTTATAATACGATTTGGGTTAGTCAGCCTGAAATACAGAAAAATCTTTCTAGCATATATATTCAAAAGGTCGTGGTCAGTCTGATTTTAAATGTAACAGATCACTGTTTAACCGAACAAGAAAAATAAGATAAGGTACAGTTTATGGCCTTGGATTTGAAGAGAAGTGCTCTAAACCGTTCCTTTGATGCACCTGTTTGTGGGATTTCATACGAAGCTGTAAGAGTGCTCTGGGTATACACCATTTCTGTGGAGAAGTATCATTTGTAACTTGGAGTATCATCGATTTACACCATACAAATCTGCAGAAAAATTCTCGTGTAGAGTCTCAGTGAATTAATTGGCACGGGCGTCAGCTGCTTTTGCTGGCGGGTTTAATTAAATTCGGACGACAGTTACTTGAAAAACAGTCGCAAACTACTTAATCGAGTCTTGCTGCTTTACGTCCAAGCCGCCACAGTCTCGAGTACTTCTCTCTGTTCACCAACTCACGGTTTTGTTTCGTTAATTATGAAACTATTGTTCTATTAATTCTACTAATTAACTGCAGGATGTTTCACTGGAATAAACTTGATGCTGTTCGCTTTAAATAATTTACACTGGTCCTCCATTCCCCTCGCATACAGTCTGAATTATCCGTACACTGCAGATTCTGGATAAAACGAACTGATAATAATTATTAATGAACATTATTACCAGGATGCTACATGACGACAGTTCACCAAAGCGGATGGTGAACAACTGCTTGTAGTTTGAGAATGACTATTTTTTTTGTTGGATAAATTTAACAGTAGTTCATGGAAGGATTTGTTACCTTAGAATGCCTCGATTAAACAATTTCTTTACTTTACTCGTCTTGCTTTAATTCTGACTCCAATCCAATGCGCGTGACGTATGACGTAAGTAGGATAGCAAGCAAAGGATCTGCGTCACCAAAGTCTTTACTGCCAGCCTTATTCTTTGGTTCTCACAAACATCGTATAACTGCATCCTACTGAAATAGAAATTCATTATAAAATGAATATAAGCATGTAATTTTAAGTGAAAACAGTTATTATCATAGAAAATACAAACGAAAGGATATTTATTGAAAAATTTAAAAAAAGAGCAATATCTGATAGTTACACAAAGTTTTACTTGTACTTTATCGAGATGTTAATTAACACCGAACCAATAAATTCACTGCCTCGACGTTCGTTACTCACAATATGCAGATTCAAAATAATATTAAGAATCTCAGACAGTTATTAGAGATACTTGCAGCATCACATTCAACACAATGGCGCACACTCCTGAACTGGATGTTACGCTGTTTTCAATATCATGTGATGATTCGCTGGTGAAAGATAAATGCAGATGGAATCGATGAGGTTACTCTTTTGGGGTCAGTGAAATGACACATGTTATCAACTATTGCGTTTGACGGCTTGTATCCACCAAAACCATGATGGTAGTAAACATCAGAACTAAACCAAACAATACTCAACAAATAAAATTGTATGCACTGAACAACTAACCATTATCCAATCACTCTGTAGATAACAAACTCAATATTCTAAAATCTAATGTATTTGACAGTGGATGTAACGTAGTTAATCCTTGATAGAACTGATGTACTCAGTTGGCCAATCTCGCTTCGGGCCACTCTACTGCTCAAGTAATCGACCAGTTGCGTAGTGCATACGTAATATAGCGCCACTGTGGACCCATTTAAACCATATTGCGCATTCGGGTAGCAAGCCGAGTGAACACAGTGTTTCCACACGATATTTCTGTTTTTCCAATTCTCCGTCGCGAATTCTCCATTAATGGCGACGGTGAATTGGATAGTGGAAAGACCGTGTTCACTCAGCTTGTTATCCCACAGAATTATTGTCATATTCAACGCCGCGAAAGACTTCGTTCTTAACAAACTGCCTAGTTGTAGAAGAAACTATCGATGCCTCAAATGAAATACTTAACATTATAAAATATGTGAAACTAAGTGCTCAAAATCCTAAAATAAATCAAAAAATAATAATACTATTGCAGATACCATTTAAATACATATTTCCGATGAGATAACTTTTCTTCTAGAACTCGCCAACAGTTGTCGAACATGATCAAATTTTAAGTTTTAGGCTTCTCCGGATTCTCCATACTGAGCGTGATGGATGAACGGTAACGGGCTGGCCTCGCAACCGCGAGGACACGGCTTCGAATCCCCGTACGGCCATCCAGATTTGAGTTTTCCCTGGTTTCCCCAAATCACTTCAGGCGAATGTCGGGATGGTTCCTTCAAATGATCTTGCCCGAATTCCTTTCGTTCCTTCCCCTCAGTTCTTTATCGCCTCTAATGATCTCGACGTCGACGAGACGAGCAAAAATATATCTCCAACGGATTAACTACGGACCGATTCCAATACTAGCTCTAATCAAGTAAAAAATGCTGAAACTATTAAAGAAAAAAGAAATTTTTATAGAGACAAAATAACACTATTTTCGTACAAAGTTGAAATACTTTATTACAGTAGAAATAAATGCCACAATAATGCATAATAAATTTCCTATTATGTCTTGACGTTGCTACATTTCGATTAAAGCAAACAAGATGTTTCTAGATTTTTGTGGAAGCTTCACATTGCATTTTGTTACTTTCAGGCTTTTGTTTAACTGGAATCGCTCGGTAAATTTTTGTTTGTTTTCAAAACGTACTTCAATCTCGACATATTCAGGAGACTATAGTATGTACGGTGCTGTCAGTTAATGTTATGTGCCTGTTCGCCGGTCGTGTATCGAGTATGTAACACTGTTTCCCACCTCCCCACCCCTTGCGGCCTCAAACGATGTTTGCTGCGCTGCCCTTATTGGGCCTCGACCCTTCCTCTCCCCTCTGGCCGGGGTCGGTGTTTAATTTAAAACGGGACTTCACGCCCGCCTGCCGATATAGCGGCCGAACTGTACCGTCGGCAAACACAATTAATTTAGTAATCTCCCGACGAGTGCTTGCTTACACACATCCAGCTGCCTTGAATTTCACCTAGTGTTGACTTTACTCGCTGCTCAATTTCCGTGCCTAGAAAGTTGTGTGGGAACTGTTTCAGCTCTGCATCAGATCTGCGTCAGCTGCTTTGGCTCATTATTGTCGAGAGAGGATTAAGAGGGGAGGTTCCAACTGCCGGAGGTATTTACAACAAATGTTCACGCTGACCTGCGCCACACATTCAGCACATTAGGTAGCTTACGGATGATGTATTTTTCTACATCTTGCGGATTCGACAGTCTTGGGGTTTGCCTCCAAGGTAGCCTGTAGAGCATGAAAATTGGTTAAGTATACAGTAAACGTCTTCTTAGTTTTGGTATCGAGTAGATTGCGGGGATTTTAGGGACTTGGCGATTGCAGAAATATAGGTGACTAGCATTTTCCGCGAGTTAGGATGGATGTACGTGAGAAAAATGTTTGGAGTTTCGAAAAGCGTTATTAGCAAAGGCTGTGGTTGCGTTGAAACGCAGTATGAATCAGAATTCTCTGCTTAAAATAAAAAAAAAAACAACAAAAAAACAACAAAAAACAACAACAAAAAAACGCTCAAATCTCATCACAAATTTGTGCATTTGTGCCAGGCATCTGTCTGCGAACCATGTACATTTTTCTTCGTTGAGGTGAAATTTTTTCGTCCATCGCTGTCTGACTTAAATGTCGACCCTCTACAGTGCTGTCAAAATTCGAAACTATCAACATTCTACGTACACGCAATGCAAACTGCGAAAGAGTTAACGCCAGTATTTAAAAATGCGTGGCTCAAAACCAGAAGTTCTTAAACATGTAAACCCATAATTTAATCTGATAAATTAATACAAAATAATTTTATAGTACTAGACAAAAAAATTCTTGCCAAAAATTGCCGTTTAGAAATCTTAATATTGTAAACTCCATTTAATATTAATTTATCCCCGTTAAATCTATGCCATGGATTGTGAAATCATTCTTAGATTTCTCTTTTATGAATTAACCGTGTCTTCCGTTTATATAGCAGAAAATCTCAATTTCCTATGTCAGAGTGTATTGTTATATTTCTTAGGTAGCAAGAAATACAAAGCTTACTTATAACCTCAATAACGTGTAGATAAATGCCAGTAATTCCAACTGATAAATGTAGCTGTGAGCGGTCTGGTGGCTAAGTGGCTAAGGCGTCTGCCATGAGATCAAACCGTCTGCGGTTCTAATCCCTGTCTGGGCGGGGGTTTTTAAACTCTTTTAACCCGATCTTTTTCCTCTGGCACAGCTTGCTGTGTAGTGTGAAGTACGCCAGAACGTTTCCGTGATTCGGATTCCGCATTGAACTGTAGGTCGTCTTCATCCGGTAGGACTACCAGGTTTGATCAGGTAAGGAGGAAAGGAGCTCGCCGTCCTACTTCTGATACCTTCTGGAAGGTCTAACCAGCCTTCGGGTTGATGACCAAGCTAAGATTTAAACATAGCTGTAGAGAGTGTTAAAATTACTACGAGGGTGAGTCAGATGAAAACCTTAAATTTGTAATAAAAAATCGCAATTTCGCGCCGTTATCCTGTAAGTTGGTAAGCATGTTACAAGCAGCGTGCAGAATGGCCTGTATGTGGCAGCATAGTGCAGATGCACAAATACCGTCGCAGTATCAGTATAAAGATGGCGGCCCCACTTGAGACTTGCACCACGGAAGAACAGCGTTCTGTTATTCGGTTGTTGAGTAGTGAAGGTATGAAACCTACTGAAATCCATCGAAGAATGAAGGATCACTATGGTGATGCATGTATGTCACAGCAGCAAGTCTACGAATGGAGTAGGAAGTTCGCAAATGGTGTGACTTCAGTGGAAGATGCTCCTCGTCCAGGTCAGGCACAACGAGTTATGACTCCACAGAACATTGCAGCAGTTGAAGCCATAGTGATGGAAAACCGCCGAGTGACACTGAATGACATTGCAGCATGTTTAAAGATTAGTCATGGTTCAGCACACCACATTGTGCATGATGTGCTCCAGTTTCACAAAGTGTCTGCAAGATGGGTGCCACGGCAGCTGACTACTGAAATGAGAGAACGACGTGTTGATGCTTGTGAAGAACTTCTTCGGCGCTTTGAACGAGAAGGTGATGGCTTCCTTGCAAGAATCGTTACTGGGGACGAAACCTGGGTTCACTTCCACCAACCGGAAACGAAGAGAGCTAGCAAGGAATGGCGCCATTCCTCATCACCAAAACCAAAGAAGTTTCGAACAGAACCATCAGCAGGGAAGGTTATGCTGACTCTTTTTTGAGACGAAAAAGTCGTCATTTTGGAGCATTACATGTCTAGAGGGACCACTGTCACCAGTGCATTATACACAGATCTCCTAAAAAATCATCTTCGGCCTGCAATCACAAAGCGACGTGGATTGCTGTCATCAGGTGTCCTTTTGCAACATGACAAAACAAGGCCCCGCACTGCCCGTACAACAGTTGCAACAATCACAGACATGCATTTTGAGTGTCTTCCTCATCCACCATACTCAGCCAGACCTAGCCCCAAGAGATTTCCATATGTTTGGACCACTCAAAGAAGCAATGGGAAGAAAGAAGTTCCGTTCTGATGAAGAGGTACGCCACGCGGTGCATGAGTGGTTGCGCGGACTACCAAAAGAATTTTTTTCTAAAGGAATTTATGCACTTTGTAAGCGCTGAAGGACTTGCATTGAGCGTGGGGGAGAAGGGAAAAGGGATACAGCTTTGTACCACTTCTGCACAATAAATAATATTTAAAAAAATATTTAAGGTTTTAATTTGACTCACCCTCGTATATAAAAAAAATTTCAACACACTTTTTAATGTAGTTTGAAGTGGCGCTTAGGTTTAAATATTTTAAAGCAGAGTCGACACTTTCCTGCTATGCTTTTTGCGGATCGCATTAGCGGAATTCAGTGCGACGGAATTCGCCGTGGAAGCCTGTGCATGTTCGTGGAAAGCTGGCCTCGCGCAGGCTTCTCCCGTTGACACTGGCAGCTCGCTCCGTCCGCCGCGCCGTTTCGCGCCGGCCCCCGTGATTTACTCCCTGGTGCAGCGGAACCGGCAGCGCCTGTCTGCAGTACGTCTTGGCTGCCCCACCGGCATTCCGCACCATCGCGCCTCTCCGCCGGCTTCACACTCAAAGAAAACACTTGTCTGCTCCACTGGAACTGCGCCCTACTCATATTCCGAAGCGTCCAACTGCAACGAGAATGTCGATGGGTTTTTACTCAGAAGGCTGTCGTTTCCACTCCGGCATCTTATTGGTACCTTTCTTCGGAGTACGTAGCAGGTGATAGGGAAAGGTAGACAAAATTCACTTTAAATCGTGTCCCGTGTGTTCTTTTTTGCTGGAGATTAACTTCCTGTCTACGTCTTCCTCTGTGGCCTCGCATCCGGGAGGACCCGCGTTTTAATCTCCGTCCATCTAGATTTGGGTTTTCCGTGGCTTCCCCAAATCACTCCAGGCAAATGGCGCGATGGTTCCTTCAAAAGGCCATGGTCGAAATCCTTCCGTTTCTGGCCTCGAATCCTTTCCCACCTCTAATGACGTAGATGTCAACGAGGCGTAAAGCCAGAAGCAATGTGATATATATATATATATATATCACATTGCTTGTGTGTGTGTGTGTGTGCGCGCGCAAGTCTTTCTTATCTATGGTGATTGAATAAACGTGAATGCAATGAGCGTTTCGTCCATCTAAAAACCTTGCAACCACTGTATTAATGACCTTGATGTTATTCTTTTTCTGTAAGGTGCATACTGAAGCGAAAATTTCCTACGGTGTTACAGAAAATTGACGAAAAACAGTACCACCGAACTGGTAGAATTAGAGATTGGAAACGTCCCAATTATACTTCAGCGTGGTATGACGTATGTCACTGGCTTAACCCTTCCCGTAAGCTGTCTGGCCCGAAAAACTTTTAGACCATGGGTGACCAACCCAAATGATCTTGCAGGCCACTTTGGAAATGCATCATAACTTCGCGGGCCGCCTATGAAATTATCTATCCCCATATTAGGTTTAGACCCACTATGGAAATCGTTTTTTGGAGTGAAAAAGTGAAACATAATGAGTTATTAATACTGTTTACTATTATTATTCCTGTAAATATGGATAATATAATAATAATAATGATACTAGACGCACATTGTAAATAAATAAAAACGCTAAAAATAAATATATGGATGCACAAATAATGTATTTTTAATACAGTGGTTTCCACTACTTTGCCCATTATACAATAAACATATTTTGTAAAAGTGTGAAGAATCTCGCGGGCAGGAAAAATGTTCTTGGCTGGCCACGGGTTGGCCACCCCTGTTTTAGACGTAGATGGTACATCACAAATTTCTTACCACAATAATTCCTTCCTGTCGGTTTCTATTGCTGCACTGACATTGGAGCGTGCAACCTCAGTAATTGGAGTAATTTTCACTCTGCCACGTTACACTAGTTGAAACTCAAGTATGAGAGAGTAAATGAGGGAATTTTTAATTCCAATGGTAGCTGAGTGTATAACGTACAAGCAAAAAGCAGGTAGAACCGTTCTCTTTATTTACATTTCAGAAATTTGCACCCACTGTTGTCTGCCTGTTTCCTCCTCGTTATGAACTATTAAATTATTTATGTTAGTTAATTTTCTTTATTTTAATATATTATTTAGTAGCTTTTTTGTTTATTTTGTCTTTACCGCCTACACCTTTGACGTACTGCCCTTTCTGGAAAATTGTGTTTATCTAAGGATGCGAGAAGAAAAACGCTCTTCGTCTCTTGCTAAGTTGAATCTTCCATGCAATTTAAAGAACTTGTGTTCGTCGGCGGTTTACCAGAATGTATACCTGCTTCTAATTTAATTACACAAACAAAACAACTGTTCGTTTCATTTTATCTATTATATTTACCATCGAAGTATTGGAATTATGATCCATCACTCTCTTTGAGAATGATTTTACCGACAGTAATGCTATGGCCTATAAGAGTTTATTAGCTTTAATCGCTACACTTTTACAACTATATACAAACTTACTGTATATTGAGGGTGGTATAGAAAGTTCTCGCCTAATCAACAGTCTTCGAAACATGAAAAATGAGGTCAGCTCGACTCCGTCAATCCAAGTCTCCAATAATTCAGACTTAATAGCTTCCCCACCCTTATAAGATCTTATAAGACCTGTCCAGGCAGCACGACGCGGAGCTGATACAAGCTGTTCACAATAGCAGACAATTGTGTCGATATTTGGTTCTACACCATCGTCATTACAAATTATATTGCTGGATCATTAGGATCTTGCTAACAAGTCTTCCGCTTTTTTTTCCTCTTTCGTCTACCACTGTAAATTAAGTTTTTTTTGCCTCCTGTGTTTGGTAACTGTCACTCGGTTGAAGATTTTATTCCAATCATTATTTGTACGCTACACACAAAGGTTCGTAGTGATTGCAGTTAATTCTGAGCATTGTATTTCGAATGCTAAACATGAAATATTAGAGTTTAATTTTGTAGCTGACGGCTACGTGACAATAAAAGCGAATGCATTTATGTTTTATATTGCGTTAGCAGAATGATTATTAGGTTAGCAAATATTCACTGACTGAAATATACATATCGAACAATAAACCAGTGATATAAGTAATATTATCACCTATAGTTCAGTAGTTAAACACACGTACTTTGTCATCCATTTAATTAAAATTGATAGACATCAGAGTTTTTCAAATTTCACCGTTTGTATTAATGAAATGCACACAAATAACCGTATTGTTTAATTTATCATTCAACGAAGTTTGGATGCTCGAAATGAGATGAACGCTAGTTCATTTTTTCTGTTTAACTTACAAGTCAGAGTTTCAAACATA
Organism: Vandiemenella viatica; assembly: GCA_031002005.1. NCBI lineage: Eukaryota > Metazoa > Arthropoda > Insecta > Orthoptera > Morabidae > Vandiemenella > Vandiemenella viatica. The sequence continues at coordinate 132,603,333 of CM061920.1, forward strand.
CAGTCGAATGTTGTGGGATGAACCTAATGTAAAATCTATGTTATTCATGTCCGTGAATAAGGCATCAGCTTCCACTACTTATACCTGTAAATAAGCCTTCTAGTTTGTTTTAAGAGTTTTACTTTGCACAGTAAGAAAATTAACGTTTTGCAGACAATGCGCTAATTTGTAGTTAAGTAAAAACTGAATAGGTACCTAAATGCTGTATCTAAATGATACGAAATAGCTCGAATTTGTTGATCTACAATAATATTCTTAGACCAAACCAGCTGACGCGCATTAAGCAACGCACACAAGTAATCTATGTACTGCGGACACGAAGGAAACAGGATTAAAGTTTTTTCCTTATCATGACAGTGCTCTAAATGCGCAGAATACCCATGTTCTATCGGTCTAAAGTTTCTGTTGTTGTTTTTTTTTTTCTAAAGTAGGGATAAGGCTTATTATCCAAAAAGTGTATGAGATGGCTAGATCTCGAATGAAATACGATTGATGTATTCACCTGAAGTGTAACTTTTTCTTAACACGAAGAGGATCAAGTTTGAATCGATATGTGGGATAGGTTGCTGGTTTAAGATCAAATTCGGCTTCTTACAAACTGAAATAGAATACTTATCGTTCTAAGATTTTGTAGATTGTCTCATTTATCACTCAATACTGATTTAGTCTGCAGTTTGGAATAAACTGCGTATTTATTCCTCCAATGTACAAAGTTAAGTACAAAACACTATACACTATTAACATAACAGTTCCGTTCTTACAATATTAACTGCCATTTTATTGTAGACACTCATCATCTGTGCTATCTTCTAGTGTCCTTATTTAGGTCTCTCACAACTTGGAAACTTCTTTTGCCTTAATTATATTCATCTCCTTATTCGTTTGAGTCGATCTATCTATAATTCTCTTAATGTTTTATATAGTAGTACTTTGTCTCAAATATATGTTTATATTAATAATCGTTATTATTCATATTGTTACACCACAAAACATGCATTACCAACATAAGCGTATTATTATCCTGTTAAAAATAGGAGTGTTATAGTTGCATTCTCGTTCAATGGGCTAACCGCTCAAAGTCCGATGGCCACGCTGTCTTGAATCTGACGAAATGAGTACATATTAGAATACGTTATGAATATAGGTTGCGGTTTATTTCCACAGTTGCTTAGCAACAGTTTCAATATATATATATATATATATATATATATATATATAATATATATATATATATATATATATATATATATAAGAACGGTTATCTTCTTTTTTGTAACTCGATGCAGGACGCAGACAAGATTTTCAAGGTCAAGTACAGATAAGCACGTTACAAACAATTATGGCATGGAACTATCTGTTTGTTAACCGCAACTTCTTACGCGTGGACATAGAATGTTATTGCTTGAATTGCTTATAGAAAACTGTAAGTTACGTAAATGATGTCCAAAAAACCACGGAGTCAAGTTAATATGTCGGGGAAGCCATCGCCAAGCCATTGTACTACTGTACTTGCATCATGCATAGAACCAGTTAGCAACATGTTTAAAAATATCAAAGAACTGAGAGTGGGGAGGTTAACTGTGGGGGGGGGGGGGCTATCTATCACAGTTTCTTCCGCAGATTTTAGAAGTTGTCTGTACATTACATTTATGAACGGATAATACACAAGCTGACAACGAGAAATAAAAAGCCTGAATGACCGACATAATATTACAGAGACTCACACCCTCACCTCACTTACGTCCTCACCTCTGCAGCTGGAAGGAAGAAAGTTATATCAGTACCTGGCAACGCAGAGCCACTTATTGGCCACGTAATAAGAACGGGGCAACAGTGCTGACAAATTGCGTTTATGCGCGCTCAAAACTCAAGCCTTATGAGAACAGACACCGCGGGGAGCCGCAAAGGCAATAAATCGGCAAGGCTCGCGCGCTCTGCTATAATTAAATTACGCCTGACTGGCTCACACGCGCGCTTCTACTCTCAAAGAAGCAGTCCACAGAAAGTGTACTGTGCTCTCGTGGTATTGGAATTCGGCTCGGGTTGCGCTCACCCTAGCCGCAGCCCTCTCCGGTTTGGAGCTCGTCCAGACACAGCCCAAATACCTGCTACCGCAGCCTGCGATACATTGCAGCCGAATACAAACTATTCTTTCGTCTGAGAACTTGGGATTTCGGAAAGAACAAGGAAAGGGAAGTGTGAACAGCGAATTTTACTCGTTCTTAAGTATTTGCGACATTGGAAAAAATAAACTTGAAACGATTTTTCATGAATAAGCTGAAGGTAAAAGTATAGAACAGGAAATTCAATCATTACTATTCGTATGCAAATCGTTCATTTTCTGCATAGACAACAACCTAAAGTATTTATGAATCTCAGGCATGCTTCCCCCCCCCCCCCCTAGATTTATCATCAATTTCAGTCCGTTGAATATTTTTACTGCCTCTGAACTCTTACATGACAGCAGAAATATCAACCAATCCCAGCACAGTTAATAATTTAAAGACCCTGTTAAAGAAGTATATTTTTTAAAAGTAACTCTTTTTTATTTTTCTATCAACACATACACACACATAGTTTAATGCTAGATTAACAATAATCAGTAACAATTATATTGATAGGAGTCCATTTATCAATGAAGAAGGGCCAAACTGTAAATATATTTAAATGAAAAACAATACTATAAAAACTTGTAGCACCTACATGTTTTTTTACTTATGGCTTTACGCCTCGCCAAGGTCATTAGAGGTGGGATGGGGTTGGGGACAAGGAACGGGAAGGAATCCGGCCTTGCCCTTTTTAAAGAAACCATCCCGCCATTCACCTGGAGTGATTTGGGGAAATAATGGAAAACCCAAATCTGGATTCCCAGAAGGGGATTCGAACACACGTCCTCCCGATTGCGAGTCCAGAGCGTTACTGCTCACCTACCTCGCTTGGTATAGTGGTTATAAAGCTTGTCGATACATTGGACATTAATTGTGATATGGATGGCTTTGCTGGAGGTGAACACTGTCGCTGGTCATTCTCTAGGAAAAGGATGAAATGGATCAAATTATAATGTTGCTTGTTTTATTGATTTATATTCAAATGTTATAGAACTGTCATGAGTTTGCGGTTATACTTATGTTAGAACGGAGACTTTTTTTTTTTAATAATATACAGTCTTAAAAATAGGTGTCGAATATTTTAGTAGGTGATAGAATGCACCAAAACAAGACAAAAATGTCTAGCAAATATTTGGCCGCGCACACATGTATCGAAGACGCGGTCCTGTAATATCTGCACGTACAGGATCAACTAGGATAGTTTCGGTGAGTGCTTGATTCCTTACAATGAAGGGCAGAGGCATGCATTGCCATCGCTGGACGTCACATTGCGCACCTGTCGTTAACTCAGAAAGTATGTGGCTTCGGTCCAATGTTTATTATTCCTTTTTGTCTAGTTTTTATGCATACTATTCCCATATAAAATATTCTGCACATTTTTAAGACGCTGTATAGAAATAAATATTTGATAATAATCACGTTACAGCTATGTGTTTCGAGAAGTCGCTTCGGGAACAGGCCCCATCAGCCCAGCGCACAGTGCCTGGATGTTGTCCGTCGTATCGGCCGCCGGCTTTCAGGCCCCTGCGTTTCACTTCACGATTATCGCCTCGTTCTCCAGCGCTTTTAGGGAGCTGCTAATGGATTTAGAAGAGACAGAGATGGCAGACGAGGAGAAAGGTAGCTCTGCGAAACGCTGCTACAGCGGCGAAAACAGCTTTTAACGAATTGGGTAGGCTAGGGAGTGGGTTTGTGGCAGTAGTCGACTTAGATCGACTCTTTCAGCGTAGAAACAGCACGAACCACAGACTTTTGCTGTTCTCGGGACAGTACTTGTTGCTTCAAAGTGTTTTTTAGATTTGATGGTGATATAATTAATTTGGAAGAGTGGCCTACATTCTTTCGTTGTGAACACTTCTGCATGCGCACAATACTCTTATATTTTTTCAGTCAATGTGTGTCGATGTATCTACTAAAGGAGAATTCCAGTAATTTTACTGATAACGATTCTCTTCCGAAAAATGTTGCGCTTACTTATGCCGAATATCACACAGCTTGACGTCAGCAAATTCTCTGGGGTGGTTCTACGTAACAAGGCTTGTATGTAGGCGGTTATTCCGCAAATTCCCAGTTTGAAGAAGTTGTCGGAAACGTTTGATGTAGCCCGTAATAGGAAACTTGTTCTGTGAGGATTAAATATCGTCTAGACTTTTTTATAGTCCCTGATGCTACGAGTTTTGAAAAGTATCAATACTTGTAAATCATTTCTTCGCGCGTGTTATTTAAATTATACCCTTGCAAATGTACTCCATGATATTTTCAAATAACCACGAGATTCATGATATAAGAAAGTTGTTATTTGCAGGTACACTATCTAATAAACCAGAAGAGAATTCTAATATTCATTTCTCGTTCTTGGAATAATCTGGCTCGATACTAGATTTAGCTCCTTTGGAAATTTTCAACTTGTCGGTATTTATCTCTTTATTCCGGAAGTAACAGTAAGCAGTATTGTTAATCGCGAACATCTTTGCTCATTGCGTCCAGAGAAGGAGTAAAGAAAGAGAAGTATGTCATTTTGAAACGATATCGTTATTATACATATTCTCTTTGGTGAAGGACAAGTTGTTAAAATACTAGGTGGCAAACCAGTTTCAAGCTTGTCGAATTTCCCAGAGCTTTTCAGGCTTTCGCAGGATGGATGATTTTGCATTCCTAGTACTAACACAATTGGCGTACAAAACACAATAACGTTGGTGAATACATGTTTTGTCAGTCATTAACACTTTGCACGCACATGGTATTATCCTCCTTTCTTTTCAGCGTATTTAGGTCGGTTACATGATTTGTTTCTCCTTGGATGGAAATACGTATTTTAGTTAGTGTCCCAGCATTCATCATCTCTGGATGTAGCGCTATCTCGTAATAATGCTCCTATTGACATATGTATGGATCGCAACAATTCATATTAGACTTAATGATATGTCTCCTTATAGCCCCGTCGCTCCTGGTTTATATTTACTGCTTTTTCACATTTTTTCTTGCCACAAACTCTACTATTTTCATTCCACTTTTCATTTCTTCCCATTCTTTCATTCTCTTCGCAGAATCTGCCTCTTCATTTCCCGATTTGAAAATCTATTACTGAAGTCTTCTTCATTGTTCATCCCATATCCTGCACCATACTAAACAGTTGAGTCATATAATTTGTCCCTTAATTCGTTCTACTCTCGAAAAAAAAAAAAAAAAACAACACACACCACAACATCTTTCTCAACTCCATTCTTCGTGTATCATTTACTTAACTTACCTTTTGGTTCTTTTTCTTCCACTAAGTTCTTGTAATTATTATTGTTGCTATATCATTGTCCACTCACGCCCAGGTTCACACTAGGTCACTGAGATTATGAGGGTCGTTTAGTTAAAAAATTGTTTTCTTATTTATGGGTGCTTCCCTCAAGCCACAGCGTTACTTTTCTTGCTGTATGCCATGATCTAGGACGATCTGTCGGCTGAAAAATAAATATCCTTACTTCTTAAAAGTATACTGTTTCAATTTATTGGACTTGCGTCTGTTGTTAGCTTCTTACTAAACCACCATTTGCAACCCAATCTCTCTTCCGTTAATTCAACTGCGCTCACAATGTTTGTTTTTTCAACATAGCAAATTTGCGCTCAGGAAATAGATGAACTGGTTTGCCGCAAATCTAAAAAAATGTATGTCAGGTTAACTAAACAAAAAAATAAACAAATGAACTTAGTAATGTTACACCTTACAAGTTCCATGAGTAGTCTGGTGACTCCGTGATTAAAGTGACTGAGGTTCGAATCCTGGACTCGGTTGGGAAATCCAAAGGCTCTGGAATCCCATCTCTGGCAAAGTGAAGTATGACAGAATGCTTCGGATTCCTTAAACTGCCTGGTAGTATTACCCGATGAAGATAGACGGCTACGATAGAGGCGGATTACACAGCGGTAAGAATCTTTGTCCCCAGTTCATGAAGACCACTTGATATTGCACTACCTTACTGAACTCCATATTGATTCCATCGTACTTACTGGAAACTTCATCTAACTTAATTGCTGCAATCTTCCTTTTTAACTACTGTGTCCTAAACTCTTTCAATTTTGTCAATGTAAATCAAAGTACAATTCTGAGTGCATATTGTGTGATCATCGTAAAATTCGTTTCGATGCTACATCTCTATGATGTTTCAGGGGGAATTTAAAAATCAACTTTTGTCGAATTTAATACTGGCCGTTGTAAATATACTTAATTTCACAAGAATTTTTTTCAAATAAGTAACGACAGCAATGTATTTTTGATTGAGTGGAAAACAAATATTGTGGTTGACATCTTCAAAGTGGCATGCCGTGTCGACTCGTCTTCAGTAGTAAACAAACGTCGTTTGATGACGTCAAGACGCGGGGCAGAATAACTTACCGATCTGAGGAAATGTATGAAATACAACAAGGAAACGTGCTGTGTATCGAACAATATTCCTTCACACAGTATTATTTAGTTATTAGTATAAGTACCGATTATTGTTACCTTCAACCCGGTTTGACTACTTTATTTCTCTATAAGGTCTTCATTCGGCTTACATTATTTACTTTGAACGAAGAGTTAAAACACAACTGCTAGACTATTTGTTTAAGAACATTTGTGACTATCGAATGCAGAAATTGCCTCTGGGATTTTTCAATTTTTTATAATACTTTTCAATTGTCTCAGAAATGTTCCTCAATATTCCTTCGTATAAATCAGCGGTAGTCAACCTTCACCCTACCTCCCATTAGTGGGCGTTCCAGCTTTCATGGTAGGTGGTTTTTGTCCCATAGTGAAGAATTATCTTTTTTTTTTAAATTAATTGACTTTTTTTAAAATAAAAAAATCAGGGGATTTAACTGTGTCATTTGCAGCTTCAAGAACCTAATAAAACTTATAGGTTTCCGAAATATTTTGTTTTATTTACTGACAAATTTTAACTATTTCCTACAGTCCACTGAAAAGAGAATTCATTACTTTGCTGAATTATCGTTTATGAAAGATAACTCCGAAGGATATTGACACATTCAGTAGCCATATCAACGAACTTAGACTAAGAAAAACGATTTGATGACATTTTGAAATGGATGAAAAATACTTTTACTGCAGATATGAAGAGGAGGCTGATATAACTAGCCAAGAAGATCTCTAAAAATTAGTTAAGATGAAGAAATTAAACATAATTTTTATAATGGTGGATATGAAAACCTTGGCAATTTTTTAAATTCCTGTCTTATACTTAAATATGTGGAAAATGGTATTCAGTTTATTAATATCTTTCTCTGTATCATATCTCGGGTAATCAGGCTTTAGTGTTGTTAATCATATTATAATCAAAGAGAGAAACTGCCTGAATATTTCCGAAAGATGAGACGTTATTTTGTTCCTTATGAAAATTGATCCAGATATCCAGTATTTAGCTTCGCTGCATCAGTCTCAGGGAACGCATTAATAAATTAAATAATTAAATGTAATTTCACCAGACATCGTGCTTCTATGTATGCAAAGTATAAATAAAAATACAGATTTAACTACGGTAAGTCGTTTTATAAAGATTTATTCAACCAAAGTTCGACATAAAGTATTTGGTAATTAATTATTATTATTTGCTTTAACTCTGCCTTAAGAATTTTATAAAGTTACCCCCCCCCCCCTTCCAATTTGTAAATCACAATTACTGTGCAACCGGTGGGCTGTTAGAGATACAAAAGTGAGCGGCAGTAAAAAGCTTGACTACCCCTGGTATGAATGATACCACACTAGTAATTCTCACTGTGGTACTTGAAAGTCAGTTCTTATTTTTAAAGAAATTTAATGACACACTAAATTCGGATTTTTACAATGAGTAGGTTGAACTTGGTAATGATGTTTTTAATTTAAAAAATGCTGCTCATTATACTATAAATTTATAAAATTTTGGTAATTGATATCAGAAAGTTTCTTATGATACCTCTGAGTGAAAGAAAATGGAAACTACTGTATTGGTGGCAGAAGAATTATTTGGTATGTCGCTACTTACAATAACCTACAAACCATTTGAAAATTGAAATTCATTCATGTGAACAAAACATAAGGAAAAGACTAGTGCCGTGTGAAGAGAGTTGGGAACAACCTGCCGACGGGAGGCCCACCCATACGTTGACGCGCCAACAATCAGCCGTGGCAGAGCCAGCACGGCTTGTCCAATCAGCCAAATTAACTTTAGTTTTCATCCGTCACCGGGCTGATTATTCGCGTCGTGTATGCCCCGCGTCCTAACAAAACTCAGTTACACAAAGTAATTACGAGAATTTCTCTTCGCCTAAAATATAAATGTACCATGCAACGCGTTTTATTCACAAGCGGAAAAGGAGTTAAAAATAATTACTGTGAATATGTTTAATTTGGACCCTGGTAGAACATAAACTAAGTATCCTATGTGTCCTTCACTTTCTTCTACATCTTCCCTTATACTACTCTCCTTCTCGGACAAAGTTATAACTAGAATCATATTTTTGAGGAGGTGCGTTTAACTTTTGGTTGTGTGGTATCGTTTTTTAATAACTTGAATTTGATGCACAGGACTGTAGCTGTCAGTTAAACAAATATTTAGGTGACGTTGCAGTTCACTAGGAGGTAAGCACATAGAAGGTATTGTGGAGAAAGATCTGTTGAGATCAGACATTTTTTCGTATTGATATTGCTACGTGGCTTGAACCAAGTAGTTTACCTCGATTACCGAAATAAATTCAGATTACAAAGAAGGGGCCAGAAGGAGAGAAGTTTGTGACTGCAATCTGCTTGCTTATATAGTATTATTGAAATTATTACAGTGCTTGTAGTTATTTTAGCCACAATTTACAAGGAGCAGGTGCAGGGGCTTCCAAGTGATACGGCTAGTTGTTTTCTTCAATAATCTTTCTACAGCCATAAGTAATTAATTTTAATGCAGTTGTATATCTCTTTTCTGGCGTTTCGTTTAGTATAAATACCATTTTATTATTATTCTATGACATCTCGAGCACAAAGCCTGTAGAAGGTCCAGCCTCGCGACATGGCTAAGTGTTTTAGTTTCAGGTTCTTAATACGGCGCGCAGATCTGATAAGCGAACATCAGAAACTGGGTAAAGTTTTCAAATTTCCTTCACAAGTTTTTACAGCGAACTTTTACACATTAAGCGCCCTCTGAAAAAGATTTCTATTAGGAGGAACGTCTTGCCTTAAACGTTCCTCTTGGTGAAAGTTTTTATTTATCTTCCGTTCTGAACAGTGCCCGCGGGAGCTAATTCGTTGTGCGCCGGACTTTATACGGCGTTACAGGCCTTTGGTGGAATTCCAAAAACGACTGGTCTGGAGATCTGGAGGACCGTGCCGACCTCCTGGAGCAAACGACGAACATTCGTTGACGCACTGTTGTTAGCATGTTCCGGAGACCTTAACCGTTAGTAATTTATCACTTAGATCAGGGGTAGTCAACCATTTTTTTACCTACCGCTCACTTTTGTATCTCTATTAGTAGTAAAATTTTCTAACGGCCCAAAGGTTTCGCAGTGACGGTAATTTATAAAGTAGGGAAGTACCTTTACTTCATAAAATTTATAAAGCAGAGTTACAGCAAATTAAAGCAGATAATAATAATGGCTTACCAAATACTTTCTGACGATCTTTCGTTAAGTTTCGTGGAATAAATCTTTATAAAACAATGTAGTTTAATCAAACCTTTTTTTTCATACTTTGCATACATAGAATCATGATGTCTGGTGAAATTACTTTTAATTATTTAATTTGTTAATGAGATTACTGAGGCCGATGCTGCGAAACTAAATACTTGGTATCTTGGTATTTTTGAAGAAATAAACGCAGTTCTCCTCTTTCGGAAATATTCAAGCGTTTTCTTGGTCTGCGTCCACGCACTCGATTTTCCATCGAGATGGCCAGATATGGGTTTGGCGCACCCAGAGTCGCGAGCCGCCCCCCCCCCCTTTCCGGACTTCCTGTTTTGTATCCTAAGTGGGTACAAGCTTGGTGCCGGGGGACAGGACGTGTGGACTATGTTGGGTGTCACCTATATCCGCAGACTCCACGAGCACGCCCGTAAAGTTCGAGCTTATCTACCCAAACCGGTGTAGAATCTGGTAACGGATGTGGCATTGTTCAAATAGATGTGGAGTAGAGGTTCGCCGAAAGCCTCCTCGACCGTGACTCATGCAGGAGAGAAGGGTAACCTTCTCAACATGAGGTAGGGATTGGGGCCCCCTGAACGGGTAAAAGGCGGGGAGGTGTGTGAAGGAGCGGCCATTGGGCAATGACCTCGGCGTGTCGGGACTGATGCCCCCCCCCCCCACCTCCGGTTCAGACTCCACGGCGTTTACCCGTAAAGCTGGAGAAGTTGCTACCCAATCCCGATTAGAACCAGGTAACGGATGCATGCTTTAGCAAAAGAAGGTGCAATAGAGGTATCACGTAAGTGACCTAGACCGTTGCTCATCAGGTGGTGAGGGAAGCTTTGCCAACATGGGCTCGCTGCCATAATAGGTCTCCTATATAGGTGGGGACTGGTAGTGCATGGGTTCGCCCGGGTGGGGTAGCGACACATTGTGTGCACTGTAACAGTGCTCGGAGAAGTTTGGACGAGTGTGGGGAACCCGTCTTCTGCGGGGTAAAACATACTAGGAGCTTGTCCTGTAGCGCGTAGCTCTGTAGTCGGCGGTCGACATTGCGCTGGGCCGGTTGGTTGCCGGGAGGTGTGCGAAAAGGGCAATCCCGCGTTGTTGCTCGGTTTGCTGCGGCTCCGCCTTACCCCTGCGGGGGCGGGTGGGTCCGGGCGCACGTGGGAATAGCAGAGATGCTTAAGCTGTACGGTCAGGTTTTGAAGGGTCTTCGGCCTGGTTCGTGGCGGGCGCTGCTTCCGCGCAGTTCCTCGTGGGCACCCATAAGGGGGGGAGAAAAGCGCCTTGCTCACCGTCCTCGCTGTAATGGCGGTTAGTTCAGAAGAGCTCGTCCCTGCGGTGGAGGCAGCATTGGATAGTGGGTATGCGGGGGGGTTCTGCGAAGGCTTGATGACCGAAAGGCCGGGTATGCCCGTAGACAAGACCTTAATCCCTGGAACTTTGTTGTTGTTGTTTGGTTATAATATGATTGGCAGCCGCTAAAGCCTGATCAAATGATTACAAAAGATGAAAAAGGTATCAATAAAATGAATATCATTTTCAGCATAGTTGGATATAAGACACGAATTTTTTATTTTATTTTGTTACAGGCTTCCGTATTGACCACCATCGAATTTATGTTTACTTCCTTCATCACTTATAGTTTATAACAGTTCTTTGTAGCTAGTTGTATCGGCCTCTTCAATATTTGCGGTAAAAGGGTTTTCCATTCAGTCGAACACCTTCAATGTCAAAATATCTTCAAATAATTTTTCCACGCGCAATTTTAAGTTTTCTAAGGTGGATACTGAATCTGTCAATATCCTCTAGAGTTACATTATCTGTTATAGATGATAATTCACTGAAATTATGACATTCCCTTTTCAGTAGGTTATAACGAGATAGGTCAAATTTGTTAATAAAGAACAACACAATATTTGGCAATATACGAAACTTTTATTAACTCCTTGAAGCTGCAAATTGACATCTTTAAATTTATTGACATTTTTTTAAAGAGGCAATTAAGAGAAAAGTGCTTAAGTATCGCACAAAACGCCTAACGCCCACCACGAAAACTGTAACGCTCTCACCCGTGGGCGATAGGAACCAGGTTTAATACCACTGACCTATTGAACATATAAGAAACAAAAATTTATGATTGTCGAATTTTTTGAAAATTTATTATCACTTCTGTGATACATTACATTCCCCACGCTCACTTCCTATTCCTACAGTTTTTGAGTGATACTGTAGGTGTATATGGTTGTGTATTCAATGACCGTTAGCTTGCTATTTTCCTTTCACATCACCTTAAAATTTATGTTAACTTTTACTGCAGTTGTAATTATTATGAAAAATATTTTTTTTCTACAAAAAGTATATCATTTAGTTTGTAGTATCGGATATTTTGTTTTGTGCCATATAGTATCTGCGAGTTCGTATTTTATTTATCCAGAATAGAAATTTTAGCATCTAGTGCAATAAAATATGCGGTAAAACTTTATCGGATGAATATTTCAGATGAATGTTTTCCCTGTTTTAAATGCAGCTTTAAATTAATGAATGGTATTTTACCGTACAGCTGAAAAAATGCATTCTGTGGAAGTTAGTCGAATACTGAAAGTGTTACGAATACCGTATTATGTAGTATCATTTTGCAAACCATTGTGGCGGCGATTATAGTTTGCGTGATCGTATCATCTTCTGTCTATATCTATGAAACGAAAACGGGATAAATTTGTCTTATAAAAACTCGGAAACTACTGAGCAGATTACGATGGGATTTTCACCGTTTTAAAGCTTATAATCTCAGTTCAGTTGTTTGGCATGTCTTATGTTTCAGCGTTAAATAACTCAGGAGCTTTAAATGAAATTCTGAACGTATGATAACAAATCCCAAAGATGGAAGGATTAGATGTTGCATACTTCGCACTAAACACACAACTACAATGTGTCTGACCGTAGCTTTTAATGAAAGCAATATGATAACTTTACAATAATAACTGTTTTGCACAAAACTTGAAGTATTCTTTCCTTTAATGCGGAATATTTAATTTTTAAACGACATAGATAGCTGTAAAAACAGCAGATATTTTCTTTAACCACGATGTCTGGCAGAAGGCCTACAACTACAATGTCTCTGGCCATCAGCATTAGTCTTTTGTTGACAATTTATTTACGATAATATTATTCTGGATTCACTTTTGATATTTGTATAAAAGGCTGAATCTGTGGAGTTAAAGTATCTGGCTTTTCGAACAAATGTAATGTCCATTCACTTCGCAATTGAATCAAATGTGAGTTTCTAACATAATGTAGCGTTGTGCAGTGATTTAGTAATGCGATTTCTTAACCAAA
>CM061920.1:132617414-132670771 GCA_031002005.1 Vandiemenella viatica
ACGTTTCATCTAAACTTATATAGACATAGTCTCGCTGCAGCTGTATGTTAACCGAATATTAGATCACGTTTTCTAGTCCCCTTTCAGGAGAGTTAGTGATAGAACATTGCGCTGATTCGTATGATCCAAATGAATATGTGCAATACTATGCATAGTGGCATGGTGTTATATTACTTGCGTAGCATTAAAAGTTTTATAATACGATTTGGGTTAGTCAGCCTGAAATACAGAAAAATCTTTCTAGCATATATATTCAAAAAGTCGTGGTCAGTCTGATTTTAAATGTAACGGATCACTGTTTAACCTAACAGAAAAATAAGATAAGGTACAGTTTATGGCCTTGGAATTGAAGAGAAGTGCTCTAAACCGTTCCTTTGATGCACCTGCTTGTGGGATTTCATACGAAGCTGTAAGAGTGCTCTGGGTATACACCATTTCTGTGGTGAAGTATCATTTGTAACTTAATATCCTTGGAGTATCATCGATTTACACCATACAAATCTGCAGAAAAATTCTCGTGTGTAGAGTCTCAGTGAATTAATTGGCACGAGCGTCAGCTGCTTTTGCTGGCGGGTTTAATTAAATTCGGACGACAGTTACTTGAAAAACAGTCGCAAACTACTTAATCGAGTCTTGCTGCTTTACGTCCAAGCCGCCACAGTCTCGAGTACTTCTCTCTGTTCACCAACTCATGGTTTTGTATCGTTAATTATGAAACTATTGTTCTATTAATTCTACTAATTAAACTGCAGGATGTTACACTGGAATAAACTTGATGCTGTTCGCTTTAAATAATTTACACTGGTCCTCCATTCCCCTCGCATACAGTCTGAATTATCCGTACACTGCAGATTCTGGATGAAACGAACTGATACTAATTATTAATGAACATTATTACCAGGATGCTACATGAAGACAGTTCACCAAGCGGATGGTGAACAACTGCTTGTAGTTTGTGAATGACTATTGTTTTTGTTGGATAAATTTGTTACCTTAGAATGCTCGATTAAACAATTTCTTTACCTTACTCGTCTTGCTTTAATTCTGACCAATACAATGCGCGTGATGTATGACGTATGTAGGATAGCAAGCAAAGGATCTGCGTCACCAAAGTCTTTACTGCCAGCCTTATCTTTGGTTCTCACAAACATCGTTAAACTGCATCCTACTGAAATAGAAATTCATTATAAAATGAATATAAAATGTAATTTTAAATGAAAACCGTTATCATAGAAAATACAAATGAAAGGATATTTATTAAAAATTAAAAAAAAGAGCAATATCTGATAGTTACACAAAGTTTTACTTGTACTTTATCGAGATGTTAACCAACCAATAAATTCACTGCCTCGACGTTCGTTACTCACAATATGCAGATTCAAAACAATATTAAGAATCTCAGACAGTTATTAGAGATACTTGCAGCGTCACATTCAACACAATGGCGCACACTCCTGAACTGGATGTTACGCTGTTTTCAATATCATGTGATGATTCGCTAGTGAAAATAAATGCAGATGGAATCGATGAGGTTAGTCTTTTGGGGTCAGTGAAATGACACATGTTATCAACTATTGCGTTTGACGGCTTGTATCCACCAAAACCATGATGGTAGTAAACATCAGAACTAAACCAAACAATACTCAACAAATAAAATTGTATGCATTGAACAACTAACCATTATCCAATCACTCTGTAGATAACAAACTCAATATTCTAAAATCTAATGTATTTGACAGTGGATGTAACGTAGTTAATCCTTGATAGAACTGATGTACTCAGTTGGCCAACTCGCTTCGGGCCACTCTACTGCTCAAGTAATCGACCAGTTGCGTAGTGCATACGTAATATAGCGCCACTGTGGACCCATTTAACCATATTGCGCATTCGGGTAGCAAGCGAGTGAACACAGTGTTTCCACACGATATTTCTGTTTTTCCAATTCTCCGTCGCGAATTCTCCATTAATGGCGACGGTGAATTGGATAGTGGAAAGACCGTGTTCACTCAGCTTGTTATCCCACAGAATTATTGTCATATTCAACGCCGCGAAAGACTTCGTTCTTAACAAACTGCCTAGTTGTAGAAGAAACTATCGATGCCTCAAATGAAATACTTAACATTATAAAATATGTGAAACTAAGTGCTCAAAATCCTAAAATAAATCAAAAAAATAATAATGCTATTTAAATACATATTTCCGATGAGATAACTTTTCTTCTAGAACTCGCCAACAGTTGTCGAACATGATCAAATTTTAAGTTTTAGGCTTCTCCGGATTCTCCATACTGAGCGTGATGGATGACGGTAACGGGCTGGCCTCGCAACCGCGAGGACACGGCTTCGAATCCCCGTACGGCCATCCAGATTTGAGTTTTCCCTGGTTTCCCCAAATCACTTCAGGCGAATGTCGGGATGGTTCCTTCAAATGATCTTGCCCGAATTCCTTTCGTTCCTTCCCCTCAGTTCTTTATCGCCTCTAATGATCTCGACGTCGACGAGACGAGCAAAAATATATCTCCAACGGATTAACTACGGACCGATTCCAATACTAGCTCTAATCAAGTAAAAAATGCTGAAACTATTAAAGAAAAAAGAAATTTTTATAGAGACAAAATAACACTATTTTCGTACAAAGTTGAAATACTTTATTACAGTAGAAATAAATGCCACAATAATGCATAATAAATTTCCTATTATGTCTTGACGTTGCTACATTTCGATTAAAGCAAACAAGATGTTTCTAGATTTTTGTGGAAGCTTCACATTGCATTTTGTTACTTTCAGGCTTTTGTTTAACTGGAATCGCTCGGTAAATTTTTGTTTGTTTTCAAAACGTACTTCAATCTCGACATATTCAGGAGACTATAGTATGTACGGTGCTGTCAGTTAATGTTATGTGCCTGTTCGCCGGTCGTGTATCGAGTATGTAACACTGTTTCCCACCTCCCCACCCCTTGCGGCCTCAAACGATGTTTGCTGCGCTGCCCTTATTGGGCCTCGACCCTTCCTCTCCCCTCTGGCCGGGGTCGGTGTTTAATTTAACGGGACTTCACGCCCGCCTGCCGATATAGCGGCCGAACTGTACCGTCGGCAAACACAATTAATTTAGTAATCTCCCGACGAGTGCTTGCTTACACACATCCAGCTGCCTTGAATTTCACCTAGTGTTGACTTTACTCGCTGCTCAATTTCCGTGCCTAGAAAGTTGTGTGGGAACTGTTTCAGCTCTGCATCAGATCTGCGTCAGCTGCTTTGGCTCATTATTGTCGAGAGAGGATTAAGAGGGGAGGTTCCAACTGCCGGAGGTATTTACAACAAATGTTCACGCTGACCTGCGCCACACATTCAGCACATTAGGTAGCTTACGGATGATGTATTTTTCTACATCTTGCGGATTCGACAGTCTTGGGGTTTGCCTCCAAGGTAGCCTGTAGAGCATGAAAATTGGTTAAGTGTGCAGTAAACGTCTTCTTAGTTTTGGTATCGAGTAGATTGCGGGGATTTTAGGGACTTGGCGATTGCAGAAATATAGGTGACTAGCATTTTCCGCGAGTTAGGATGGATGTACGTGAGAAAAATGTTTGGAGTTTCGAAAAGCGTTATTAGCAAAGGCTGTGGTTGCGTTGAAACGCAGTATGATCAGAATTCTCTGCTAAAAAAAAAAAAAAAACAAAAAAAACAACAAAAAACAACAACAAAAAAAACGCTCAAATCTCATCACAAATTTGTGCATTTGTGCCAGGCATCTGTCTGCGAACCATGTACATTTTTCTTCGTTGAGGTGAAATTTTTTCGTCCATCGCTGTCTGACTTAAATGTCGACCCTCTACAGTGCTGTCAAAATTCGAAACTATCAACATTCTACGTACACGCAATGCAAACTGCAAAGAGTTAACGCCAGTATTTAAAAATGCGTGGCTCAAAACCAGAAGTTCTTAAACATGTAAACCCATAATTTAATCTGATAAATTAATACAAAATAATTTTTATGTACTAGACAAAAAAATTCTTGCCAAAAATTGCCGTTTAGAAATCTTAATATTGTAAACTCCATTTAATATTAATTTATCCCCGTTAAATCTGCCATGGATTGTGAAATCATTCTTAGATTTCTCTTTTATGAATTAACCGTGTCTTCCGTTTATATAGCAGAAAATCTCAATTTCCTATGTCAGAGTGTATTGTTATATTTCTTAGGTAGCAAGAAATACAAAGCTTACTTATAACCTCAATAACGTGTAGATAAATGCCAGTAATTCCAACTGATAAATGTAGCTGTGAGCGGTCTGGTGGCTAAGTGGCTAAGGCGTCTGCCATGAGATCAAACCGTCTGCGGTTCTAATCCCTGTCTGGGCGGGGGTTTTTAAACTCTTTTAACCCGATCTTTTTCCTCTGGCACAGCTTGCTGTGTAGTGTGAAGTACGCCAGAACGTTTCCGTGATTCGGATTCCGCATTGAACTGTAGGTCGTCTTCATCCGGTAGGACTACCAGGTTTGATCAGGTAAGGAGGAAAGGAGCTCGCCGTCCTACTTCTGATACCTTCTGGAAGGTCTAACCAGCCTTCGGGTTGATGACCAAGCTAAGATTTAAACATAGCTGTAGAGAGTGTTAAAATTACTACGAGGGTGAGTCAGATGAAAACCTTAAATTTGTAATAAAAAATCGAAATTTCGCGCCGTTATCCTGTAAGTTGGTAAGCATGTTACAAGCAGCGTGCAGAATGGCCTGTGTGGCAGCATAGTGCAGATGCACAAATACCGTCGCAGTATCAGTATAAAGATGGCTGCCCCACTTGAGACTTGCACCAGGGAAGAACAGCGTTCTGTTATTCGGTTTTTGAGTAGTGAAGGTGTGAAACCTATTGAAATTCATCGAAGAATGAAGGTTCAGTATGGTGATGCATGTTTGTCACAGCAGCAAGTCTACGAATGGAGTAGGAAGTTCGCAAATGGTGTGACTTCAGTGGAAGATGCTCCTCGTCCAGGTCAGGCACAACGAGTTGTGACTCCACAGAACATTGCAGCAGTTGAAGCCATAGTGATGGAAAACCGCCGAGTGACACTGAATGACATTGCAGCATGTTTAAAGATTAGTCATGGTTCAGCACACCACATTGTGCATGATGTGCTCCAGTTTCACAAAGTGTCTGCAAGATGGGTGCCACGGCAGCTGACTCCTGAAATGAGAGAACGACGTGTTGATGCTTGTGAAGAACTTCTTCGGCGCTTTGAACGAGAAGGTGATGGCTTCCTTGCAAGAATCGTTACTGGGGACGAAACCTGGGTTCACTTCCACCAACCGGAAACGAAGAGAGCGAGCAAGGAATGGCGCCATTCCTCATCACCAAAACCAAAGAAGTTTCGAACAGAACCATCAGCAGGGAAGGTTATGCTGACTCTTTTTGGGACGAAAAAGGCGTCATTTTGGAGCATTACATGCCTAGAGGGACCACTGTCACCAGTGCATCATACACAGATCTCCTAAAAAATCATCTTCGGCCTGCAATCAAATCAAAGCGACGTGGATTGCTGTCATCAGGTGTCCTTTTGCAACATGACAATGCAAGGCCCCACTGCCCGTACAACAGTTGCAACAATCACAGACCTGCATTTTGAGTGTCTTCCTCATCCACCATACTCACCAGACCTTGCCCCAAGTGATTTCCATATGTTTGGACCACTCAAAGAAGCAATGGGAGGAAAGAAGTTCCGTTCTGATGAAGAGGTACGCCACGCGGTGCATGAGTGGTTGCGCGGACTACCAAAAGAATTTTTTTCTAAAGGAATTTATGCACTTTGTAAGCGCTGAGGACTTGCATTGAGCGTGGGGGAGAAGGGAAAAGGATACAGCTTTGTACCACTTCTGCACAATAAATAATATTTAAAAAAATATTTAAGGTTTTTAATTTGACTCACCCTCGTATATAAAAAAAATTTCAACACACTTTTTAATGTAGTTTGAAGTGGCGCTTAGGTTTAAATATTTTAAAGCAGAGTCGACAGTTTCCTGCTATGCTTTTTGCGGATCACATTAGCGGAATTCAGTGCGACGGAATTCGCCGTGGAAGCCTGTGCATGTTCGTGGAAAGCTGGCCTCGCGCAGGCTTCTCCCGTTGACACTGGCAGCTCGCTCCGTCCGCCGCGCCGTTTCGCGCCGGCCCTCGTGATTTACTCCCTGGTGCAGCGGAACCGGCAGCGCCTGTCTGCAGTACGTCTTGGCTGCCCCACCGGCATTCCGCACCATCGCGCCTCTCCGCCGGCTTCACACTCAAAGAAAACACTTGTCTGCTCCACTGGAACTGCGCCCTACTCATATTCCGAAGCGTCCAACTGCAACGAGAATGTCGATGGGTTTTTACTCAGAAGGCTGTCGTTTCCACTCCGGCGTCTTATTGGTACCTTTCTTCGGAGTACGTAGCAGGTGATAGGGAAAGGTAGACAAAATTCACTTTAAATCGTGTCCCGTGTGTTCTTTTTTGCTGGAGATTAACTTCCTGTCTACGTCTTCCTCTGTGGCCTCGCATCCGGGAGGACCCGCGTTTTAATCTCCGTCCATCTAGATTTGGGTTTTCCGTGGCTTCCCCAAATCATTCCAGGCAAATGGCGCGATGGTTCCTTCAAAAGGCCATGGTCGAAATCCTTCCGTTTCTGGCCTCGAATCCTTTCCCACCTCTAATGACGTAGATGTCAACGAGGCGTAAAGCCAGAAGCAATGTGATATATATATATATATATATGTGTGTGTGTGTGTGTGCGCGCAAGTCTTTCTTATCTATGATGATTGAATAAACGTGAATGCAATGAGCGTTTCGTCCATCTAAAAACCTTGCAACCACTGTATTAATGACCTTGATTTATTCTTTTTCTGTAAGGTGCAGTACTGAAGCGAAAATTTCCTACGGTGTTACAGAAAATCGACAATAAACAGTACCACCGAACTGGTAGAATTAGAGATTAGAAACGTCCAACTTATACTTCAGCGTGGTTTGACGTATGTCACTGACTTAACCCTTCCCGTAAGCTGTCTGGTCCGAAAAACTTTTAGACCATGGGTGACCAACCCAAATGATCTTGCAGGCCACTTTGGAAATGCATCATAATTTCGCGGGCCGCATATGAAATTATCTATCGCCATGTTAGATTTAGACCCACTATGGAAATCTTTTTTGGAGTGAAAAAGTGAAACATAATGAGTTATTAATACTGTGTTTACTATTATTCTTCCGTAAATATGGATAATAATAATAATGATACTAGACGCACATTGTAAATAAAAAAAACGCTAAAAATAAATATATGGATGCACAAATAATGTATTTTTAATACAGTGGTTTCACTACTTTGCCAATATAGAATAAACATATTTTGTAAAAGTATGAAGAATCTCGCGGGCAGGAAAAATGTTTTAGGCTGGCCGCGGGTTGGCCACCCTGTTTTAGACGTAGACGGTACATCACAAATTTCTTACTACAATAATTCCTTCCTGTCGGTTTCTATTGCTACACTGACATTGGAGCGTGCAACCTCAGTAATTGGAGTAATTTTCACTCTGCCACGTTACACTAGTTGAAACTCAAGTATGAGAGTAAATGAGGGAATTTTTAATTCCAATGGTAGCTGAGTGTATAACGTACAAGCAAAAAGCAGGTAGAACCGTTCTCTTTATTTACATTTCAGAAATTTGCACCCACTGTTGTCTGCCTGTTTCCTACTCGTTATAAACTATTAAATTATTTAGTTAATTTTCTTTATTTTAATATATTATTTAGTAGCTTTTTTGTTTATTTTGTCTTTACCGCCTACACCTTTGACGTACTGCCCTTTCTGGAAAATTGTGTTTATCTAAGGATGCGAGAAGAAAAACGCTCTTCGTCTCTTGCTAAGTTGAATCTTCCATGCAATTTAAAGAACTTGTGTTCGTCGGCGGTTTACCAGAATGTATACCTGCTTCTAATTTAATTACACAAACAAAACAACTGTTCGTTTCATTTTATCTATTATATTTACCATCGAAGTATTGGAATTATGATCCATCACTCTCTTTGAGAATGATTTTACCGACAGTAATGCTATGGCCTATAAGAGTTTATTAGCTTTAATCGCTACACTTTTAACTATATACAAACTTACTGTATATTGAGGTGATATAGAAAGTTCTCGCCTAATCAACAGTCTTGAAACATGAAAAATGAGGTCAGCTCGACTCCGTCAATCAAGTCTCCAATAATTCAGACTTAATAGCTTCCCCACCCTTATAAGATTTATAAGACCTGTCCAGGCAGCACGACGCGGAGCTGATACAAGCTGTTCACAATAGCAGACAATTGTGTCGATATTTGGTTCTACACCATCGTCATTACAAATTATATGCTGGATCATTAGGATCTTGCTAACAAGTCTTCCGCTTTTTTTCCTCTTTCTCTACCACTGTAAATTAAGTTTTTTTGCCTCCTGTGTTTGGTAACTGTCACTCGGTTGAAGATTTTATTCCAATCATTATTTGTACGTACAAAGGTTCGTAGTGATTGCAGTTAATTCTGAGCATTGTATTTCGAATGCTAAACATGAAATATTAGAGTTTAATTTTGTACTGACGGCTACGTGACAATAAAAGCGAATGCATTTATGTTTTATATTGCGTTAGCAGAATGATTATTAGGTTAGCAAATATTCACTGACTGAAATATACATATCGAACAAAAACAGTGATATAAGTAATATTATCACCTATAGTTCAGTAGTAAACACACGTACTTTGTCATCCATTTAATTAAAATTGATAGACATCAGAGTTTTTCAAATTTCACCGTTTGTATTAATGAAATGCACACAAATAACCGTATTGTTTAATTTATCATTCAACGAAGTTTGGATGCTCGAAATGAGATGAACGCTAGTTCATTTTTTCTGTTTAACTTACAAGTCAGAGTTTCAAACATACAGTCGAATGTGGGATGAACCTAATGTAAATCTATGTTATTCATGTCCGTGAATACGAGGCATCAGCTTCCACTACTTATACCTGTAAATAAGCCTTCTAGTTTGTTTTAAGAGTTTTACTTTGCACAGTAAGAAAATTAACGTTTTGCAGACAATGCGCTAATTTGTAGTTAAGTAAAAACTGAATAGGTACCTAAATGCTGTATCTAAATGATACGAAATAGCTCGAATTTGTTGATCTACAATAATATTCTTAGACCAAACCAGCTGACGCGCATTAAGCAACGCACACAAGTAATCTATGTACTGCGGACACGAAGGAAACAGGATTAAAGTTTTTTCCTTATCATGACAGTGCTCTAAATGAAGCGCAGAATACCCATGTTCTATCGGTCTAAAGTTTCTGTTGTTGTTGTTGTTGTTTTTCCCTAAAGTAGGGATAAGGCTTATTATCCAAAAAGTGTATGAGATGGCTAGATCTCGAATGAAATACGATTGATGTATTCACCTGAAGTGTAACTTTTTCTTAACACGAAGAGGATCAAGTTTGAATCGATATGTGGGATAGGTTGCTGGTTTAAGATCAAATTCGGCTTCTTACAAACTGAAATAGAATACTTATCGTTCTAAGATTTTGTAGATTGTCTCATTTATCACTCAATACTGATTTAGTCTGCAGTTTGGAATAAACTGCGTATTTATTCCTCCAATGTACAAAGTTAAGTACAAAACACTATACACTATTAACATAACAGTTCCGTTCTTACAATATTAACTGCCATTTTATTGTAGACACTCATCATCTGTGCTATCTTCTAGTGTCCTTATTTAGGTCTCTCACAACTTGGAAACTTCTTTTGCCTTAATTATATTCATCTCCTTATTCGTTTGAGTCGATCTATCTATAATTCTCTTAATGTTTTATATAGTAGTACTTTGTCTCAAATATATGTTTATATTAATAATCGTTATTATTCATATTGTTACACCACAAAACATGCATTACCAACATAAGCGTATTATTATCCTGTTAAAAATAGGAGTGTTATAGTTGCATTCTCGTTCAATGGGCTAACCGCTCAAAGTCCGATGGCCACGCTGTCTTGAATCTGACGAAATGAGTACATATTAGAATACGTTATGAATATAGGTTGCGGTTTATTTCCACAGTTGCTTAGCAACAGTTTCAATATATATATATATATATATATATATATATATATATATATATATATATATATATATATATATATAGAACGGTTATCTTCTTTTTTGTAACTCGATGCAGGACGCAGACAAGATTTTCAAGGTCAAGTACAGATAAGCACGTTACAAACAATTATGGCATGGAACTATCTGTTTGTTAACCGCAACTTCTTACGCGTGGACATAGAATGTTATTGCTTGAATTGCTTATAGAAAACTGTAAGTTACGTAAATGATGTCCAAAAAACCACGGAGTCAAGTTAATATGTCGGGGAAGCCATCGCCAAGCCATTGTACTACTGTACTTGCATCATGCATAGAACCAGTTAGCAACATGTTTAAAAATATCAAAGAACTGAGAGTGGGGAGGTTAACTGTGGGGGGGGGGCTATCTATCACAGTTTCTTCCGCAGATTTTAGAAGTTGTCTGTACATTACATTTATGAACGGATAATACACAAGCTGACAACGAGAAATAAAAAGCCTGAATGACCGACATAATATTACAGAGACTCACACCCTCACCTCACTTACGTCCTCACCTCTGCAGCTGGAAGGAAGAAAGTTATATCAGTACCTGGCAACGCAGAGCCACTTATTGGCCACGTAATAAGAACGGGGCAACAGTGCTGACAAATTGCGTTTATGCGCGCTCAAAACTCAAGCCTTATGAGAACAGACACCGCGGGGAGCCGCAAGGCAATAAATCGGCAAGGCTCGCGCGCTCTGCTATAATTAAATTACGCCTGACTGGCTCACACGCGCGCTTCTACTCTCAAAGAAGCAGTCCACAGAAAGTGTACTGTGCTCTCGTGGTATTGGAATTCGGCTCGGGTTGCGCTCACCCTAGCCGCAGCCCTCCTGGTTTGGAGCTCGTCCAGACACAGCCCAAATACCTGCTACCGCAGCCTGCGATACATTGCAGCCGAATACAAACTATTCTTTCGTCTGAGAACTTGGGATTTCGGAAAGAACAAGGAAAGGGAAGTGTGAACAGCGACATTGGAAAAAAATAACTTGAAACGATTTTTCATGAATAAGCTGAAGGTAAAAGTATAGAACAGGAAATTCAATCATTACTATTCGTATGCAAATCATTCGTTTTCTGCATAGACAACAACCTAAAGTATTTATGAATCTCAGGCATGCTTCCCCCCCCCCCCCCTAGATTTATCATCAATTTCAGTCCGTTGAATATTTTTACTGCCTCTGAACTCTTACATGACAGCAGAAATATCAACCAATCCCAGCACAGTTAATAATTTAAAGACCCTGTTAAAGAAGTATATTTTTTAAAAGTAACTCTTTTTTATTTTTCTATCAACACATACACACACATAGTTTAATGCTAGATTAACAATAATCAGTAACAATTATATTGATAGGAGTCCATTTATCAATGAAGAAGGGCCAAACTGTAAATATATTTAAATGAAAAACAATACTATAAAAACTTGTAGCACCTACATGTTTTTTTTACTTATGGCTTTACGCCTCGCCAAGGTCATTAGAGGTGGGATGGGGTTGGGGACAAGGAACGGGAAGGAATCCGGCCTTGCCCTTTTTAAAGAAACCATCCCGCCATTCACCTGGAGTGATTTGGGGAAATAATGGAAAACCCAAATCTGGATTCCCAGAAGGGGATTCGAACACACGTCCTCCCGATTGCGAGTCCAGAGCGTTACTGCTCACCTACCTCGCTTGGTATAGTGGTTATAAAGCTTGTCGATACATTGGACATTAATTGTGATATGGATGGCTTTGCTGGAGGTGAACACTGTCGCTGGTCATTCTCTAGGAAAAGGATGAAATGGATCAAATTATAATGTTGCTTGTTTTATTGATTTATATTCAAATGTTATAGAAACTGTCATGAGTTTGCGGTTATACTTATGTTAGAACGGAGACCTTTTTTTTTTTTTAATAATATACAGTCTTAAAAATAGGTGTCGAATATTTTAGTAGGTGATAGAATGCACCAAAACAAGACAAAAATGTCTAGCAAATATTTGGCCGCGCACACATGTATCGAAGACGCGGTCCTGTAATATCTGCACGTACAGGATCAACTAGGATAGTTTCGGTGAGTGCTTGATTCCTTACAATGAAGGGCAGAGGCATGCATTGCCATCGCTGGACGTCACATTGCGCACCTGTCGTTAACTCAGAAAGTATGTGGCTTCGGTCCAATTTATTATTCCTTTTTGTCTAGTTTTTATGCATACTATTCCCATAAAAATATTCTGCACATTTTTAAGACGCTGTATAGAAATAAATATTGATAATAATCACGTTACAGCTATGTGTTTCCGAGAAGTCGCTTCGGGAACAGGCCCCATCAGCCCAGCGCACAGTGCCTGGATGTTGTCCGTCGTATCGGCCGCCGGCTTTCAGGCCCCTGCGTTTCACTTCACGATTATCGCCTCGTTCTCCAGCGCTTTTAGGGAGCTGCTAATGGATTTAGAAGAGACAGAGATGGCAGACGAGGAGAAAGGTAGCTCTGCGAAACGCTGCTACAGCGGCGAAAACAGCTTTTAACGAATTGGGTAGGCTAGGGAGTGGGTTTGTGGCAGTAGTCGACTTAGATCCAAGGGGCCAGGACGACTCTTTCAGCGTAGAAAACAGCACGAACCACAGACTTTTGCTGTTCTCGGGACAGTACTTGCTTCAAAGTGTTTTTTAGATTTGATGGTGATATAATTAATTTGGAAGAGTGGCCTACATTCTTTCGTTGTGAACACTTCTGCATGCGCACAATACTCTTAATTTTTTCAGTCAATGTGTGTCGATGTATCTACTAAAGGAGAATTCCAGTAATTTACTGATAACGATTCTCTTCCGAAAAATGTTGCGCTTACTTATGCCGAATATCACACAGCTTTGACGTCAGCAAATTTTCTGGGGTGGTTCTACGTAACAAGGCTTGTATGTAGGCGGTTATTCCGCAAATTCCCAGTTTGAGAAGTTGTCGGAAACGTTTGATGTAGCCCGTAATAGGAAACTTGTTCTGTGAGGATTAAATATCGTCTAGACTTTTTTATAGTCCCTGATGCTACGAGTTTTGAAAAGTATCAATACTTGTAAATCATTTCTTCGCGCGTGTTATTTAAATTATACCCTTGCAAATGTACTCCATGATATTTTCAAATAACCACGAGATTCATGATATAAGAAAGTTGTTATTTGCAGGTACACTATCTAATAAACCAGAAGAGAATTCTAATATTCATTTCTCGTTCTTGGAATAATCTGGCTCGATACTAGATTTAGCTCCTTTGGAAATTTTCAACTTGTCGGTATTTATCTCTTTATTCCAGGAAGTAACAGTAAGCAGTATTGTTAATCGCGAACATCTTTGCTCATTGCGTCCAGAGAAGGAGTAAAGAAAGAGAAGTATGTCATTTTGAAACGATATCGTTTATTATACATATTCCGCATTCTCTTTGGTGAAGGACAAGTTTGTTAAAATACTAGGTGGCAAACCAGTTTCAAGCTTGTCGAATTTCCCAGAGCTTTTCAGGCTTTCGCAGGATGGATGATTTTGCATTCCTAGTACTAACACAATTGGCGTACAAAAACAAATAACGTTGGTGAATACATGTTTTGTCAGTCATTAACACTTTGCACGCACATGGTATTATCCTCCTTTCTTTTTCAGCGTATTTAGGTCGGTTACATGATTTGTTTCTCCTTTGGATGGAAATACGTATTTTAGTTAGTGTCCCAGCATTCATCATCTCTGGATGTAGCGCTATCTCGTAATAATGCTCCTATTGACATATGTATGGATCGCAACAATTCATATTAACTTAATGATATGTCTCCTTATAGCCCCGTCGCTCCTGGTTTATATTTACTGCTTTTTCACATTTTTCTTGCCACAAACTCTACTATTTTCATTCCACTTTTCATTTCTTCCCATTCTTTCATTCTCTTCGCAGAATCTGCCTCTTCATTTCCCCGATTTGAAATCTATTACTGAAGTCTTCTTCATTGTTCATCCCATATCCTGCACCATACTAAACAGTTGAGTCATATAATTTTGTAACCTGTAGCTTAAAATATTAGGCACCGTACTGTCCCTTAATTCGTTCTACTCTCGAAAAAAAAAAAAAAAAAAACACACACACACACATCTTTCCGTCAACTCCATTCTTCGTGTATCATTTACTTAACTTACCTTTTGGTTCTTTTTCTTCCACTAAGTTCTTGTAATTATTATTGTTGCTATATCATTGTCCACTCACGCCCAGGTTCACACTAGGTCACTGAGATTATGAGGGTCGTTTAGTTAAAAAATGGTTTTCTTATTTATGGGTGCTTCCCTCAAGCCACAGCGTTACTTTTCTTGCTGTATGCCATGATCTAGGACGATCTGTCGGCTGAAAAATAAATATCCTTACTTCTTAAAAGTATACTGTTTCAATTTATTGGACTTGCGTCTGTTGTTAGCTTCTTACTAAACCACCATTTGCAACCCAATCTCTCTTCCGTTAATTCAACTGCGCTCACAATGTTTGTTTATTTCAACATAGCAAATTTGCGCTCAGGAAATAGATGAACTGGTTTGCCGCAAATCTAAAAAAAATGTATGTCAGGTTAACTAAACAAAAAAATAAACAAATGAACTTAGTAATGTTACACCTTACAAGTTCCATGAGTAGTCTGGTGACTCCGTGATTAAAGTGACTGAGGTTCGAATCCTGGACTCGGTTGGGAAATCCAAAGGCTCTGGAATCCCATCTCTGGCAAAGTGAAGTATGACAGAATGCTTCGGATTCCTTAAACTGCCTGGTAGTATTACCCGATGAAGATAGACGGCTACGATAGAGGCGGATTACACAGCGGTAAGAATCTTTGTCCCCAGTTCATGAAGACCACTTGATATTGCACTACCTTACTGAACTCCATATTGATTCCATCGTACTTACTGGAAACTTCATCTAACTTAATTGCTGCAATCTTCCTTTTTAACTACTGTGTCCTAAACTCTTTCAATTTTGTCAATGTAAATCAAAGTACAATTCTGAGTGCATATTGTGTGATCATCGTAAAATTCGTTTCGATGCTACATCTCTATGATGTTTCAGGGGGAATTTAAAAATCAACTTTTGTCGAATTTAATACTGGCCGTTGTAAATATACTTAATTTCACAAGAATTTTTTTCAAATAAGTAACGACAGCAATGTATTTTTGTGATTCAGTGGAAAACAAATATTGCGGTTGACATCTTCAAAGTGGCATGCCGTGTCGACTCGTCTTCAGCAGTAAACAAAAGTCGTTTGATGACGTCAAGACGCGGGGCAGAATAACTTACCGATCTGAGGAATTGTATGAAATACAACAACGAAACGTGCTGTGTATCGAACAATATTCCTTAACACAGTATTATTTAGTTATTAGTATAAGTACCGATTATTGTTACCTTCAACCCGGTTTGACTACTTTATTTCTCTATAAGGTCTTCATTCGGCTTACATTATTTACTTTGAACGAAGAGTTAAAACACAACTGCTAGACTATTTGTTTAAGAACATTTGTGACTATCGAATGCAGAAATTGCCTCTGGGATTTTTCAATTTTTTATAATACTTTTCAATTGTCTCAGAAATGTTCCTCAATATTCCTTCGTATAAATCAGCGGTAGTCAACCTTCACCCTACCTCCCATTAGTGGGCGTTCCAGCTTTCATGGTAGGTGGTTTTTGTCCCATAGTGAAGAATTATCTTTTTTTTTTAAATTAATTGACTTTTTTTAAAATAAAAAAATCAGGGGATTTAACTGTGTCAATTTGCAGCTTCAAGAACCTAATAAAACTTATAGGTTTCCGAAATATTTTGTTTTTATTTACTGACAAATTTTAACTATTTCCTACAGTCCACTGAAAAGAGAATTCATTACTTTGCTGAATTATCGTTTATGAAAGATAACTCCGAAGGATATTGACACATTCAGTAGCCATATCAACGAACTTAGACTAAGAAAAACGATTTGATGACATTTTGAAATGGATGAAAAATACTTTTACTGCAGATATTGAAGAGGCTGATATAACTAACCAAGAAAATCTATAAAAATTAGTTAAGATGAAGAAATTAACATTTTTATAATGGTGGATATGAAAACCTTGGCAATTTTTTAAATTCCTGTCTTATACTTAAATATGTGGAAAATGGTATTCAGTTTATTAATATCTTTCTCTGTATCATATCTCGGGTAATCAGGCTTTAGTGTTGTTAATCATATTATAATCAAAGAGAGAAACTGCCTGAATATTTCCGAAAGATGAGACGTTATTTTGTTCCTTATGAAAATTGATCCAGATATCCAGTATTTAGCTTCGCTGCATCAGTCTCAGGGAACGCATTAATAAATTAAATAATTAAATGTAATTTCACCAGACATCGTGCTTCTATGTATGCAAAGTATAAATAAAAATACAGATTTAACTACGGTAAGTCGTTTTATAAAGATTTATTCAACCAAAGTTCGACATAAAGTATTTGGTAATTAATTATTATTATTTGCTTTAACTCTGCCTTAAGAATTTTATAAAGTTACCCCCCCTCCCCCCCAATTTGTAAATCACAATTACTGTGCAACCGGTGGGCTGTTAGAGATACAAAAGTGAGCGGCAGTAAAAAGCTTGACTACCCCTGGTATGAATGATACCACACTAGTAATTCTCACTGTGGTACTTGAAAGTCAGTTCTTATTTTTAAAGAAATTTAATGACACACTAAATTCGGATTTTTACAATGAGTAGGTTGAACTTGGTAATGATGTTTTTAATTAAAAAATGCTGCTCATTATACTATAAATTTATAAAATTTTGGTAATTGATATCAGAAAGTTTCTTATGATACCTCTGAGTGAAAGAAAATGGAAACTACTGTATTGGTGGCAGAAGAATTATTTGGTATGTCGCTACTTACAATAACCTACAAACCATTTGAAAATTGAAATTCATTCATGTGAACAAAACATAAGGAAAAGACTAGTGCCGTGTGAAGAGAGTTGGGAACAACCTGCCGACGGGAGGCCCACCCATACGCTGACGCGCCAACAATCAGCCGTGGCAGAGCCAGCACGGCTTGTCCAATCAGCCAAATTAACTTTAGTTTTCATCCGTCACCGGGCTGATTATTCGCGTCGTGTATGCCCCGCGTCCTAACAAAACTCAGTTACACAAAGTAATTACGAGAATTTCTCTTCGCCTAAAATATAAATGTACCATGCAACGCGTTTTATTCACAAGCGGAAAAGGAGTTAAAAATAATTACTGTGAATATGTTTAATTTGGACCCTGGTAGAACATAAACTAAGTATCCTATGTGTCCTTCACTTTCTTCTACATCTTCCCTTATACTACTCTCCTTCTCGGACAAAGTTATAACTAGAATCATATTTTTGAGGAGGTGCGTTTAACTTTTGGTTGTGTGGTATCGTTTTTTAATAACTTGAATTTGATGCACAGGACTGTAGCTGTCAGTTAAACAAATATTTAGGTGACGTTGCAGTTCACTAGGAGGTAAGCACATAGAAGGTATTGTGGAGAAAGATCTGTTGAGATCAGACATTTTTTCGTATTGATATTGCTACGTGGCTTGAACCAAGTAGTTTACCTCGATTACCGAAATAAATTCAGATTACAAAGAAGGGGCCAGAAGGAGAGAAGTTTGTGACTGCAATCTGCTTGCTTATATAGTATTATTGAAATTATTACAGTGCTTGTAGTTATTTTAGCCACAATTTACAAGGAGCAGGTGCAGGGGCTTCCAAGTGATACGGCTAGTTGTTTTCTTCAATAATCTTTCTACAGCCATAAGTAATTAATTTGTATGCAGTTGTATATCTCTTTTCTGGCGTTTCGTTTAGTATAAATACCATTTTATTATTATTCTATGACATCTCGAGCACAAAGCCTGTAGAAGGTCCAGCCTCGCGACATGGCTAAGTGTTTTAGTTTCAGGTTCTTAATACGGCGCGCAGATCTGATAAGCGAACATCAGAAACTGGGTAAAGTTTTCAAATTTCCTTCACAAGTTTTTACAGCGAACTTTTACACATTAAGCGCCCTCTGAAAAAGATTTCTATTAGGAGGAACGTCTTGCCTTAAACGTTCCTCTTGGTGAAAGTTTTTATTTATCTTCCGTTCTGAACAGTGCCCGCGGGAGCTAATTCGTTGTGCGCCGGACTTTATACGGCGTTACAGGCCTTTGGTGGAATTCCAAAAACGACTGGTCTGGAGATCTGGAGGACCGTGCCGACCTCCTGGAGCAAACGACGAACATTCGTTGACGCACTGTTGTTAGCATGTTCCGGAGACCTTAACCGTTAGTAATTTATCACTTAGATCAGGGGTAGTCAACCATTTTTTTACCTACCGCTCACTTTTGTATCTCTATTAGTAGTAAAATTTTCTAACGGCCCAAAGGTTTCGCAGTGACGGTAATTTATAAAGTAGGGAAGTACCTTTACTTCATAAAATTTATAAAGCAGAGTTACAGCAAATTAAAGCAGATAATAATAATGGCTTACCAAATACTTACTGACGATCTTTCGTTAAGTTTCGCGGAATAAATCTTTATAAAACAATGTAGTTTAATCAAACCTTTTTTTTCATACTTTGCATACATAGAATCATGATGTCTGGTGAAATTACTTTTAATTATTTAATTTGTTAATGAGATTACTGAGGCCGATGCTGCGAAACTAAATACTTGGTATCTTGGTATTTTTGAAGAAATAAACGCAGTTCTCCTCTTTCGGAAATATTCAAGCGTTTTCTTGGTCTGCGTCCACGCACTCGATTTTCCATCGAGATGGCCAGATATGGGTTTGGCGCACCCAGAGTCGCGAGCCCCCCCCCCCCCTTTCCGGACTTCCTGTTTTGTATCCTAAGTGGGTACAAGCTTGGTGCCGGGGGACAGGACGTGTGGACTATGTTGGGTGTCACCTATATCCGCAGACTCCACGAGCACGCCCGTAAAGTTCGAGCTTATCTACCCAAACCGGTGTAGAATCTGGTAACGGATGTGGCATTGTTCAAATAGATGTGGAGTAGAGGTTCGCCGAAAGCCTCCTCGACCGTGACTCATGCAGGAGAGAAGGGGAACCTTCTCAACATGAGGTAGGGATTGGGGCCCCCTGAACGGGTAAAAGGCGGGGAGGTGTGTGAAGGAGCGGCCATTGGGCAATGATCTGGCGTGTCGGGACTGATGCCCCCCCCCCCTTTCCACCTCCGGTTCAGACTCCACGGCGTTTACCCGTAAAGCTGGAGAAGTTGCTACCCAATCCCGATTAGAACCAGGTAACGGATGCATGCTTTAGCAAAAGAAGGTGCAATAGAGGTATCACGTAAGTGACCTAGACCGTTGCTCATCAGGTGGTGAGGGAAGCTTTGCCAACATGGGCTCGCTGCCATAATAGGTCTCCTATATAGGTGGGGACTGGTAGTGCATGGGTTCGCCCGGGTTTGTGTGCACTGTAACAGTGCTCGGAGAAGTTTGGACGAGTGTGGGGAACCCGTCTTCTGCGGGGTAAAACATACTAGGAGCTTGTCCTGTAGCGCGTAGCTCTGTAGTCGGCGGTCGACATTGCGCTGGGCCGGTTGGTTGCCGGGAGGTGTGCGAAAAGGGCAATCCCGCGTTGTTGCTCGGTTTGCTGCGGCTCCGCCTTACCCCTGCGGGGGCGGGTGGGTCCGGGCGCACGTGGGAATAGCAGAGATGCTTAAGCTGTACGGTCAGGTTTTGAAGGGTCTTCGGCCTGGTTCGTGGCGGGCGCTGCTTCCGCGCAGTTCCTCGTGGGCACCCATAAGGGGGGGAGAAAAGCGCCTTGCTCACCGTCCTCGCTGTAATGGCGGTTAGTTCAGAAGAGCTCGTCCCTGCGGTGGAGGCAGCATTGGATAGTGGGTATGCGGGGGGGTTCTGCGAAGGCTTGATGACCGAAAGGCCGGGTATGCCCGTAGACAAGACCTTAATCCCTGGAACTTTGTTGTTGTTGTTTGGTTATAATATGATTGGCAGCCGCTAAAGCCTGATCAAATGATTACAAAAGATGAAAAAGGTATCAATAAAATGAATATCATTTTCAGCATAGTTGGATATAAGACACGAATTTTTTATTTTATTTTGTTACAGGCTTCCGTATTGACCACCATCGAATTTATGTTTACTTCCTTCATCACTTATAGTTTATAACAGTTCTTTGTAGCTAGTTGTATCGGCCTCTTCAATATTTGCGGTAAAAGGGTTTTCCATTCAGTCGAACACCTTCAATGTCAAAATATCTTCAAATAATTTTTCCACGCGCAATTTTAAGTTTTCTAAGGTGGATACTGAATCTGTCAATATCCTCTAGAGTTACATTATCTGTTATAGATGATAATTCACTGAAATTATGACATTCCCTTTTCAGTAGGTTATAACGAGATAGGTCAAATTTGTTAATAAAGAACAACACAATATTTTGGCAATATACGAAACTTTTATTAACTCCTTGAAGCTGCAAATTGACATCTTTAAATTTATTGACATTTTTTTTAAAGAGGCAATTAAGAGAAAAGTGCTTAAGTATCGCACAAAACGCCTAACGCCCACCACGAAAACTGTAACGCTCTCACCCGTGGGCGATAGGAACCAGGTTTAATACCACTGACCTATATGAACATATAAGAAACAAAAATTTATGATTGTCGAATTGTTTTGAAAATTTATTATCACTTCTGTGATACATTACATTCCCCACGCTCACTTCCTATTCCTACAGTTTTCGAGTGATACTGTAGGTGTATATGGTTGTGTATTCAATGACCGTTAGCTTGCTATTTTCCTTTCACATCACCTTAAAATATTATGTTAACTTTTACTGCAGTTGTAATTATTATGAAAAAATATTTTTTTTTACAAAAAGTATATCATTTAGTTTGTAGTATCGGATATTTTGTTTTGTGCCATATAGTATCTGCGAGTTCGTATTTTATTTATCCAGAATAGAAATTTTAGCATCTAGTGCAATAAAATATGCGGTAAAACTTTATCGGATGAATATTTCAGATGAATGTGTTTTCCCTGTTTTAAATGCAGCTTTAAATTAATGAATGGTATTTTACCGTACAGCTGAAAAAATGCATTCTGTGGAAGTTAGTCGAATACTGAAAGTGTTACGAATACCGTATTATGTAGTATAATTTTGCAAACCATTGTGGCGGCGATTATAGTTTGCGTGATCGTATCATCTTCTGTCTGTATCTATGAAACGAAAACGGGATAAATTTGTCTTATAAAAACTCGGAAACTACTGAGCAGATTACGATGGGATTTTCACCGTTTTAAAGCTTATAATCTCAGTTCAGTTGTTTGGCATGTCTTATGTTTCAGCGTTAAATAACTCAGGAGCTTTAAATGAAATTCTGAACGTATGATAACAAATCCCAAAGATGGAAGGATTAGATGTTGCATACTTCGCACTAAACACACAACTACAATGTGTCTGACCGTAGCTTTTAATGAAAGCAATATGATAACTTTACAATAATAACTGTTTTGCACAAAACTTGAAGTATTCTTTCCTTTAATGCGGAATATTTAATTTTTAAACGACATAGATAGCTGTAAAAACAGCAGATATTTTCTTTAACCACGATGTCTGGCAGTACAACTACAATGTCTCTGGCCATCAGCATTAGTCTTTTGTTGACAATAAAATCATTTATTTACGATAATATTATTCTGGATTCACTTTTGATATTTGTATAAAAGGCTGAATCTGTGGAGTTAAAGTATCTGGCTTTTCGAACAAATGTAATATCCATTCACTTCGCAATTGAATCAAATGTGAGTTTCTAACATAATGTAGCGTTGTGCAGTGATTTAGTAATGCGATTTCTTAACCAAATTAATAAAGCTTGATACACATGAATCTTTTCGGCCGAATGAAAATAGTGTACGTGCAAATAAATTTCAACCCACCCGTTTCTTGGTGGGGGGAGGGTGAATCTAGGTTTGCTTTAATTCCGAAAAAAAGTTTGCGGAAATTTTATGAAACTTTGTAAAAACGTTTCTCATTGCGGGAATAAAAATAACGTACGGGCAAATTTACGGCAACTATAGCTGACATCGTCGGGAACTCTGCTAGTTATTTATAAATCCGGATTATTTATTAGTAACGCATTTACGTGTAGAGTCTACATTCGGTTACAAACAGACGTTACAAAAATCTTTCTCACATTTTGAACTCGACTGCGTTCCTGAATAAAAGGCATTTTTAAAAATTTGTCTATCCTCAGACAATTTGGAATGCCGCTACTTAAAGCGTAGCGCTTGTATACTTTCGATGCTTTAACCGGCTGTAAAGAAGTTGTATTAGTGAATTACAGGGTTATCTACGCCTTTTACGGCTAACCAACTTTTGGAATATAGTAACTGTCTGTATTTACTGTACGTACTAAATACGGCGCCGGTACCACCAGTGTGTCAAAAATCGATTGCGGCGCCAGCGCACACGCACTCGCTCAATTTAATTAGAGCGCCTTTCATTGAGTCAATAACTGGCCTCGACAGCGGCTTGTGGGATTGTTTTGAGACTCTCGACTGTTTTGACAGCGTGACGTACTGCGAGCGACTACGCGAGGCGTGTGGAATTCCGAGCACAGACTCGCTACCATTACTCTTGCTTCGCTGCACTGGCTGTCTGTCCGCGGAGCTCTAGATATATTAGCCCCTCGTTACTCAACTGCGCTGCGGACCACAGAGGAAGGGAATCTCAACCCGCAACACTCGTTACAACTGGCATTAAAGGTTTTTACACTACTTGTTGTTAAGGTATCTCGTCGTTGATTCGTTCTTGGCGGCCATCCATAAATTACATCACACGTTAAAGGGGAGGGAGGGGTCAACAAAGTGTGAAAAGGGTGGGGGGACGAGTCATTAGCTTAGTGACGTCACATGTATAATTTGAATCTCATTTTGGTACGTGGCGACCGAAAAAGTTCACGCCTCGCTGTACCTTCGATATCGCACGTGGCCAACGTGCGATATCGAAGGTCAATACCGCTTTTGGGTTTTTAACAAATTATGACTTCCGCATACTTATTTAAACAATCGTGTGCCATCTGTGGTCTTTATCTTTCCTCATACAACGCCACTAACCAACACAAGCAATCTCATAAAAGGCAACAAGAGGTTTTGTCCGTCACGAAGATTAGTCCTGAAAGAATTGCAGCCAGACGTGACGGGGAAGTTCTTTGATAAACGATGACGATGTTATAGAACTAGGCCACTGCTTTCCTGGTCATAAATAATTTCAAGAATGGGTTCAAAATCCATGGGCACAACATGATTAAATTTTGTGTCTTTCATTTGTGTGTTATGTTTTGTCAGTTTTCTGAAATGTTTGATTGATTGTTTATTTTAAGAAAAAAATATTTTAATTAGAAATATATAAATAATTTTGGAAATGCTGTTTTAATTTAATAATTTCTAAATTTAAAACTGCATAATATGTGACGTCACACCAGAGGAGGGGGGGATCACACAAATGTGACCACTTGTGACAAGAAAAGGGGGGGGGGGCTTAAAAATCATGAAATTCGTGCGACGTAATATGTCGATGGCCCATTGGTGCCGTTCAAGCGGAGTCGCAACTGAACTTAAATGTGTTCAAAGATTCGTTAAAATTCATAAATTAATTCAGAAGGCGTTTTTAGTTTTTTTTTTTTTTTAAGTTGAAAAATCCGTGTGGCGACTGAGTAGGTTTGGTAAGCATAGTTACATTTTATTCAGACACTCATTCGTTGCGGTTACAAAACTAATCAGAAACTGGTATGGTAATCTAAAAAAAAAAAAAGAAGACCAAAACCATTTATGTCCATTGTATTCGAGCACCTTTAAAAAATATATACAGTGCAAGCTGTCAAAAAATGAACACACACGATAGTTAAAACCTATTGTCCCTAGAGAATACCTGGATCATTTTCGTTAGGTAAAGTACCTACTGAGTTGTTTGTAGCTTTCAATTTGGTTAAACTGCCTGCATTCAGATCAGATCAGCTAAATATGTATCCTCTGTGGACCGTACATCGTTTTGTATCTTTCCTGCTTGGTGTCTTTTACAGTAGTTAATCTTCCATTTCCATCTTTTCTTAGCTCGCGCACCCTTTCAATTGCCCTCCATTTTGCTCGAAAATCGTTGCCAGCGTACATTTATGTCAGTATGCAGTGGCCATGCGACCTGATTTCTTCTGTAAAGTGCAAGTTTTACCATCAAGAATATAACAATATTTTGGTTGAGTGACGTTATGTTAACGAAGCGTTGCTTAAAATTACGGTATTTACAATGTGTTTACATACAACATGTTCTAACTGTTTGTTTGCTACAGGGAACGCTGAATAGTTTATCGGAAACAGTGAAAGGATTCAAGATGAACATTCATGAAATATTAAAGTAGGTGCGTAGGGGAATTGCCACGGCACATTACTTCCATCGCAATTAAATTAAGCAAAATAGAGCCACCATAGTTGTGATAGAGTATTTGTTACACATTAAATGAAATATGGCACTACTGCAGTTGCCGTATTAACGGTTTCAGTACACTTCAAACCGCTGTAATATTCTTTACTTCTACTTAGAAAATTGTAACATTTTTTTTTTTTTTTTTTGGAGTATCATAAATCTGTCATGCTTTGCTGGACTTTATGTTAATGTTAATGACGTATCGTAGATCCGGATGCCAAAATAAACGCTCATTACACAAAACTGAATATCTACGTGCATTATCCCTGTCCAGTTTGTTGATGATAACAATCATTTGACTTAGAATACATTAAAAAACTAAAGAGGTTGTGTTACTACTAAATAAATCTATTAGCTTATAAATCATAAGAGCGAACGAGATATTCTGCGTTACGTTTCGCCACGTCATCTATATCTTTCCTTCGAATGCGCACAGCGTTTCACATTGAACAAAATGTTAAGGGAACAAACGAAGCGCCGCATACAGTTGCGTCAGAGAACTTTGCATATGGAGATACGAATTTGGATTAAAGTGTGGCCTGTATTAGCATTTAATTCGAGGGCACTGCAGTAAGCGTGTACTCCAGATTTTACGCCATTCCTTTGTGTGTTCCGAGGCCATTGGCAGTTACAGAAAATTAATGCGTCTAAGGCGGTGTGCTGCAGCTTAGATATCTTGGAGGTCATTTAAATAAGCATACGGTATACGTTAATAATGGCGTATGTGTTTAGAAATGTAACACTTCGTCCACCAGTAACGCCCTGTTACTTTGAGAAAAATACAGAAACATCAGCCTTTTGTGTTTAAGGGGCCTTTTAATATATGAGATGTCAGTCTAAACGATAATTTATGGCTTATATTCTTTTCTTTTTGACAATTGTTTACTTTTTCTGCTCGATGAGTTACATTTCACTATTACAGTTGCTGTATTATGTCTTTTCTCCCCATCGATTTTGCCCATCTAAGGACCATTAAAAGTAATCCTGTGCCTTCATCTCTATGCTTCTTTTCCTGACTTCCAATAATTCTTCATCCTTTCACTTTGCTGTTTCCTCCCTTCTTGAGTCCGGATGTCATTACATTTCCTCTTCTTCTTCTCGTGGATACACTTGAAATTTTGAATCAGTGTTCTGAAGGTTGCACTGCCTTGTATTACATCTTCTGTTATTTCGACCGTTATCATATTCTTTTTTTTTTTTTTTTTTTTTTTTTTGCTCCTTGGATCCACTGGTTGTCATTCTTACTCTTGTAAACGTGGTTGAAAATTATTTTTGTCTGCTCTTATCCATTCTCATTATGTGTCAAGGAAAACTGATTCTCCTCTTTCTGATCATATCTGACACACTTTCATTTTCTTCTTCCTTGTATCTTTATCCCTCTATTACTAGTCTATTATTCTATTGCTCGTGCTTCAACTAGAAACGAGGAAACTTTTTTGGGTAATGAATTTATAGTAAAACTGCAAAAATGTACGTATGGTACAGTTTTAAACTTTTGCAACTTAGTTTTTGGGGTGATGACTGTGGAGTAAAACTGCTAAAAGGCACAGATGATACTGTTTGAAGGCGTGTTGTTTTGTTACTACGGATCTGTGGGTCGTTCACAGACTGTTAATTATACCTGCGACAGATACGAAATCCTCTGTGTCCCTTACGAATGTACAACTCCAGCAGTTGCCCAGATGATTTCAGGTAATAATAGAAAACCGAAGCCTGATTGGTCAGACCGGGAACCCTCACCCACTAAGTTAACTTTCTTTCTTCTCATTATGTGTCTGTAAATATCGCGTTTGATTTAAACCGTACTGACGTTGGTTATTAGACTCGAGTTGTAGTTTATGTGCAGAATGTAGCCTAAATGTATTTCTTGTGGGAGTGAGGTGACTTAATGATTTGTTTAGTTAATTTGTTCCACTGTTAATCCTCAAAGTTACTGCTCGCTAGGTAATTTCTTCGATAGCTTCAGTACGGTACACAAATTATTAGTCCGCGCTTGAATGTTGTCCCCAACAAAAATAGTGTCAAATGCATGGATTAGCTACTTAATATGTAATCAATCAATTAAATTTAAAGGATTCGCATAGTAAAACTAATAGCGTGTTACTACTCAGTGATCACAACAAAGTATATATATATATATATATATATATATATATATATATATATATATATATATATATATACTGAAGATATTTAATACTTGCTTTCACTCTCCAACTCCATCAAAACTCAATGGTTACACAAATCCTTTATCATGTTGAAGAGGTTGTGTCCTTGCTAGTTCGAACGATATATATTGCGCCATTACAACATCCTTGCACTACTAACAATTATTGAGATTATACACTACCAACTTTAAACTTACTACCCACATCTTACTAATGTTGTGGAGCCCTACTTAGTTCTATAATGTTGCGCATTAATGATGGTTGGAGTTAGAACGTCACATGTGTTAGTTTTGTGGTTAGTGCCAGAGAGCGAACGAAACGCTGGAGTGGTGTGCACAGTGGAGGTGAAAGCAGGTAGAGGTGGCCCGCGGGCAGGATCAAGGTATCCAAATAAAAGTGCTCCGCTCGATAGATACGGCGGCCGGCGCAGCGGCGGGCACTGTTTGCTCAATCGATAAGACATTAGCAGTCATTTCCTCGGCTCGGCGGATCAATGCGCGTCGCGTCACACAGCTCTCGCCCTCCTTGTTTACCTCCCCTAATTGAGAGCCCGACCACCCGCCTGATTAAAAGTGCTCCGACACACGGCTCGTGACTCACCTGTCTGGTCACTAGTACGGCAATCAGTCCATACAGCAAAAGAAAACTCATCACTAAAGTCTTATGAAACCTATACAATAGACGTTATCAAAATGTTTCTTACAACACCCCCATTCCGTCAAAAGAAAAATTTTTTGTTTTCAAAAATACCGAGGTGGGTGAACGATTAACCTTCTGGCTTCGCATTCGGGAGGACGCGGGCTCGAATCCCCGTCCAGGCATTCAGATTTGGGTTTTCCATTGTTTCCGCAAATCACTCCAGGCGGATACCGGGATGCTTCCTTCAAAAAGACCATGGCCGAATTCCTTCCCGTTCCTTATCCCCATTCCCATCCCGCCTCTAATGATCTTAGCCGTCGACTAGGCGTAAAGCCGTAAGTAAAAAAAAAAAAAAATGACATACAAAATTTATTGAAAAGAAGTAACAATAAACTAATTGTTTTAAAAAAAACCCATAAAAACCGCCTTCTAAAAACACACTAAAATTTTTAAAATAACTTTATACCTTGCTTAGAAGAAAGTAAATCTAAATGGACAATATTTTACATTACTGTTATAGAAAATTTTACATTAATTAGTTATTTTTGGAGTCAGTGCCAGCTGTCACATTGCGAAGATTGAATTAATGAACTTTATTTTGTGTTCGAGGCCAAACGGGGATTACGATAAACATTCTAAATATTTTACAGAATGTCGTGAGGCAGATATTGTTATTGCAGGAGACATCTTAGGGAAACAAAATTAGATAGTATTTTAATCTGTGGCACGGTCCCGTTGATCTTCCAGACACATCTCTGGCGCTACAGTGTTATTTGGTAGTCTGCATCATGCAGTAAACGCTTTACAGTTTGTATAATATCGGCATATCATCTGTATGTTGAAACATGCTTCTAGCATTAATTGTAGGTAAGTAGTAACATTATTTTTTAGGTTTTATTGTTATCATTATTGTTTTTATCTTTTCGTTTTTCTTGCTTAGGCTGGCACCGACTCCAAAAATAACTAATTAATGTAAAAATTTCTATAACAGTAATATAAAATAATGTCCATTTAGATATACTTTCATCTAAGGAAGGTATAAAGTTATTTTGAAATTTTTGGTGGCATTATAGTTTGTTTTGTATTTTAAATATGGCGCAACAGTTATCATTTTTCGAACTTCCTGGTAGTTCGGTGGTTAAAGCGCTTCGTTTTTTTTTTTTTTTTTTTTTTTTTTTTTTTTTTTTTTTTTTTTTTTTTTTAAATCTGTCTTTTTATACACCAAGAACTTTCAGAACGGGGTGAATTAGATGCTGAGTTAAAAATGTCAGTTTACATTTTGGTCCAAGCTGTGTTTCGACATAATTATAACATCTGTTAAAGCTGCTGCTAGACAATCGAAACATGTAATATCTGGGCATTAATACATACCACATACACAAATCTGTCTCTGTTGCGACATCACACAGAAAATATAGATTTTTAATTGGTTTTCACAGCATGAAAGCTTGGGGTCTAAGTTGAAATCTGAAATACATGTTGAGACATTAGGTTACATTTATTTTATGTATATTCTGCCACGATTCAAAAATAGCTTAATTGATTTTGACAGGATTTAAAACTATGTTTTTTATTTCTTTTTTTCTTTTTTTTCTTTTTTTTTCTTTTTTTTTTTTCTTCTAAAGAACATTGGAAATTAAAAGGAGTGGGAGTATGTCTTTTCTGATTGATTTAAAGTATATGTGTATAAATTTTTATTGAAATCAGATAAAAACTGTAGATATGTATAAAAAAGAAAGGGTGTGGAGGCGAAGAGTAGTTTGGTTTTTGTAAAGCTGGTGTGGACAGTATTTTCTATTTATTTTAAAGTATACATGTGCAAAGTTCCATCGAAACCAGATTAAAAAGCATTTGCAAAAATTAAATGGGGTAAGTCAGTGAGCGGTTGGGTTTTGTAAACAGAATGTAGACTTTAGGTTTCTCTTTGTTTTTAAGTATGCATGTGCAGTGTTCCATCGAAATCTGATAAAAGTAGTGGGTATGTATAAAGAACATTGGAAATTAGTATGGTTTGGGATAGAAGGGAAGACGGATTGGGCTTCTGCAACCTAATTTAAACATAGTTGTTCTGTATGTTTTAAAGTATACTTGTGCAAATTTCCTTCAGAATCGGAAAGAAACTGTAGCTTTGTGTAGATTAAGGGGGTGGAAAGGGGGAGAGGGGTTCGATTTATCTAAACCAAATGTAGATTTTTCTGTTTGTTTTGAAGTGCATAGGTGCATACGTCCTTCGAAATCAGATAGAAACTGTAGCATTATATAAAGAACAATGACAGTAATTAAAGGGGTAGAAAGGGGGACAGGGTTTGCATTTTTGTGAAAGTAATGTGGACAGTACTTTCCATTTTCTATTTGTTTTAATGTATACGCATGCGAAGTTCCAACGAAACCGGAATAAAATGTGGGTTTGAACAAAAAATTAAGGGATGTAAAAGGGGATTTTTTGGTAAGAATTCTTCTCCATAAAAATACGAATATGTGCCAACTTTCATAAAGATCGGTCAAATGGTGTCGACTGTAGCTTTTTAAAAAGAAACTTGAAAAATCAATGTGGTGGAAACTGGGTGTTCAGTTTTTGCAAACCAGAAGTTGACATTATTTTTCTCTTTGTTTTATAGTAAAAGTGTGCTAAGTTCTAGCAAAACCGGATAAAAACTCTGGGTTTGTATACAAATACAGATAAGCACCAACTTTCATGGTAATTGAGCAAATGGTGGCGACTGTAGCTTTTTATAAAGAACATTGACAATAATTAAGGGGGGGTGGGGTGGGGTAGGAGGGAGATGGGTTGTGCTTTGGCAGACCAATGTTAGCAGGATTTTCATCTTTGTTTTCAAGTATACATGTGGAAACTTTAATCAAAATCAGATAAGAAATGTAGGTTTCTATAAAATTAAGGGATTTACAGGGGAAGATGGGGTGATTTTTTTTTTCTGTCAGAAGCCTTCTTCATGAAAAATTACATGTATATGCCAACTTTAATGGTGATCAGTTAAATAGTGTCGACTGTAGCTTTGTACGTAGAACGTTGGCAAAATTAAGGGGGTGAGTAGGGTGAGTGGGGTTCAATTTTTTCAAACCAAAAGCTGACAGTATTTTTCTCTTTATTTTTTACTACACATGTCCAATGTTCTATCGAAATCGGATAAAAAATGTGGCTTTGTATAAAAATTACGGGGTGTAAACGGGGAGGGGGTGTTTTTGTTAATTTTTTTGGTCAGAAACCTTCTCCATGAAAAATTACAGGCATATGCCAACTTTAATGGAGATCAGTTAAATGGTGTCGACTGTAGCTTTGTACAAAGAACATTGGGATTAAATTAAGGGGGTAGATAGGGGGATAGGGTTTCAGTTTTTTCTAACGAAAAGTTGACAGTATTTTTCTCTTTATTTTTTACTACACATGTCCAATGTTCTATCCAAATCGGATAAAAAATGTGGCTTTGTATAAAAATTAAGGGGTGTAAACGGGGAGAGGGGTGCATTTTTAAAAAAAATTTGGTCAGAAAATTTCTCCATGAAATTATTCTGATGGTAATCAGTCAAACAGTGTGGACTGTAGCTTTTTATAAAGAACACTGGCATAAATTAAGGGGGTGGGTGGGGGAGAGGGCTTCAGTTTTTTCAAACACAAGTTGACAGTATTTTTCTGTTTATTATTGACTATTCCTGTCCAAAGTTCCATCGAAATCGGATAAAAAAATGTGGGTTTGTATAAAAATTAAGGGGTGTAAAGAGGGAGAGGGGTGTTTTTTAAAATTGTTTTGGTTAGAAACCTTCTCCATGAAAAATTACATGTATATGCTTACTTTGATGGTAATCAGTCATACGGTGTCGACTGTAGCTTTGTATAAAGAAGATTGGCCTAAATTAAGGGGGTGGGTGGAGGGAGAGGGTTTTTTTTCAAACCAAAAGTTGACAGTATTTTTCTGTTTATTTTTTACTCTTCATGTCCAAAGTTTCATCG
The DNA here is from genome assembly GCA_031002005.1 of Vandiemenella viatica. Classification (NCBI taxonomy): domain Eukaryota; kingdom Metazoa; phylum Arthropoda; class Insecta; order Orthoptera; family Morabidae; genus Vandiemenella; species Vandiemenella viatica. Next base: position 132,648,852 of record CM061920.1, read on the forward strand.
AATTCGGATAAAAAATGTGGATTTGTATAAAAATTAAGGGGTGGAAGGGGTGGTTTCTCAATGAAATTCATATGGAACCACTTTGGAGGTATACCCTATCCACTAAAAAATTTCATTTAAATCGGTCAAAAATTGACGAAGATATCGCTAAACATACATAAAAAAAAAAAAACATAGACGAATTGAGAACCTCCTCCTTTTTTGAAGTCGGTTAAAAAGAAAAAAATCGATGTGAGAAGCATTTATTTTCGCAAGAGTCCCTGTTCTTGGTCCAGTGTTAGAAAGTGTATAGCATAAATCATTGGCAATGTAGATTTTTCTTCGATATTTTGTTTTTATCGCAACTCTCTTTCTCACAAGTAAGTCCTTTAAACAGATTAATGTAATCACAGCGTTTGTTGTGATACGCTGCGTTACACTTTGTAATACTTGACCAAAAATTTTGATTTATCCATTTTATTAAAATCCTTTTTGGCAGCAGCGTCATTTTAAAGTTTGCCCTTGAAGTATTGCATTAAGTTATTACAGGGCTCTGCCGATACTGTGTTTTCAGAGTCGCAGCTTATCAGTATTGACAATGATCTTTCAGAGGAAACTCTCTTAGCATGTGATGTTAGAATAAAGGTTTTCAGTTCTAAGAGGCTGTGAAGTAGAATCAGGATGTTCGACGCTGTAAAACTAATTTCCACACTGAAGCTACCTCGTACCCCACGCCTCCCCCCCCCTTTTTAACATGGCCTCGCGCGTTCCTAATTGCAACATATGATTTAGTAGGGTCGTATTTGGTTACACAGTTTTAATATCTTGGCGTAATAATTTCTTCACTTCACAATTTTCTGTTAAGTTCTTTCACTCAGACTAATCAGTCACTGCTAAAGTTTCGTTTCATAGAATACTCTCAGCAAATGACACGATATTTATTTAATTAAAAGAAGATATATATATACTGATGGTGGCAGGCTTTGTAGTGCCGAAGCATACCGAGTTTCATACATTTCTGAGGTGTCTTAGCACATCAGTTTCGATCTCTAGTTAGTATCCGCCATTTGCAAAACATATTGCCTAGCAGAGTTGTTGTCGTCACCTGGTGGCTTGCAGTTGCAGAGAATAATAGTGTCAGCAAGATGTCGATCTATGACATAATCGTTTTGTTTGCACTAATGGATTTATTACCTGTGGTATTTGCATTTGAAATGTAGTGTGTTTGTACATTCCGTTCTCCCTCCCCCTCCCCTTCCTTTCTATCTTCCTCACTACTTTTGTGTAGTGCTTTACTGAATATTTGCTAACATATGTTTTCGTTGTTGCAATATGTGGTTTATTTGTTCTAATAATAAATTATGTTGGTGGGTTTGTTTTAGATGAAACTTTCTATGGTATTATCGCAGTTCTTTAAACTTTGCCGCACCACTTTCTGCATAGCGGAGTGAATGACGTAGGGCTACTCACTCTGTGGCCGTGCGGCTCAGCGCGGGCAGCCTTTTAATATTTATAATTTCCGTGCATAATGCCACCCCACTGCGCCAAGCCGCGCCCCGCATAACGCGCATGCATTACCCACCCCCAGAGGGGAGGGGCGACTTTTCGAACTATGGGCGTCAGTCTAAGGTGGCGACTTCCTGGGTGAGGAGAGGCCCAGCCAAAGATTACAATGCTGCCAACCTTCTACCGGCGACTCGAAGATTCTCTGCGTGAAGCCAAGATTTTAATGATGTATTGCTCATAAAAGAGAGCCCAGAGGCGAATCAGAAAGAGACGTTAGGTATTAACAATTGACTGTTTCAATCGATTTCAATGTTTATTTTAAAATTGTGTTTACTCAGCACATGAATTGTTCTGACCAAATAATACTACTGTGAGCCTTATCGTTCGGTTGGAGGTAGACGCTTGCAGTTGAGGTTTCTTTCGTATTAATTTGCGTTTTACTCTTTACACTTTCGGGTCACATCGTAAAGTTCTTTCATCAGTATCCGTTATAATGAGAGGAAAGATCAAACGTTTAATGGGAAGCATTGACCTCGCTTCAGAATTTAATTACATTCCTCGTTTCAAAATTCGTGCTGGCAGCGGGGTATGCAAATTGGATTTTAAGACACAAATAAGTCAGTTTTCCCACAGGTGTACCTCTACAAAACAGTTTTGACAAACACAACGTAGCAATCAGTTTCTATTGTTTTGCCTTCTGCTTTGAAGTGATGGTTTCTTTTAACACAAGACACATGAACTTGATGATGTAATAGCCCCCTCTGGTTTTAGTGTGTGGTTTGTCTTTTTTGTTTGGGCATGGTCGATTTTACTGTTCTTGACGATTTCTTGACGTTCCCGTTTTCTCTATTGAGACTGCACCTCGCTTCTCTATATCATTCGATCGTCTGTATAGCATAAAAATTAATTGCTGAAGCTGTACTATTATGTATCATGAATCATCCATTTTTTTCTAATGTTGAAACCTTTTAATTAATGTTCACTCTCTTAAATATGAAAACTGGCTTGAACAGCACACTCATACAGTAAAACGAAAATCAAAGTACACTGAATGGATCTAAATTTTTTGGCATTATGGTAAAAAATTCCTGATATCCGTCTTCAAACTTTTTTCGACGTTTGTAATTTTTACATATATCAATTTCACTTCAATTAAATTCATTTTGATTCATTTCTAGTTTTCTCAGTTTTTGCTCAAGTCACTTGTCAATCAGTTTTCTTGCGGATGTGTAGCTTCGTACCAAGTATGGAAAATCTATATTTTACACACTCTGTGGTAATTCAAGACTGTACCACGTTCTGTCAACGACAGAATCTTGTGGTTGGTCGTCAATTTTGACTCCATTAGTGGTTAAATGATTGTAATAGGCAATCGAAATATTGTGTCTCTATAATGTCAACATCGCTTCGAAGTCTCATTTGTTTAGTGCATGACTGAAATATGTGATCCTCTTTTAAATGTTTCCTATGTAAAGACTGTAATTTTGTTCCACGTTTTAACAAATTTCATCTGAAAACTCTGTTTAAGGATTTGTGCTTAAAATAACACAAAATGAGATGTTTTAGGTATTCTGACGTTGGATTTAATTTTTCGTCCAGTAAATTGAAAACTTGCTTTGCTAATCAATGGTATTTTATCTTGGGGAACATTTCCAACTAAATTCCGTTGCTTTGCCACATTGCTGTTAGTAATTATCTCCTGTAATCATTGAATAGATACCTTGACAGTTTTTTGGGAGCGCAGTTGATCACACATCTAATTGTGTGAAGCAATAATTCATGTTTACCGCGTCAAGTTCATATTTCCTTGTAAATACCAACTGATTCTATTTGACAATCATTCCTAAAACTGCAGTTGGGAATAAAATTGCGCACAAAATTATTTAGAGATTAACACCCCAATACGTTTGGATTGATATGGAGTTATTAATTGCAGACACATAAAAAATCATACCTGTTTGAATACGGTGTGTAAATATTTTGTTTGTCAAGCAAACGTGGTCAAAAATATGCTGAAATATCACTATTTGAGTAAGCTAAATGAAAAGTGTATATTGTTTAACGTTGTTTAATTAGATACACATATAAAAAAACAAAGGTTAATTATGAATATAACGTGGGGAAATAATTACTTGCTGAAGACTTGAAATGTAAATATCTTGGCATTACATTTGATAACAAGCTTAACTGGGCAGGACACATTGGACAGGTGGTAGGAAAAGGTTTCAAAATTCTGCACTTGTTGGAGAGAGTGATGAGAGGATGCACGAGATAAGTAAAAGAATTGGGTAACAAAACTTTAGTCAGACCATTGCTCGAATATGGTAGTGTAGTATGGGACCCACATTTTGCGTATCAAATACAGGAATTAGAGAGGGCGCAAAAAAGAGTTGCTATGTAGATTGGTTTTTGGAAATTATCGCAGAATGCAATCAGTGACATATATGATAAGGGAGCTGGAATAGGATTCATTGCAAGACAAGAGGAGGATGAGGAGGGTCATGGGAGTGTATAGGGCGCATACTGGCGATGAGGCATGGAAAGATATTGCAGTAGGTTTGAAAAGTAGTGCATGGAAGGGAAAAGATGACCATGACCACAAGCAGGCACTCGATTTCAGGCACAAGGGTGTGGGAAGATTCTCTTTTTTGGGTAAGGGTGTCAGGCATTGGAATAAGTTACCAAGAGAAATGATGAATAATTTACCGAAAACATTGAAAGAATTTAAAGATAAAATTTGTAGAGGGCAAATGTAGGTGGCTGCAGGATAGGGGGAAGATGGGGGTGTAGGGAAATTGCCACCGGAGCATGTTCTCCATTGCAATTAAATTAAATTAAACATTGTTTTAGGTTATCGCTGTCATACGTATTGTGAAGTATAGACAATTATGTTTGACTTTATTGGGCTAACCGTTAGTTTGATTTTGAGAATGTGATATCAGGTGTATGGTTTTGGTTTCTGTATAGTGAAGCGGAATTGAAGTGTGATTACTTTTAGACCAATCATTTGGAGAAAGCCCTATTTGGAAATAAATATCTGGAAACGACACAGCTTATCAACAAACGTTGTACTGACTAGTGCTTGATTGACCTAGGAAGTGTTCCTGTATGTTTTCGTTTTTTTTTTCCTTTAACGTTTTTTACGTATTTGAACATTTACCAAACTGACAACTTTTTAAATCGAGATATCCCTTGCGGCTCTGGTTTCTCACATTGTTTTTATTGTTATTTTGCATCAGAACAACGCTCAGATGAAGATAACGATTTACACAATGTTCTGTTTACTGTGTATTTTTCGCACTGAGTCATAAAAAATTTGTCCTGATTCCATGATTTTGTTTTCTTTCAGGTAAGTATATCAAGGACTGCTGGCAAGTCTCGTGCGCATCATGCACGTCTCGTTTGCATCATGCTGGTTGCATTCCAGCTGGACTCTTCGTGTTCGAAGGCACTGCCGTTTTGTGGCACTGGACGTCGAATGCGTTTAATTTTAAAATATTGGCCAATGTTTAGTTTGTGGTAGCAGGATCTCGTCAACAATAAATTTTGGCAGGTAAGTATTGGGGAGGCAGTCAAATATGTTTGGAATCATTCAACCTGGAGTGTTTTCTTTGCACATTTAAATTTTCCCAAAATGATATTTAGTTTACTAATACGCGTTTGGAAACTGCCAATTATAAATGAGGCTTAGGTTTTTTTGGGTTCACTCCTGACGATTTCTAGCTGTGAAATAAAGTTTTTTACAGTATTTCACCTCTCTTAGAGACAACAGTACGAAGGAAATTTAAATGAAGCGAAAACGTAACCGTTGTAATTGGGAGAGAATTACTAGGATCTGAAATTCTGTGAACAGCAGACATCTGAGACAACTTTTACAAGGTTTAGAAATATTTCTGTTTTATTCTTTAACGCGATTTCATTTCACTCAAAGTAGTTAGTAATTTTAATTCTCAGTTGGAGGAGGGAGGGGGGGGGCTCCTTCCTTTGAAGAAACATTACCGTAGTATGCTCCTCTGCGTAGTGTTGTTGGTTTAAAAGTTTCAGTAGGTGCCAACGTGTATACGTCTTTCTTAAGTAGCGTAGCTGAAGTTGCAAACTGTAGGGTCCAATTCCCATTGGTGTATTTCAGATTTACATAGTTTTCCAAAATGATCCTAGATTTGCAGAATTTGCTTTTTAATTGATCGCCAGATTAATCATCCATTGAGTTCCAGGATTGTTGATTAACACTGTACTCATATTGCAAACTCTGAACGTAACGTAATAATTTTGACCAAAATATTTAAGAAACTAGAAAAATTATAGAATTAAAACATTAAAACATACTCTTTGGCAATATGAATTAAAAATTAACTAATTGTTACGAAAGTATGTTTCTAACTGTTTGCTATTTCTTAGCGATTCTCTTTCTGTGCTGTAGTTTCATTTTCAGTTATTATTTACACGTATAATGGACAGTAAAATACTGTAGTCAACCCTACCAGAAGTCCGATAGCAGGCTAAATATAGAAGACTGCTCTTGTATAAATAGTCGAACTAACTCAGGGGTCCCCAAACTTTTTATCACGTCGACCCCCTCACAGAACATTTGTCTTCTCATCGACCCCCAGATTAAACGTTTAATAAAAACCAGTGCTGGATCTGGGGGGGGGGGGGTGTACACCGGGGCGCCAACTTCAAGGAGGCGGCAAAATCATGTTTGAAGGGCGGCGATTTAAGTCACGGATTTTTTTTTTTTTTTTTTTTTTTTTTTTTTTTTTTAGCTCTACTAGTACACTGGGCGCCGGGCGGCGACAACAATGTGTTTGGCCGACAATTGAGGCAGCGACACTTGGGGTCAGACGGCAAAAATGGGAGCTGCAAATAATGTTGCAAGGGGCGGCATTCCTACAGTTTTTGCCCCTGCTCGAAAAATTCCTGGATCCGCCACTGATGAAAATTTTAAATCATTTTTAGCAGTTTTGATGCTAAGCGATAAGGAGACTTGCATAACAACACAAAGAAAGTATTTATAGTTCCCACACCTTAAAAAATCCACCCAACAACACTAACAGAAAAAGGGATATTTTACACTGTTATTATAACCGTAAAAATAATTAAAAAATTATAGATAGATGGAAACTAGCCTATAACCGTAAGTGTCATAAAATGTAAAACACAAAATAATCATTGAAAATTTAAATAAATTATATTCGATGAAAAAACATCTGCCATTTTACGACTACTGTTAACATACCTTTTTATTAAAGTAGCTGATATTAGTGAGATGGATGGGTCTGAAGGGCAGCATCAACTTTACTGATGTTCGGTTGAAAATTGGTAAGTTTTAGTCGCAAATCACCACGGTTTTCCAAGTTCAGTCTGTTTCTCTGTTTTGTTAAAATAGCGTTCGCGTGGCTAAAGCCAGCTTCAACGAAATTGGGAATGCAAGTAAGAAAGATTCGTCTTCTGCTCTGAGCTTGGGGTATTTTGTAGCAATATTGTTATTGCTCCAAAATTCGCTGAGATTTTTATTTTTAAACAACGCTTTAGCTTCCAGATCTACGCATATTTCAATCAGTTCATCTTCTAAGCCACGTTCATTACCTTCATTATGTTAACATCAAATGGAGAAGCAAACCATTCAGGAACATGCATGTTCTACAAGTCTTCGAAACGTGCTTTGAAGTCTTCTCTTAATTTATCGAGATGTTTAATATATATCTCCAAATCACGGTCGGGTATCTCTTCATTTTCTTTTAGTAGTCGAATGTTTGAAAAATATTTAAAATTTTTACGTGCCAGTGAAGATTTTAACAGGTTTATTTTTAGTTGAAAGGCCATTATAATTGTTCGAGCTTGAACAATTGTAACATTTTTTCCTTGCAAACGCTTCTGTACTTCGTTAAATTTCGAATAAAGATCTGCCAAATAGAACAAGATGGTTCTTGCACTGTTTTAACTCGTCACATAGTAATGGATCCACATTCTTAAGAAACTCTGCAGACGAGTCGTACAAGTCAACAAACCTCTGCAAACTATCATCTCTTGTCAACCACCTTACCTCAGTGTGCAAAAGTAATTGATTGAAAGGTTCATCATTTTCTTCACATAACTTCGCAAACAATCGGGAATTGAGAGGATGAGCTTTAATTTTATTAATTGACGTAATGCACACTTTTAGAGTATCATGCAGGTCGCCACTCAATTTTTTGGCTACAAGATGCTGCCTGTGTAGGACACAGTGAACGGTACGTACATTAGGAACCTTTTCCTTCAGAAAGACGAAAAATCCTCTATAACGGCCTACCATAGCAGGTGCACCGTCAGTAGCTACTGCAGTAATATTCCCGAAAGGAATGTTGTGCTTGTTCAAATAATCTTGCAAACATAAAAAAATTGTCTCACCTTTTGAAACAGTTTGAAGATATTTAGCAAACAGAAATTCATCAACAGTGTCATTCAGGGATGGACTATGGAACCTAACATAAACCATGAGAAGATTTGAACTTCCGAAAGTTGATTCGTCAAGTTGAATACCAAACTTAAAATGCTGGAGCTCAGAGGTCAAAGTTCTTTCCACATCATCGGCCATTTCCTCTATACGTCGCTGCATAGTATTTGCACTCAATGGTATGCACTTCAAAAATAGTTGAGAGTCTTTCTTCATAATATTTTCAATTACATCTTTTATAGCTGGTACTATAATCTCTTCACCAATAGTGTACGGTTTGCCTTTCTTTGCCATGTTAAGAGAGATGCTTTTGGTTGTCCTCAGTCCTCCTTCACTATCAGCGCTAGCAGATGACTTCAAATATGTACTTAAATTTGGCCGAACTCTCAATTTCTCTTTTAGCATTTTGAAATACTCAAAATCTCTGTTTTTCTTATCAGAATGGATCATTTCCAAGTGGTCTTTTATTTTCGCCGGCTTCTTAGCATCATTGCTGAAAGTTTTTCAAATACCAAGCACATAGGAATAGTTTCATTAGCAGAAGATGGCACAAAACCATATTTCAAATACTCGTGTGAATATTGTCTGCATTTCTTCTTAGCACTGGTAGACGACATCGTAGGTATTAAACTCAGATTTATAATATGAACAACACGATACGATCGCAGCACAACAAAACAGCAGCAGTAAGAGACGCAACTTATTACCGCACAAGCTATAAAGAACTGCCTGTTCTTGCTCAGAGTGCATTGTTGCTACTTTTTGCTAACAATAGATATCTAGACTTGAAGGAATAATAATTACATCTAAAAGTAACCTATTCAATAGAATTAGATAGGAAAAAGATAAAAAAGAAGTATCTAAATTTAATGGTTTTCGGTATATTACGATATCTTCTATGTAAAGGACAAAATCTACATTTAGATATACAATACATAGAGTGGCTTTACGTCTCGTCGACAGCGCGGTGACTAGAGGCGGGATGGAACTGCGGAGAAGGAACTGGAAGGAATTCGACCATGGCTTTTTGGAGGAAGCATCCCGGCATTAGCCTTGAGTGATTTGGGGAAACCATGGAAAACCCAAATCCGGATGCCTGGACGGTGATTCGAACCAGCGTCCTCCCGAATATAAAATGCTTAAATACCCGAAGTAAATAAAAAATAAAGTTTTAATACTTGTTGAGTTCATCACGTAGCTTAGGTAAAATAAAATAATTGTGATGTTGAACTTCTTTCTTACCCCAAAGACGGACATTAGAAGAGACACAATTCGTAAATTGGTCTACATTCGTTTCTCACAGGAACAACCACTAACAAACCAGCAATGCGAGTGAAGAATAAAGCGGCGAAATCAAACAGTTTGAACGATAAGCTTTGCTCCATTATTACCTCACCGCTTTGCGCCCCAGTAAGAGTCACCGCAACAATCCAATTGGTTTGTTTGTTTTCGCTGATTTGTACTTCGCTCTCGTCGTTGCTATGCTTTCCTCTCCAGTATGTTTTCTCCTTAACACATACCTAAAGCGACTCAAGTTATACCGGGCTAGTCAGTTATTTTGGATTTTTGTTGGAATATTCCCATTTTTTCCTAGACCATTTAACTGATCCTCTTTTTTATCAATCGACCCCCTTTCGACCCCCGGGTATTAATCGACCCCCGGAGAACTCTTATCGACCCCCAGGGGTCGATACCGACCACTTTGGGGACCCCTGAACTAACTCAAACAATGTAGTGTAATCGACTTCCTTTTATTTGATTGTGCATATGCGCTCACGTTTCTAATGACGTCAATAACTCCCCCCCCCCCCCAAAAAAAAACGAAGTTATAAGAAAAATAAATTTTTACATGGTAGTTACTCTTGGTAAAGTGTTTGAAATCAAATAAGCTTGAGCTTTGTGCTAGTGTGGGTTTTGTAATTCTGTTCATGAAAAGTAACGTAAAAATTTAGAACTATAATATTAGGTAATTTCCTGTGTCAAGTTTAAAAACGTAAATCATTCCTTGTATTAAAAGCAAACATAATTTGTGTGCGCATTGGTTTCTCCTTGGCGGTGAGGCGAAGTCAGAAGACATTTCATAGTTCATGTCTAACGACTGAAATATTTGATGATCAGTTTTATATAACTGCTCTTGTTATATCTGAAATGATGACCTTAAGAGGCCACATCAGAAAATGATTGAACTGGCTGATAATGATAAGTCTTGTATAATATTTTACCTTATATAATGTTTCATTCGTTCTATGATTAGTTCGTTTATTATTGCCATAATAGTTGTAATCTTACGATTACCTTCATAACAGTTGGTTTTTATCGTATATTTGTGATATACAGAGGCACTATTTTGTTTTCCGAGTATGGTTTGTGAGTGGTAACGCTGAGGCCTCGAATTCTGCCGACCACGGGTTCGAATCGCCGTCAGGCCATCCAGATTTAGGTTTTCCATGTTTTCCTCAAATAATTCCAGGTGAATGCCGGAATGGTTTATTCAAAAGGCCATGGTCTAATTCCTTCTCGTTCTTTGGCTCCCATCCTTTGCCACCTTTAATATGAAGAAAAAAAAAAATGGTTTCTCGGTGGAGATAGGGGAAGAAACCGCTGATCGTAAAAGTGTGTGCGTTAGCTCGCGCCTCTAGTGCTGAGACAGTCTGCATACAGAGGGAGTTGGTTAGGCACAGTTAAACAGTACGAGGACACAATGCACACGGCACAGAGCTTGGATATAAAATGCAGGTGGTAGTAGAGACACGTCAAGATGCGCCGGTAATTTTTTTGCGTCTTATGTGTTCCAGTGACTTGGTTCGAGATGAGGTGACAGAGCCAATTCAGTAATAGTCCGCGACAAACATACAGATGGTTAGAAGCCTGAAGTGTTTAGATTCTTGATGAATTAGTAGACCGAAGTTACCAGCTATCCACCTTTGCATGAGATGCAAGATACCTTTATTTAAATTATTCATTCTTAGCATGAAAAGAGAAGTTTACTTTGTTATTAAACGAATTATTAAATTTAATGAGCCACATAGGAAGGTCCTAATTAAGTTTGCACACTATAATTACAAACAATGAATGAAACGAGCCAAACAATGAATAAAATGGATATTATAGAAGTTTATCATTCAGGAAAATTACATGAACAGTGAAACATTGATAGTAATCATGGAAAATCTCAGTTAGCATTACTAAAAAAAATAGCTCAAAAAAAAAAAAAAAAAAAAAAAAAAAAACGAGGCATCAACACAATTCAATCAACGTTTACAACATACACAGCCAGGGTGAAAATGTATTTTGTCCATCAGTTTGATAATTGGACGAAAAGGTTCATATAAAAAGTTGCACTTACCGGAAACGAAGAGGTCTCTCTGAGTCAACACTTTTGAATTTTTGTTCACCACGCTGAAATATATACAACACCTGTATAAAATATCGCGTCTGGGGAGAAGGTAACTGTTCCAAATCACTCCAGGGGAATGCCGGGATGCTTAAGAAAGCATGGCCAAATTCCTTGCCGTTTCTTGCCCCCAGTCCTTTCCCGCTTCTAATGTCATCGATGTCGATGAGACGTAAAGCAATGACCAAACAAACAGAACGTAACTGGTCGTGGCTATTCCTCCCTCGCCCAGAACAATGCCGTGATAGGGGTATCAGCGGAGAGTGTCCTTGGTGCAGCCTGTCACCAGCTTGGGCGCCAGTCGTTAATTTTTGGGGCAAACTGTCGGCGTAAGACGTGGAAATTTCACGGAGCCAACCTCTACAACACAAAGATAGCCACCTAATGGGGGAGCGTCCATAAACTACGTAGCCTCATTTTGGCCTCCTTTGAACCCTCCCCTCCCTCCACGTAGCCTGACTTGGCTTTTGCTTCTACACCCTCCCCGCCACCACCAACACGTGGCCCGTAGCTTTTTCTCTATTGATTTCAGAAGACATTTTGTACTATTTTCTCTTGTCAGACTATCGTAAATTACGTACTGAAATAATTAAATGACTAAAATAAATATTCACCTATAATATTTTATCCATGATGGATTGGTGGAACTTCCGCGACTGTGATGTCAAAAAAATTATGTTAAAAATTTATAAAATTTACAAACCATCTGAAGATGAGCAGGTATAGCTCGAAACCGGTAATGGTTTAATAAACAACATCATATTGTGACTGGTTGCTGTATTTTTTACAACCCATAAATATTCACCTGTTGTTGTGTGTTCTGTACCTTTTTTTTTTACTGTGACAAATAATATGAATGAAAGCTACGTGGCTTGGCTCCGAAATCCCCCTCCCCATCACGCTTATCCAGCGTAGTATTCTACCCTACCCCTCCCCCTTAGACAGACCCACTTAGTTTATAGATGTTGTTCGACTTTTTTTTATTTTTTTATTTTTTTTTAACTTACGGCTTTACGCCTCTTCTACGTCGAGGTGATTAGAGGCGGGATGGGACTGGGGACAAGGAACGGAAAGAAATTGGGCCACGACCTTTTGAAGGAAGCATCACCAGCTATTCCTGCAACGCGGCGCCTAGAATTTCACCACCTTCCACCGTCGGCTGGGTGTGACCTGCAATGTCTTAAAATTTACCAGAAACCGACGAAAATCAACGACGACAGGCAGTATGACAAGGTATCACGGATGCGACTAAGAACACTGTATTGGCTGCCAAAGAAAGTTGAAAAGTATTATTTTCTTCGTGCCGGATAAAAAGATTATATAGATGGGAGAGTTCGGTGGTTCAGGTATTATGAGAAAAGAATAGAAGGAACGAATGCAAATTATCTCATGTATTGAAAGGTTCGTGAAGACATCAGCTGTAGTGGAGTTAAGCCTGTGGAAGCACAGTGGCTGATCGCAGTGAGAAGTGCAGGTGAAGTGCGCCGCCGCCGGGGCAGCGCGGTTATCCTGCCTGCCCCCGCCTTGCCGCCCCATGAATATTCAAGCGAGCTGCGCGACGGCCGTTATTGTAGCTCCCCGGGCGATCGGCCCCGAAAACAAACCGGGCTCGGCTCGCGCCCACCAAGTCTCCCGCCCCTATCGGCGTCCGTGGGCGCTCCCCCGCCCCCGCGCTAGAATAAATTACTACCGCCATTGCTTCGGGCGTAATGGAAATTGTCTGCTTTCTGATAAAACATGCTGTGCCGGCGCGGCGCGGCGTATATCGCTCATCGATCGACCCGCGTGCAAGATATTCAATTTTTTGCACGCGCCCCGCTGCCCGACCTGCCTCCCGGTTTGCATAGCATGTCGATTTCTGCTCTGCGGCTTCGTATTTGCGGCGCTGATTAACGGAATTTTATTCAGGAGCGGGGGTGGGTCGGTCTGCGTGTGGGAGCTTTGGCCTGGGCTGCAGGGAACTGGTTATTTCCCCGTGTGGTGCTGAGCGGTAATCGGATTGTATATTTTTAATTTCCATCGTGCCCCCATTCTGACTTCCACCACCTCTCTCTCGTACGTACGCGTTGTATGTCCGTACGGAAATGCCCTCCGCGTTTCACGATGATCACGAGAATATACGAGTACTACTGATGTTTACTCGCTCTTTCCTAGCATGAAAGTAATATTTGATTTTGATCACTTATTTAATTCTGTGGAACAAGTTGGTATTCTTGCATACCACCGAGCATTCGGGTGGACGCCGGTTTGAATCCCCGTCCGGCCGTCCAAATTTGGGTTTTCCGTGATTTCTCCAAATCACTGTAGGCGAATGCCGGGATGCTTCCTTCCTTCAAAAGACCACAAGCGAAAGCATTCCCGTTTCTTGTCCCCAGTCCTTTCCCGCCTCTAACGACATTGACGTCGACGAGGCATAAAGTCATAAGCAAAATAAAGAGTAAAATATCTTTGTATACGTCTAATTGAAACAGCCAACACTTTAAAACTAATAAATGTACATTTTTCAACAGATTATGGCATGTGAAAACAAACACGCGTTGAAGATAAGCTTTACTATGATCAAAACGAAATGAGTGGAAAGGAGATTGCCTTGATGAATAGACGTTCTACTAAACTAAAAGAATCGCATCCTGAAGATAATCGAATCCCCGACATGTCTCGGGGTGTAAAACTGTGCAGGACATATATCACTACACGCTGAGATGCGAGATAGACAAAGATATAAGGAAAGAATTGTTGGATAACACCTTTATAAAATAAATAACGTAACTTCCCTAGTGACAATCCGATCATTCCCAAACAAGAAAGGACCAACCTAATCCATAAATATGTAACAATCTAAAAACCCAGCAACCTCACTTTATTGTTCCTGGCTGGATTAACCCTAACACTAGTAGTCTAAAACAGTATGCTTTGCTCCTTAGATATTGTAAAAGTATTTATCTTGAACAGTTTCGTATGTGAGGAGTTATGGGGGGGAATGCGTCGATGCTTCGTTTGGTCGTCATCCATCTCCTCAGATCCGCTTCTGAGAAGGAAATTTCCCACTGTATACATCAAAGAATTATTCGAGGTCCCTGGAATTGATTTAATAACGCTTTGGTGAAGCAAGATCTGTTTGTTAGGATGTGTATTTATTTCTGGAAAATCGCAGATATTTAGGTAGTTACATTACGTCTTATCGTGTCTCGTTTCGGGTCAGCGATAAGTACTCGAGATGAGCATTGAATCCACTCGCGATATCATAGAATACAATTTTATGCTTGTGCAAATTAATCGTAAAAGCTGTTAAAATCAATACAGCGCTGGGCAGACATCAACATCAATACTCTGCAGTTCACAAAGTTGCGGATCTCAGGGGGTGTTTTACGCAGAAACTAATCTCTCTCGTTCTTTGCATTGTGAATAACACGAGACAACAAAGAACTTATATAAACACCAGTAAGGCATCTAATTACTCTCATTTTGTCTGCCATCAATCCGACCCAAATAGGTTTGTGCGCAAAGTACATTTTTTTCGCAAGTGAAAGTGGATGTTCCCATGTTTGCCAGTTGATTCAAACGAACTTTACGTTGTCTACCTATAAGACAATCCTAGCCCAGTCTATGTATTAATTCTGCGACGCTTTCTTTAGGACTGTGACAAGATTTCACAAGTCGAGCTGCTCTTGTCTTTACTTTCTCTATAGTGACAATCAATCCCTTGCTATACGGATCGCACGTATTTATATATATGCAAAGTATAAAAAAGGGCTACATATTTACTAGGTGGGTAATTGTTCCTCAAATAGAATGGTGTTTTGCTTATCGTTGTGCAAAGTGGGTGGAGCATATATGTTTCCCGTAATCGGGCCGGAGCTAGTTTTCCTAAGGTGATATGTATCGTGTAATAATATGAACAACAGTTGTTTACATGTCATACGTAAACGAAAACGTCGATTAAGATGCTGAGCAGATACGGAGTTTCCAAATAACATTGGGCTCGTCGGTCAGTTTACACATCCCGCATCATTCAAGTCAAACGCTTTGTTGGTTTTGTACCGCATAAAGTAATCACAAGCGTTGTATTATCCTTTCGTATACACCATATTTTACACAAATGAACACTTCCTGGTAGGAGTAGGAAAGTATTACATTCTGATAAAAGGAATCTCTTGTGGTAGCTATAAAATTACGTATTTCCGCCATGCAAGTAACGCAGAGTTTTGCACTGGGGTTGAAATTAAGACCTGCTGGATTCATTTCTTAAGTTAACTCTCCGAAAATGACAATTTTAAGGCAACAGGATTAACGACAGGAAACATTGTAGAATGCATGACTTCAAACAGCTTGCTGCATATCGATATGGAATGCAGATCAGTTCAGAGCAATGCTGTAAAGATAGGTTTTTTTTGTCTGTTGCCAAACGGTTGACAACACGATTTCCAAGGCTGTGTTCCGTAACTAGTGATAAAAAAGACGGGTTTTGGAGATCTTGTAGATTCGAATATTTTACGCGTCCCTATTAGGTAGTTAGGTAACTATAATACTAGTTTATCTTTCCCAGCAGTATTCAAAAGATACGTACCAGTGAGAATAAGGCGCCGCATACTGCATCGGCCGTCATGACTGCGATTTTTAGGTGGTTTTCCACAGTCCGTAAAGCGACTACCGGTACGTTCTCCAATCTCCGCCTCATAAACTACTCATAAAATATATACCTATGACACACAGAGCAGTACCGCGTTTTGCTAACAGATAAAAATACTTTTCTTTCTCCATTAGTATGTACTGCGACCTGGTTATAAAATGCTGGGCGTCAACAAAGACATGCGGGACATGAAAACAAAGCTCCAGATTTGACCATGCCAACGATAAATAAAACTCGTGAAAAGCAGTCGACCCCTAACGTTGGGAAAAGGTGGAGAAGAAAAAGAGCAGTATTTAAAAGCTATGGCTCTGGACTATTCGACTTATCGTTACTTTAATATCGGAATAATAGTCTCTCTCTTTAATTCTCCCTAATATTCAGTGTGCCATAATTTTGTGCAGATTAATGTTAATTTCAAATCGCTACGTTATTTTTAACTGGCATAAACGCCTAAGGTTCTCAAAACAGAAGATATTGGTTCGAATTCAGGTATAAATTCGCATTTTGTTTGCTCAACTAAACACGTTAGAGGCAGTAATGACCTCGATGTTGTGAAACTCTGCAGCCAACCGGAGTAATTCTTTGTGTAACTAAACAGTGTAGAGGCACTAACTAGTGTTGTGAAATTCTCACAGCAAGAGCTTGCAGCCAATCGGAGTAACTCTTTGTGTAACTAAACAGTGTAGAGGCACTAACTAGTGTTGTGAATCTCGGACAGCAAGAGCTTGCAGCCAATCGGAGTAACTCTTTGTGTAACTAAACAGTGTAGAGGCACTAAGTAGTGTTGTGAATCTCGGACAGCAAGAGCCTGCAGCCAATCGGAGTATTTGTGTAACTAAATAGTGTAGAGGCACTAACTAGTGTTGTGAATCTCGGACAGCAAGAGCCTGCAGCCAATCGGAGTATTTGTGTAACTAAACAGTGTAGAGGCACTAACTAGTGTTGTGAATCTCGGACAGCAAGAGCCTGCAGCCAATCGGAGTAACCCTTTGTGTAACTAAACAGTGTAGAGGCACTAACTAGTGTTGTGAATCTCGGACAGCAAGAGCCCGCAGCCAACTTGAGTCATTCAGTCTGTGACAGCTTGCACAGTGTGCTTGCTTTATTAGGGACTCGTGCAGGGCGGGGAGTCGTTTAATTCCCAGGAAGCGAATACGGGAGAGCGCAGATTTACGGCTGTGAGGAGCGGATAGTATTTATTATCTGCCGCTCCGAGGAGCATGGGGTCGAATATGGCGGCGAACATGATTGAAAAGTGAATTACGATTGCTCCCGCAGCCTCTTTTTCTTGCTGAAGAGAGTTATTCGCATCTGGGAATTAGGTCCCGATAAAATTTTCAAAGTTATGGGCTTACGCTTCCTTGAATGCAGAATCCTTACGGATAATAGATGTAGGGAAAGGGGACTGTAGTGCAAATGCAATTTTTTCGATGTGCTGTTTCTCTGCGTTATTCAAACAGGACCAACCTGGACTTAATATTTCGATCAAGTTATTTAAAACTCCCATTAATATGTGCCGTACTTCACGCTTCGGCTATGACAGCTGGAGAAGGTTGTGGTATGGTGTTTTAAGACTGATACTTCTTTTCGTGAAAACAGTATAAGCAGATGAGTTTTTATCATATTCCACAGAAATCTATAAAGCGGTTAATTTTTATGCCTCCATTTTTAATTTTATTTTAATTTAATTACTTACGTTGATGAAAATTACGTCATGAACGCTGTATAATATTTTGCAGCAATGACGAGACAGATTCTTCTAATTCCTTGTAGGTTTGGATTATTACCATGGTTCGGTTTCTTAAATCAGCTCCATTTTTGCACGGGAGGAAATTAATTCTACCGTGAATTAAAATAAAGCTAGGATTAATTTCAACTTTTAATGTCAGCAATGCGTCAAATAGCGGAAGGAATCTTATTGTTTAAAAGTAAATATCTTTCCCAATAAACTAGATTAAACCCGCAAGTAGGGACACGGAATAAGTATCGATACTTTTTGGTAACGAGTACTTTTCGTTTGATACCGATACTTTTGTACTCAATATTTTTCATACTATACTTTTACTCATGTCAGTACTGTACGGTAGGTATCGATACTAAAATACGCTTTATGTAATTTATTATTTTTTTCATTTATTAAGACTACAAAAGGAACATGATTTACTTCTGCAAATTTCATCACCATAAGAAATACTGGCCGATTCAGCTAAAAATTTTTTTGTAAAAACGGATAAAATTTGAAATTAACGCGCAGGTGCTAGTCTTAAAACTTAAAATAAAAATTTAAAAGTAACTAGCAATCCAAATGCATGATTTGAAAAATATCATGTTATCGGTACTTTTTTTTCGATACTTCTAGGTATCGCTATTTTTTTTTTCAATACTTTAGTGAGTACGATAGTTTTTTTTCCGATACTACTCATGAGTATCGATAGTTTTAATCGATATCGCGTCTAGCGGCGCGCATTATGACGCGACCGCACTGGTTCAGGGAGTACAACGGGACCAGCTGTGAGTCCTGATCCTCGCGTACCGACCGTCAGGACTGCGGTCACCTAGGCGCATACTAAGACGGGCCACCAATCTACACCCCATAAACTAAACATTCCATAAACAAAAATACGTTTATCATATAAAACACAAAGTTATCAATTTCGCAGACAAATAGCAACACAAACATTCCTCCTGTAGGCTTAAAACTTGAGAGTCTCGCAAATCCCGGTCTGATTCTGGTAGGACTCATCATGTCCTCTGCCCCCTCTTCTGATGACTGGTACTGGCCGCCTCTGTAAACAGACCGCCGGCGTCGCGTGGCCGGATCTTGGAGGGGGGGGGGATAGACCAATTAAAATTTTACTTTAAAAAAAATAGTTTATAGTAAAGAACAATTATCCTAGTGTTCGAGAATTATTTGGAATGTTTGAATATATTACGGCTAATTATATCGAAATGCTTTTACCGGGCGTTACCATCTGCTCAATGTACACAGCTTCGTACACCTGCTTTTTACAACAATGTACGCTGTCAGAAACCCAGTGTACTCAAACATTAACAGAGTGTACTCTCTGAAAATTAATCTAACATCAGTACCATGCATAGCTACAGCTAAGATATTAGTGCCGAACAGTGGCGCAGTTATTGGCGCTCATATACAATTTCAATTAAACACACACTCTACTTGCACTTTTGGAGTGGCCTCTTTGTTATCCGGAGGCTAACCAGGGAAATTACGATCGCAAAAGAACAACTCAAGAAGGTGAGTAGTTTTAATACCTGGAAAGCGTAAGGAACTTTTGGGGTGAAATATAATCTTCATGTGTTCGCAGCCGGTGATGATGTCGAAAACGCAGTATTGATGTGAAAGGTGCGTAATGGAACATCAGCCACATCCACCTGTCATGCCTGTTCAAAGTATCTGAACGCATTCATACTTTGTCGGAACAAAAGAAATGACTGAATCCGTTACCGATTACACTTAATCGTACAAGGAAAATCATCATTCTGCAAATGAGGGAAGGAATCCTGCTATTCCACATCTGTAGCGATGTACAGGCCAAGTTCCAGAATGTTAACATTTAAGAAAAAGTTAACAAAGATTTTTCAGCGTCCTTTTATTACACTGATCATAGGCAGTAAAAATTCTTATAGGCCTACAAGCAATAATTGTTTAGCAATGATAATTTACTGTATTAATCGTAGTATCATGATTTGAATGCTGTACAGATTTTTGATTAGTTAATAATTTCTAAATTACATAACCCCAAAGACAGGTTACTCAACATTTCAGTGTTTGAAGCATGCATAAGTAGCATATGTATTTGTATTTACACGTGTTTATGGTACTGACTCATTACCTAATTGTGTATTAGTTTGGTGTCCGGTTAACAAGTCAGAAAAATTCATTCTACAAATTTTTCTTTGTGGAGCCTGTTTTAAAATTTAAAGTTCCCATAAATACGAAAGTTCTTCGTTTCTGTTACTTTAGAACAATACACGTTATGGTTGTCTTCGTCTGAAGCTTCTGTCTGCAGCATTCCTGTCTGTTTGTATACTTCAGCTGGAGTGATTGAGGGAAATTGAATTCGTTACTTTTTGGCTTTGCGATTGTTCATCAATTTAAAACCAATCACTACATTCTGAGCTTTGTAGCAAGATCGGCGGTCACTAATATTTTAGCTGTGCGATGCCATTTAAAAAATTGAATTACCTTCCCAGCTTTGTAGCGGAGATTTTTTTTTTTTTTTAAAAAAAAAAAAAAGAATTTATCTTCAACACTAACACTGTTAGCAGATTGGTTCTGTTCGACGACTATATATTCTGTCTACATAGTTTCGAACCAAGTTTTGTAACACAAAAAAACTAACGAAAAAAAATTAACCTATTCTGATCCTACGTAACGCACGCCAGTTATGCTTAAGAATTGCGTCGCTTAACATTCTTTCGCAATTCTCCATATTATTTACTTTCCTGCCGGACAGTGCGTTTCTTTAACATCGTTCTTTGAGGATGTCTGACAATATGATGATTAAGGCCACGCGACTCCTTAATTTCTTTTCTTGGAAGAAAAATAGATTATATGCCACAGAAAATTAGGATCTTTTTTCATTTTGCATCTTATACTCGTAACGTCACCTCTCACTAATGTTTTTGGTTAATAACTGTTTATATATTTAATACGGAGTGCTGTAAATTATATTATAAGGTTCCACGGTTCAGTAGGATGTACAGTCTTTGGAGTAGTGTAGTCTTCTGATAGCTGTGAGTTAGTATCTTTGGTTGCTGAGAATGTTGCCGACAGACTCGCGTACTGATTGCGGAATGGTGTGGATGGCTGGTTGTTGCAGCGGCATATTGAGACGGAATTTGTATCTATTGATGAATATCTGTTAGTAATTCCATTAAATTGACTGAAGTCGGTGTCAACGTAATAGTGAAATTTAAGAATAACTAAGTATTATGAAATAAAGCGGATAAAAAAATAAATAAGAAATGGGCTGCAGCTTGAAAGTGACTAATTAAGCCATTTTTTACTCGTACATAACCCACTGTTACGTCTTCGTAATATGAATGATGAAATACGTTACGTCGTGTGGATTCTTCAAATAGCATTATTATTTAACCACTCCGATCGTAGAAGACTCGTACAACTGAGACCACCAGTTGAGGTATTTATTCGGTGACTGTGACTGCACTTAGAAATGCGGAACAGTCCCCACTGCTCCATTTCATATTGCTACTTATCAGTCTAGCGGAGTACATAAAATGTCTCCAGGGACCCCGAGCCTAGCTACGTGCGTAATTATTTTGCTAGCCGCTGGTTCCTCCCGCGGTAATTAAATACCTTGCCCGCACCTTCATGTTTAATGCATAAGAGGAGGCGCGCACTCTGGCTGCAAAAAGAACGCGCGAATCCGCTGAGAACTGCGAATTTAACGCGTTCCGCCCCGCCCCGCGCGGAGGTCGCTGACGAAGTCCTCTTGTCTGCATTCACTCTCACCCCCAATGTGTTAAAGTGACTGTGAAGATCAGCCCGGCCGCGACTTTGTCCCGTGTCGAGTGTTAAATTAAAGCCTGCGACTAATTTGCTCTCGCGTTTCCCGTCCCTTTCTCTGCGCACCCTTTTTCCAGCGGGTCTCCATTTCTGTAATCGTCGCTCGCTCGCTCGCTCGCTCGCGTAGCCCCTGGCATCGTAGTTCCGTTTCACAAGCCGCTAGACCCGCCCAATTTCCGGGAAGCCCGCTCTGCCTTTCACGTTCCTTCCCTCCGACAGTCCCACTGCTTCCCGACAAAGTTTTTCTTTTTATGGTTGGCTGCGAGCAACTTTTTTTTCACCTCCTCCCGTGAAGCACCTTCTCCATCGACCCGGCTTCTCTCGATTGTCAAGTTTCATGACAAAACTGCAACACTTTATGAATGGTTGTTTGGGTGGCTGCGGAGTTGGAGCTAGGCGCTCTGTGCCCAGCTCTTCACCCTGCCTG
>CM061920.1:132671771-132694881 GCA_031002005.1 Vandiemenella viatica
GAACTTCAGTATGTAAGACTTGTCGTTAAGTGTATGATTAAGATAATGAGGAAAAAAGAAAAAGCTTACATCTGCACACTATCAGTATACCCAATCTTATTCTCGTTGGCAAATTTAATTCGTAACGGTCCTCAAAAAAAAATCACACATTACTATTTGCGCTAGTGGCAGATTCCTCTGAGATCGCCGAGGAGAGTGAGTTAACATTCCTTAACCGCTTGCTAAACAGTGCGGACAGAGCGTGTCCGTGGAGGAACAACAGGCCTGAGGTCGGCTGGGCGCCAGGTGAACACAGGCCACCGGCGCCCGTCGGCCATGAATAAAGATGACGCGGGATGAACAATTACGTGGAGGGCGGACGACTGTCCAATTACCACGCCGCCAGCTCCAACAACAACAAAAATATGTGCTGCGGCGGAGGGGATAAAAACGTGGTTTTACAATGCGAGAATGAAAAAAAAATACTGTCTTGAAAGATCATCAGAAATTCTTTTTCGATGACAGTCAACAAGGCTCTACGCTGCTAGACGAGATATCGTGTACGAAAGTAAGACGAAAACCTCCCTATTTCTGATGTCGGTTTCCATATTCCTGTACAGACGAAATATTTACAACCTTTAATAGTGCATGAATAAGTATTTTAAAAATAGTCTCATTGATTAGTACCTAAGTTTCACCAATATGTCTCAGTGAGATTCCCTCGACTTGAACAATCGGGTGATGCCGGGCACAGGTCTCGTATCTGTCAATTTTAATGTGTACTATTACTGTTTGATTTTGTCCTTGATATCGTGTTGCATCAAAAAGACGCTGTTAAGCGCAGAGTTAGTTGGGACGTGCAACGTATTGTGTAGCTGCAACGTGTCGTCGCACCACGGCCAGTCTTAAATGCTCTTATAATTTATTTCACTTCTCAAAGCATCTCGCAAGACACTCTTGTTTCAGATTTCAGAGCCAGCCTCATTTTGAAGTATAAAAATGTTTTAAAAATATACAGTGGCTGTAATATGCATACATACGTCGGCTGCATGGCGGCTCGTTTCCGAGGTCGCGGGTTCAAATTTTATCATTTTACCTTCCGTAACAGGTGACAAGGGATTCAGTATACCACGTATTTTACTTTTTATTATATATATATATATATATATATATATATATATATATATATATATATATATATATACTGCTTAACGTCTCTTAACAGCGAGGTCTTTAGGGACGCGAAAGGATGGGGGGCAAGGAATGGGAAGGAATTCGGCCATGGCCTTTAGAAGCATCCCGGCATTTGCCTGAAGTGATTTGGGAAACCATGGAAAACCCAAATCTGGATGCCCGGACGGAGATTCGAACCGGCGTCCTCCCGAATGCGAGGCGAGAACGCTAACCATTAAACCACCACGCTCGGTACGTATTTTACCTCCCTCTAGTGTTTTTAGGCAGGGTAATCTGAAATAACGAAGTACTCATGCACAAAGCGGAGTGTGAAACAGATGAATTAGAATGTTAAAAGAAACTTTAAAACTCAGCTGAGTAAAATTCCGAGAGGTGGTAAAAGGAGTAGAACAAGCATATGTAATATTCCTTATCGTCCATTAAGAAACTTGAAACCATCACACGCTTTTCACTGCAGTGTGAACTTGTGAGCTAAATGAGGTATTTTGATTCATGACAGAATCAAAGTAAATACCGTTCTTAAACTCACTATTTCTTAGCTCCAAAGCATGAAACAAATAAGTTAAATCAAACAAGAAGTGCTGAGAATGTAAAAATCCCTATTCAGATAGTATCCTAGAAACCTTAAAAAAGGCCTTGTTAGGAAAATCCAGCATTGTAAAATAAAGAATTAGAATTATAGACAGATACCATAGTAGAAAAATTAACATGGATTCTATGACATGCTAGATATTTCCTGATTGCTACGCTTCTTCCGGAAGCTTCGGGGGATGTATGTAACGGCAACTATTTTAAAAGATTACAATGACAGCACAAAGCAGTGAGTTGTGATATTGTGGCGATGTATCAAAGAGAAGTAATCGAAGATAGTGAACAGGTTCAAAGAGAGTCGCACGCTTTGACATCGGATGAACAGCGTGCATGAGAGTGTTCGCTGAAAGATATTTTGGTATGTAGCGGTCTCAAAGAAACGAGAAAGAAATTTCAGTGCAAGGTAATGGCTAGAACGTGACCTCCACCTTCATGGCACCAAGAAGGAAAATACGGTTGCAACGCACCCATACGGTAATTCTCAACGCTATCCATTAAAGTGGACCATACCTGTGAATACAAACAGCACAACAATAATATATAAGGTAGAAATCATTTCTCAAATAAAGAAATCTTTAGTATCCGATTTCTTGGAAACCAACTTGTAAATGAAAGAACTTGATCTACTTTTAAAAAAAAAAAATAGTGTTAATTTAATTATGATCTGTTTTCGATGGACTGCTGTTTTTATTTGCAATGTATTTAACTGTTATACAGGATAAGTCACTCGATGCTCTTGTCTCAAACATCTTATTAGTACTGGTAGAACAAATGAAATTTCACAACAAAATTAAAGCACAGGCTAGTTATTCTCGCAGCTGCTTAGTTAATCACTTCTCGATAACTACCGCCAACGCACCGCATTTTATATATAAACCGTACGCGTTTCAACTCTCATGTAGACATCATCCTTGACGAATTTTGTTTGTTTTGCCCATCTTGTTTAATTTTCGCAATAGTTCTGTGCAGTTTGAGATGCGTTCTTTTGTAGTTTTAGACGAGGCCTCGATGAGAGGTAAAACATGTATCACATTAAAAAATTTAAAAAAAACCAGATGCATTGGCATTATTTATTGACAATTAATTAAAATTTAAACTTGTTCAGTAACAACTACTTTGGCCACACTAGTTTTTTTTTTTTTTAAAAATATATATATAGTAAATTTCCCTTTAATTATAGCTTTACGCCTCGTCGACGACGAGGTCATTAATGCCGGGCGATAGGAGTGGTGAACGAACGGGAATGGATGTAAATCAGTTTTCTTATTTATGAAAGATCCATCTGGTACTCGATTGGAAAATAGTAATCAGGATGGCCGGAACGGGGATCGAACCCACTTCCTCCAACGGTTAGACCCGGACGTTACCATATATTTTAATTAGAGAAAATGAAAGACGTATAATCGTGTCTGTCACACTGTGACGTCGATTGCGCGCTAACAACGGCCAGAGATGTTTTCACTCTCAGTCCGTAGCTGTTGCTGTCATAGCAAGTTAAGATGTTATCTATTTACGTTTCTGTAACCGTTTTGGTAGCTCAGTGGTTAAAAACTTGTTTCAAAGGTTCGGTTCACGGTTCTGGGTACAATGTTTAAGAGTTGTGTTTGATCATATTAGCTACGCCAGGACGTTCCGTGATCCGGATGCCTCATTGAACTGTAGGTTCCAGGGGAAAGGAACACAACGACTAAGTATGCCAACTTCGGGAGGACCAACCAATCTTCGGTGTTTTTTTTGTTCAATATGTTTCAAATTAAAAAATACAATAAAAGTATATATTTCCAAATGTTGATTATTAGTTTCATTTTGTTTGTTTCTATTCGTTCGACGTAGATGTATTTTCGTTGTATTCCCTGTCCACAGATGTGGCTATTACAGCAAGCAAAGCATTTAGGTTTTATATTTATGTCTTTCAGTGGTTCAATATTTTTCTCTTTAAATTATAATTTGAAACCAACATAAAGAAAGCTATACATTTCGTTTAAATCTATGTGTCAATTATGAAGATGATTGAGTAATAGAAATGTTTAAAACATTATATCATGAGAAAATAGTTCTATTTAAATAAGTAATCGCGAATAAATGAATTGCCAGCACACTGCGTTGCAACCGAGAAAAGACGAATCCAAAAATGAGTAAAACAGTGGATTTTACAAAACGTTTACAACGAAAGAAATGAATCAAAACAGAACAGATATGTTTAAACAAAATCGAACACAATAAATTGTCTAGTGCTTACCCTGAAGATCGGAGCACAGTTAAAATCATGCCATGTGCATCTTCTGGAGTACTACTCGATACCTCGGACTTTTTTTTATATATCTGATAACAGCCTCAGAGAATTTGGTCATATTTTTTCAGGTCACCTAAACTGGCAGCGCATGCTACTTTGCAATTCTCCCAATGCACAATTTTGGAAAAATATCACCATAAATTTCGTGCAACAAATATCAACGTCATTGAGTAAGGTCATTGAAAGAATTTCTAGGCGACTACACAGTAGTATGAAGATTTAATTAAGCAATTTTGTTCCATTCTGATTCAACCTTGTAGATAATTCTCTTCATTTTTACCCTCTTATAAAATTTGATGCTCATTCAACCGAAGTTTTAGGACTTTTATGTATTTCGATCTTCCATAATTGTTGCTTCAACCAACTTGAAATGAAGCTTCCACCAAAACAAGATTGTATAAAGAGAGACTGAAATGAACATCTGCAACAGGATTCAATTTATGCGTAGGTTTCATTTTCCTTCTTTGTTTAATACCAACGAAAATATTTCAGGTAGCAGTATCAGCCTGCTTGTATTTTATATTAAAATTCATTGTATATTATATTTGGCTAAAGCATGAACTTTAGCGCAACCATATAGGGGGAAAAAAAAGTTGTTTCTTTGAGTGAGAAAACCAAAAGCTCTTTGAATAATTAAACAGCGGCTAAAGTATGTTGAGGTTTAAAAAATTATCTTTTTATATAAAATTTTTTACTTCACTTGTTCGTTAATGACTAATATTTGCCTTCGTGCTGTGGGAAATGTTTGAAATAGCGTAATTTCATATAGAGAAACTGATCTTAATGAATCGATGTTTCTCATGCAGCATTATTAGGAAACAACTGTGAAAATAACATGTACGGACGCGAATGTATTCTGTGCCGCTGCGCAGTGTGTAACGAAGCTGCAGCCTGAGCAGCAGGTGTTGTAGTGTAAACCAAATTAGCAGAGAAAGAGGAGAGCCGTGCGGGCGGACTCCTGGGAGCGCTAACAGGTGGCCGGCAGGCAGGCAGATCTTTTTTCCGGACCGTGGCCCTCCTGACCTGCAGAGTGCAGGGTTTCAGCTTGACACCTCCAACTGCTTCCTCGCCCGGCAAATTGGTTCGCCCGCCCCTCGCCGAAGGAGTTGCCCTTTAATTACCTCGAGCAATCGCTTGCGGTGTCGTCTTAAAAGCAACGCGATCGGCAACAGACTGACAGCTACACCCCCAAGCTGGAGTTCATGTTTCGGAAAGTCTGGTATAGATGCAGTAGTGTCAGAGAAGATAAAAATACTCAAATTCATTTACATTCTGAACCTGATAGAAACATTTGCCCTTCCGCTAATAAGTAAACATTTATTAAGATTTGTTCCAACTGACCTTAGTTTTTCTACAAAAATTAATGGCGTCTATAAACTGAAGGTATAAAGGAACATCAACTGCGTAGAACGTACAGATTAAACGATGTTGGTAACGACGGTAATTATTATTATCCTATGCGTAGTACAAGCCAAAAACATGTTAATCAGATAGCTATATCTAGAGACTGAAGCCATCTTCTGGCAGCTGTTTCAGCTTGATGCAGTGTGAGCAGGCCTCCACATAGTCTTCTTGTTGGGCAGTCAATCACAATGGGATCAGCGGTTTGGATAGCACCACACCACATAGCGCATCTTCACGGAGACCCCACTTATGTATGGTTGCATTACACAATCCGCGACCTGTGCGAAATCTATTCAGTTGACACCAAAGACGTATAGGCAAGTCAAACCCTGGATCAGAGGTTATCGGACCTGTTACAATCCCACAATTGTGTGGACTATTGGCTTCCCGCTCCTTGCTGCACTCTTCATACAAGTTAGAGTTGTATGACGGTAATAACGCAGCTTTAGTGATCAACAACAATAAAATATATGACAATAACAGAATAACTGACGGAGTATTTCAATGAAGGGGTAATTATATGAAGGAAGTAATTACTCAAGTTCCTTTTACAAATTTATTTCAGTTTTATTAAATAGAGGTAAAGGCAGAGGGTTTTCACAGCTGTCAAGCATTGGATTAGCGGAGACAGAGCTCCGCATTCCTATTTGCTGACAGTGGGCGCTAGAGTGGACGTGCCATTGTCAGCGACACGGTCCGGCCCATTTTCTCTACCTTCCCGCGGAGTTTCCTCCACGGTACTCATTTGATAGCAGATTGAGTGGGCCTGGGGGGCCGTTCCGGACGTTCAGCTCCGATGAAAATTCCTCGACTTCGTCGGAGATTGAACCACGGCCGTGGGGGCTGTAGTCAGACTACCGCCTGAGCTGAACGGCAGACCAGTTTTTTTAAAAAAAATAAGGTGATAAGATAAGAGTTCATTTAAGTAAGGTGGTAATATAAGAGTTCATCCTTGTAGCACATTTTCCTGCATAGCGGAAATCAATTTCTTGTAGTTTGTCACTCTAAACATCCCCGTTTCTATTCCATATTTAATTCCACGACACAACATTTCACCCTATCCGTTATTTCATCTTTCGTTCATTCACAACGCAAACAACACACAACACTGAACATAAACACATCACAGTCATCCCGACGAAAACGCTTCCAGTACTGGGGAAACCTCAGTTAAATTTCCGAAGAAAGCTGTCGGGGAACAGTAAATTCGTATAGGGCAGCCACCAAACCTGGACAAGTTAAAGGAGGCAATCATCATCTGCCAGAAGAGTTTTTTTTTATTTATTTATCTTCTTTTTTTTTTGCTGTCGTCAGTCTCTCGACTGGTTTGATGCAATCCTCTATCCCTTCCTATCTTGCGCCAACATCTTCATCTCAACATACCCCTTACAACCCACGTCCTCAATTATCAGCTTCACATGTTCTAATCTCTGCCTTCCTCTACAGTTCTTACCTTCGATTTTTCCCTCCACTAACAAATTAACCAATCTGCATGTCTCAAAATATGACCCACCATCCTGTCTTTTCTTTCTGGTAAGAATCTTCCACAAATTTATTTCCTCACCCATCATTTCCAAAACTTGTTCATTTCGTGCTTTACCTGTCCACTAAATTATCGGCCCTTAAAAGAGAGCAAATATGCTTCAACAGTAACAACTATGTTTACAAACGCTAACTGGAGTAACACTTTTGTGTAGCTTAATTTCTTGTTGCTATATCAGGAAGATAAAGACGATCTAGTTTATGCCATTAGAGGGCTGCGAAACTAGTGAGCTTTGTAGCTACTTATATCTGGGATAAGTTTTATTCTGAATGTTACTATTGAACCGTTCACTTATGCGACTAAGAAAATTGCTGGCTAACCGTAAACAGTGTGTCACTACGCGAGCGGCGGTGGCTGGGTCGGAGCAAGTATCACACTCAACACAACTGTCTGTGCTGTGTTATACACACTCAAACCTGAAACTTCGAATGGTTTTCGAGATCTGCCACGGAAAAGCAGCATCCGTGGCGTGAAACCAGTAAAATGCAAAGAGCAGATTGAACATCACTTTAATTGCATGCCTCGATTGAACGTCAAATATCACGAGGACTAGATTACAATGATACAAGAACCAATAGTTTCGCAACTGTCAGCAGTTAATCAAAACTAAAAAACGAAGGCCTATAATCTGAAAACATTTAATATTGCATTAATTATGAAGATTCAATTGAGACACAAATTATTAACGACCAAAATTATATAGCCTAGTTTAATACGTTTCATTCAGCAGTTTCATAAATAACAGAACCTTTTTTGGGTAGAGAAACAGAAGACATGAATTCTCTTCATCTCGAATTGCGTCACGTTCGCTACCGAACGTTCCGAAACGAATTTTAAATCATAATTTTGCCACGCGGTTACATTTTCTTTTTTTTTTTTTATTCTTTGCTTCGATCTTTAAAGCTCGTCGGTGTCGATGTCATTAGACCTGGGTAAGGATGGGAAGCAAGGAACGGGAGGGAATCCGGCCATTTCATTTTAAAGGGGCCATACCGGCATTCCGCTGGAGTGATTTGTAGGAAACCGTAGAAAACCGCAATCTGGATGGCTGAAGGGGGATTCGAATCCAGACCCTCCCTAATGCGAGACCAGAGCGTTACCGCTCACCCAACGGGGCTCTGTCTTACGCTGCAGGCAAATATTTAGACGAGTTTCTTCCATCTTCGAAATTAACACTAAGATCTAATAGAGTAACGATTCGATCAAGTTAAAGCAATGCTGGTATTATTATCTCCTAGTAATAATGATGTGGGCTGAAATGTAACAGCAGATTTTTGGCTGAAGCACTTTAAGACTCTCAGAAAGTTGTGATGTTTCGGAGCTTAGTTTGAGAATATATCTGTTAATCGCACTAACTTTTATCGTTTTCGTCGGTACACAACATGCAGTTAAGCAACATGTTTAGCAATCAACGATAACTATATGTCAACGGGTATGATTAATAAATTAAATTACAACTGTTTAACTAAGCCATTACTTGTGAATGCTATATGAAAAATACAGTAAGCCTGAAATAATATAAAAGCAGTACGGCCCAAGCGACCCAAAACGAACAGCAATCCCTCGTTAACAGCCAATTTTTATGCGCGATTAGAAGACTGTTCAAACAAATTTGCGAAACTAGTGCCAAAATGTAGCGTGGTTTTTACATAATTGTTTGGAAAAATGTGCTTACCTTGTTGTTTTGTACGAACGCAAAAATTTCTATCTCGTGTATAAATCCACCTGTTTTGAATGATAAGAAAAAATCCGGTTGCCAACGTTTTGTAAGGTCAACAGCAACGCCCAGGTAGTAGCAGGTATTTTTAGCAATTGGTTTAATAACTTTTTTTTCAGAAGTGGACGCATATTTTCTTCAATAAAAATACATCTTAAAGTTCTTCTTTTGGTTTATAATGCATCTGGCAACACACAATTGTCGAAACTAGACGTTAAAGTAAAGTTTATGCGATCAAATGCTACTTCAATTTTACTGACATTAGGTCACATTTATGGGTCATTACATGCGAAGAACTTTCCAAGTTCTTTCGAACTTTTTGCTTAGTGCTTCTTCACGCCACGTCGGCATCGACGTTATTAGACACAGGACGGACTGTGTGTGTGTGGGGGGGGGGGGGGGGGGGGGGAGTGGGGGGAGCGAAGGAATTTGGGCATCGCCTTTTGAAGGCATTCGCCTGGGAAAATCACGGAAAACTGAAATTTGAACGGCGGGATGGAGATTCGAACCCGCACCTTCCCGACTGCCAAACCCAAGCCTTATCGCTAAACATCCGGACTCGGTAATTCTAATGGAAAATTAGTAAGGACTGAAAATGACAGAAATGTGAAAAAATTACACTTCTAAAAGTCTGGTCCCTATATATATATTTGGAGTCGGGCTGTTGTAGGGTTACAAGAACCCTTTTCAGCCAAAAGGGAAGGGATTGGGATAAAAAACGGGAAAGAGTTCGGCCACGGCCTTTAAGACGAATCATCCCGGCATTCGCCCGGTGCAATTTCTGTAAACCATGGAAAACCGAGATCAGAATGGCACATTACGGTGGTAGACCTCACACTGAAGATCATACATCCTCATCCCTTAAAAAAAAGAAAAAAAAAGCAATTTTCGTGGGGCTCAAACTTTTCGAAGGAATCAATCCAAAAAGTTGCAGGGATTACCTTATCCGCATTGGATAACGCACCTGCTAATCCAAGTCAAACACGCCAACCTCCACACGCAGTCACACTTCAGGGACAAGTACCACTACACGGAAGCCGATTCATAATATTAAACGCTGCAAGATAAAGCCAACTGCGAGAGAACTCCGGATGGGGACGACATAAGTACTCGACTTAGAAGGTTTTAAGAAGGTAGATGAAACAGAAATTGAAGAAATAATCGTTGTTCATGATTGAATGGAGTTACCACTCGAGGAGCTGCAATAATTTACGACTCCGAAGGAAGAGGCTTTGTTAGAGATGATTAGGTGGAACGGGAAGCTGTTGTGCTTGATTTTTCACTCAGGACGCTAAAGCACATCTTTTTTTCGTTTGAAGAACAGCTAAATGATTGCATCTTCGAAACAGGTTTTTAATAACTTTTATTAATTCGATCGTCATTGAGTTACACATTACTCATTTACAAATGGTTTTTCTGTAAATTTTGCTATCGTTTCAAACAAAATACTTTGAAATCTACAAACTGCTGTTAGTACACCAAACCCACTAGTTTATATAAATTCCCAGTCTGGTTGTATGCGATTTGATTATATGCAAACATTTTCCGGCGCCTAATAACCCCCGTGAATGATTAGTGTATTTTAATAGAAAGGCTTTTTCAGCAATGTGATGTATGGTTCGTCAACCTGAAGACAGTAAGGTTAAAACACACTAAACAGTAATTTCTGTGGGAAAGTCAATCCTTAAAATGGCATCGAGCTACAGCGCAAACTTATTTGCTAAGTTAGTAATATTAACTCATAAATCAACGAAATACTCAACTATATGATACACGCACATCTTAGTCAGTATCTAGAACAATGTATTATCGTTGCCGGTGCAATTAGAAAAAATGTTTTAAATTCGTGAAGTGCAATTACTTTTTACACTTGCGCAAAAGGGACTCGCCATTTACGAGAACTGTTCTCTCGCTGAGCGAGACAAGGGCCATTTTTTTTAAGCTCGTCAGAGCTCTTGTTCTGCGCGACCGCAACTAGAATGTCACGGCGCGCCACATTTCGTCTGGAATTCCAATTATTTCAAAAGTTTAAGCAGCTTTGTTACCCGCAGGAATTTCCCCTTTGTCCCCGTATTCATTGCATTTCACGGGACACACTACATGGCGTTGGGGAAGGAGGTCCAGCAAACTGGGTTCTATGCATGAATCATCAGTGGAAATGAGAACGGCAGAAAGGGTACACACACATGGTTGTTCATTACATCGTTCACTACACTAGTTGTTACAGAATAGTACGACCCACTGGTGGCCACAAAATGCTAATCTTCTTTATACAAACTATATAGATTTATGAAAGTCACAAAAAAACTATTTTTTATTTTATTATTATTATTTTTTTTTTTTTTTTGCTTTACGCCTCGTCGACGTTGAGGTCATTAAAAATGGGAAAGGACTTGGGGTATGGAACGGGAAGGAATTCCGCCACGTCCTGTTGAAGAAACCATCCCGAAATTCACCTGGAATGATTTTGGGAAATCGCGGAAAACCCAAATCTGAATGCCGGACGGCGATTCGAAACATCGTTCTCCCAAACTCGAGGCCAGAGCGTTACCACTCACCCATGGTCACAGAAAATTAAAATTTACTATGCAAAACAGGAAATTTAAGCAAGGTCACCGGTATGTCGATCCCACAAGATATTATCGCATGTAGCTGTTTGTACGTTGCTACACACTGAGAGCATCATGCAAAATACCATCACGTCGGGAGTTTTACGTTGTTTGCTTCGACTTTATCGACGATTACATTTAGCATAGCGTACTATCACGTTGTTTCAAAGACCTAAATTGTAGGTGTAAATGGTGTGAAACTGCAACGTCTAATTAAACCACAAAAAATACAAACTTCTGTTGACAAGCCATGACACGCAAAGCCTTTATTACTAACCTACAAAACAAACGGCAGGGGAAGAAACAATAATCCAAGAAAATTAACTTTTTTTTTATTTTTGCTGTCATCAGTCTTTCGACTGGCTTGATGCAATAATCCATCCCTTCCTATCTTGTGCTAACCTCTTCATCTCTACATAACCCTTATAACAAACGTCCTCAATTATCTGCTTCATATACTCTAATCTCTGTCCTCTACAGTTCATACCTTCGACTGTTCCCTCCACCAGCAAATTATCCAATCCACAATGTCTCAAAATATGACCTACCAGCCTATCTCTTCTTTCTGTAAGCTTCTTCCACAAACTTCTTTCCTCGCCCATCATTTCCAAAACTCGTTCATTTATTAGTATGTCCACTTTATTTTCAGCATTCTTCTGTAACTTAGAACCATTCTAATCTATATACGAGGCATGTTTTTTTAAGTAAGTACCATTTTGAAATTAAAAAAAGACGTCCAAATATATCTCAATAATTTTATTTTTACATGAAAGCCTGTACCTTACTCTACTTTTCTACATAATTCCCTTCAATATTGAGGCACTTGTCATAACGTAGTACCAGTTTTTGAAAACCCTCCTCATAGAAGTCTGCCGCCTGACTTGTTAACCACTGCATCACAACTGTTTTGACTTCGTTATCGTCTTCAAGACGCTGACCGCCCAGGTGTTTCTTCAAGTGCAGGAACAGATTGTAGTCACTGGGCGCCTGATCAGGGCTGTACGGAGGATGATCTAGAGTTTCCCATCGAAACGATGTGATGAGATCTTTGGTCTGATTAGCCAAATGTGGACGGGCATTGTCATGCAGCAAAACGATGCCCTTGCTCAACTTGCCACGTCTTTTCTACTGGATTGAACGGCGCAGATTGTTCAATGTCTCACAAGAAGCTGCTGCATTGATTGTCTCATTACGAGGCACAAATACCACAAGCAATACTCCTTTTCTGTCCCAAAAAAACTGTGCACATGATTTTCCTGGCAGAAATCGTTTGCTTGAACTTCACTTGTTTGGGTGAATCTGAATGCCGCCATTCCATGGACTGTTGCTTTGATTCAGGTGTGACGTAGGCCCACCCATGTCTCAACGCCCGTAACAATTTGACTTAAGAAATCATCACCATCGTTGTGGTACCGCTCAAGGAAAGTCAATGCACTGCCTAAACGTTTGGTTTTTGTGCACATCCGTTAACATTTTCTGTACCCAACGTGAGCACAATTTTTCGGTAATTCAAATGCTCGGTCACAATGCCATACAGTACAAAACATTACGAGAAACATTAGGAAAGTCATCACACAAGGAGGAAATCGTAAAGCGTCTGTTTTCTCTCACCTTATTGTCCACTTTCTGCACCAACCTTTCATTAACGACCTAAGGACGCCCACTCCGTTGTTCATCATGCACATTTGTGCGGCCATCTTTAAATGCTCTCACCCACCTTTCTCATCATTCCATCACTCATAATGTTTTGTCCGTAAACTGCACAGATCTCACGAATATCGATCGGTTTTAGGCCTTTAGCACAAAGAAATCTTATAACAGCCCGTACTTCACAGTCGGCGGGACTCACGATTATCGGAGGCATCTTAAACACTCAGTGAACAACGTAAACAAGGAAGAAATGGACTGTAATGGCGTCAGTGCGTAGGCAAGAGATGCAGGTACCCAGTGCGCATGCGCGGAACGCCGACCGTAGCGCTGCAGTCACGGTGTGACATAACGGTACTTACTTAAAAAATACGCCTCGTATATAAAGATGAATGTATGTTTGTTTGTTTGTTCTTCATACAAATCCACAGTTTTCATCCGATCTAGATGAAACTTTGCACACTAATCCTTTGAAACAAGGAAAAAAATACTGTCTACATTTGGTTGAAAAATTATCTGTATAAATAATACATGTTGTCTTATAATTTCGAAAAATTACCGAACGGCGATAGACAGACGCGTGAATGTCTAGCTCTATGTATTGCCTTTCAAGACAGCGGTCGGGTAGCTTAGTGGTTAAAGCGCTTGCTTACTGATGTTGTATCGTGGTCTCCGGTTCAAATCTCCGTGGAGGCAAAGATTTTTAAAAAAAATTTTTTTTGATCTTAAGTGTCATGCCCTGGACCGTGGTTATTCGGAATGTTAAACTGTACATATCAAAAATTTAGGGGCGCAATTGAGGCAAGTCGTAGGTAGTCTTGCAATGCTATAAGTGTACACTTTTTTTACGTATATTGATCCCTCAAGGGTGATTTTGACGACTTAATGCCTGTACCGATATTGACGGAATTTGACAAGAAAATCTGTAGGGAGGGCACAGGACATTTTTTCCGTTATGATTAACTGTTGTAGTCACGAAATTTTGAGAACTTATCGTATGGTGACAGAGAGACGGATGTATGTGTTAGTCTGTAATGCTACGTCGGTGTTCTTCTTGCGCATTATGTTAGTGTGTAATTTGTTAAGAATTTTCGATATAGATATTCTCTGTCTATTACTTTGTGTCTGCTTAAATGTTTCTGGCAGCAGTTTATTTTGCCTTCTTTTTTACATGCCTTGCGGGCGTAAACTAGCCTAAGTTGTAGCTCTAGCAGAGCATGAGCAGCTAAAGTTATTGGAACCCAAGAATCGGATGCTCATGATGAAGAAAGAAGAAAAGACCAATCTGAAATAAAACTGCCCTTAGTTAACTCCCCCCCCCCTCCCTCATCCGCTCACCTTCGTTTGTTTTTCTGTTTTTAATTATGTTGGAAATTGATTCTCTTCAAGAGACAGGTTCGACGGTAGAATGATATAGTGATGGCTTTCCTGTCATTTTATGCCTACCCGGGGTTGTTTGGGACCAATTCTTCGTTACCAACAACTTCCTATATTCAATTCTGGCAAAGAAATTCTTAATCTACGCGTACGAAGTCGCGAGTATCAGCTAGTTATACATATTGAGAGACAATCATTTGAAACTCACAACCAGGACAAAAATTAGGCAAACGGTTTCCGGAAAGTTGGAATAACACGTATTTATACATAACTTTAAAGAAATTCTCCAGAAGCGGAAGCAGGCTACACTAAATACTCCTGACTCCGATATTTGAAGTTCTGTTTTATTTTTCTATTAGTCCTTCACGGTTCGTCGGTAGTGATTAGAACTGGATGAGGAATGGGAGAAAGGACCGGAAAGGAGTTCGGGCAGAGCAACCATCGCTTGGAGTGATTTCGGGATACCATGGAAAACTGAAACATGTATAGCTGAACCAGGGTTCGAAGCTGCCTCCTCTCTAGTGCACGCTCGTACTTTACCGCTTATCAAACAGCCTTGGGGCATTACAGTGGGAATAGCACGAAAGTTGTTTAAGAAAGTGGAATGGCTGCTTGCTAAAGACTATTTTGAACGCCCTCGGCTTCCTGTTAATTTCAGTCTTATGAATTAAATACATTGTAAATTTGTTTATTTTTTTATATGAATGAGTATTCTTTGACGAATGAAGTGTAATTTGATTAAAAGAAGTATAATGCATGAAATGTTAATTGTAAGACTGTATTTATGAATGTTGTGTGAGCCATAGTGTCTTTGTGTAATTTTCGGCTACTTGGAACGTTTAATTTTGTTAGTTTTATGTTTAAAGGCCTATAAATATCATCTATTTCCATTTTAAAATATTTCTTCATGATTATAAGTACTTTTGTTTAGGTTCTGATTGTTTTCGTATTATTTCTATTGTTTGAAGCGATTGTTCGCGATATAGAAACTTCGATCGGCGCATGTGAAATAATCTGTAGCGTATATTTATAGCTCCCGAGAATGCGAGCAGCCGAGTTCGCTTTTGACGATGCTAGCATGACGCTGTGTCTAATATTGTAATGTGCTTTAGAATCTTGATTCCTTGTTCGTGTATATGTTTGTGACTATTTCCGTGGAATGAATAAGTGAAATAAAACGTGCATCGACGGTGCTGTTATTTCAACTACCTTATAATTAAGAAGTTAAACAAATTAAATATCACACTTTGCTGAAAGTTATAAATCATGTGGCGACCTGTAAATCTAGTAACTAATTAAATTAACAGCGATATTCTATCTGTAACAACTAAGCACCAAGTTGTTTGTAATGTTTTCCGCGACAGGACAGACAAATTAATTTCAACGGCGACCTGACGAGGTGTTTATCACTATTCATAAGCGTCACAAGGGCGATATTAACCAACAGTATTCACCGCGTAAAAATGTAATTAGAACTACCCCGGGCAGACGATATGCCAAACAATCGCAACACCATTTCCGTGTAATAAGCAATCAGACAAATCAACGAAAGCTATGGAAAATGTTTTGATATTCTCTGTCAAGCACTAAATTACCACCTTTATGGTACAAATGCAGAGGTTATCCATATAGCATTTCACAGAGCGTAGCAGTTCGTGGATCACTAATCAGCGGCAGTCGACCGGCATAGCCGGGAGACGGACAAGGCTTCCCGAGGAATGCAATAAGCGCCATCCACAGGCCCTCCTTCCAGCCTGCAGCAAATAAAAGGCCGACCGGCCGGCCGGCGGATAAATAAAGAAAAATGGCCCGAGACCGGGAACAGAGTAAGGGCCGTCCCGGGAGAGCGCAGCGCGCTATTAAATTAAGATAAACACGCCGCCCCGGCAACACATGCCGCGCAGCGCCGGGGAGACAAGTCTCCCTTCAGCGGGCGTCTCACTCGCAGCGCACTGGCGTGTAGTCAGCCATACACGAACGATATAACACGGAGACAAAGAACTAGCTGTTACCCGCGACTTCATACGTATGGACTTAGAATTTTATTGCTAGAACTGGATAAAGAAAGCTGTACGTTAGGTAAATGGTGTCACAAAAAGCACGGATTCGGGATATAAAAAAGAGAGGATAAAATGTATCGATGCCAAAAACTTTTACATTCATACAAAATAATAAGTTGGTGCAGCTCACATCCAAGTCAATATTACGTAATAATTTGTGCACACGAAATTTATTAACAGATCATACACAAATTAAATGCGAGAGAAACAAAGATAGAGTGACCGATATAACATAACAGACTTTTACGCACGCCACCCGTTTATCACCGTTCAGTTAGTTTTAAAAATTTCATGACAAAATAATTATGTTATATACCCCTCAAGAAGTATCCTATGACCTTCCCTATGATACATAATATTTCCTTGAAAAATTTCATCGAGATCGTTTTAGCCGTTTAGTCGTGAAAATGTAATAAACAGAGAGACGGAGTTAATTCGCATTTATAATATTATAGTATAGATTAGTACAGAAAAATTATTTTGAATTTTCAGTGTGTTTTCTACTTGTTTTATCCCTTGCAGGTGTTAAGATAATTTTAACAATGTGTACGACAGATTTTTTTTATGAACAACACAACTTGAATATAAAGCATCAGTTTAGGTCTTAAACTAACCTGTTCGGGATCTCGGTTAAACCTATTTTCTTTCTTACAATCGCAAGTCAATTTTAAGACCATTATCGTTCGTTATTTATTTGATAATTATGTTAAGAGAGATTAATTTGCTAGAACAAGTTTTGAAGCTGAAAGTACTGTCTTGATACACTACTCAGTAGTACACGACAATGCCGATTTTAGTGGAATTCCATATTTTTTTTTTTTTTTTTAATGCCGACTTTAAATTTAAGTCTCCTATTTTAAGGCTGCCATTTAGTCTTGGCAGTTTTGATGGATTCTTAATTTGCATACTTTTCTATGAACGAGTGTAGTTTGGGTGTATGAAAGTGCTGTAAATTGATTAAATAACTGTCAATCAGTACAGTACTTGAAATATTAATTAAAATAGCTGTAAGTGGTCATACTGTGTAAGCTATAATGTTTTGAGAGAGATTTTAAATTTTCGAAAATGTTTATTGTCGTCTGAAGTTTTTTGTACGTTTTGCTGAACAGTTTACGTCACAATAGAAGCTTACTAAAACGAATACCGAGTGTCGTTATTTGAGAAGCAACCTGTCATTGAAACGTTCGAGAAATTAAATGATTTACTATAGTTGTAATTTAAACCACTGGGCGACCGGGAAAACGTATAAATCTTTGAAAATCAATAAGTTCCCAGTGGTTTCGCATGGCCACCATGTCAGGACTCCAATTACTTGCTTTGATATCCTAGGAAGGGCCTCACATGACAAATTCCGAGTACCTTCACAAGTTGATAATTGCAGAGATACGTTGCAATTGCTGCTTTCGCAGATTACTCAACTGAATTGGTAAGTCTCCTTCGTAACAGCTTGCCGGAAACAAACAAGATACAAAAAGTAATAATTCCAAACAACAATTATGGAAGAAATGGTACCACAATCAACGCCATTTGCCAACCGAAAAATCAGATGTTGGTGAAATACATCAAGTCTTTAATCACTGCCTCCACGAGACATTTGGCTCTTATAAATGCAGGATAGCAGTTACGCGTAAGAGATAACTGGTACATTTAATGACATCCATCAGTACGGGTATATCTGAGCCTACACAATATCAATTACATCACAAAAAGTTTCTCTGAGACATCAGTGAAGCTAACGAGTTAACACATATGTTGGCAGTTTATTACTGTAGTATTTATTAGATAAAAAAATACTAAGTGTAATTTGCCACACTCGTAACTACATACAGCCAGTAGCTTGTATGTAACCGGACGAGGAACAAAACCAAAACAAGGAGTGGTAAGGGACTTGATTAGCATATTGAGCGGCCTCGTGCTAGCGGGGCCCCGCGCGTGCGTGCGGCAGCCATAAGGCGGCGCGGCGGAGTGGCCGACGATATTGAAGGAGCGGGCAGCGGGCCAGCACCACGCGGATGATTGAATGTAAACACGTGGCCCGCCGCCGCGGAATACCAATAAGGATGAGGCTGGCGCTGGCTGCCGTGGGTAACCACGTAGCACAGCTTAGCCTCTGTATCGATTGTCTGCAAGTCAAGGTTCACAGTCTTGAGTCAGCAGGCTCCAGTTAAACCCTAAGCCCAATCAGGTCAACCAATTAAGTACAGTAGGATCCCGCCAGCTCGAGGAGAACAAACAACACTTTATTTTTTTACTTATGACTTTACGCCTTGTCGACGTCGAGATCATTAGAGGCGGGAAAGGACTGTGGACCACGAACGGGAAGGAACTCTGCCATGGCCTTTTGACGGAAGCATCCAGACATTCGCCTGGAGTGATTTGGTGGAACCATTTAAAACCCAAATCTGGATGCCCGGACGAGGATTCGAACCGCCGTCCTCCCGAATACGAGGCCAGAGCGTTAACCGATCACCCACCACGTTCGATCAAACAACACTGTCATTGCTAACCACTTGCGATTGAGAATATCAACAAAAAGGCACTAAATTAAGTTACTGCATCCGGGAGTCTCCAGATAAGGCAAAAATGTGAGCTAGTGTTTTTCTCGGTCAGCGGGAGTTCCAGGAACAAGGACCGGAAAGTTAAGTTTATCAAAATATTTTAATTGAGAAATCTTTTTTTTTTTTTCCTAATTACTGGTACAAATGGAGTTGAAGTAATGTGTAGATCACTGCAATTAGTGTTCAGTCTAGCAGTGTTACAACAGTCTAGAGCAGTGTTCTTCAACCATTTTGAATACGCGACGCCTTTACAAGTAAAAAATTCTGACGACCGCCTCCCCCCCCCTTTCAGTTCTGTAATAAAACTATGTCAGTGATTTCAAAAACGACGTATTTATTATCTAGACTATACCTATATTGATCGAGAGAGCTACTGCTGTGCTGGAAAGTAGTCGCGAGCACTCTGCAGGCAGTGATATATTACGGGAGGCGAAAAGGTGGGATCAGCGGCTGCATAAGAAGAGTTTGGTTTCGTTCTCTGCAGTCAATTGCCTCAGGACGCCAGAGATTAATATTGCTGACTACGCTATATCCCCTTTTAACTACATATGATCGTAAGTATGGAATTAAAAACTTTTCTGATGGAACTCTTAAAACCGGTAATAACATGTGATAGCAGCGGCCGGCGGCGGATGGTACTCAACGCCCAGTGTTGGGCGGTACCGCCACCGTTGACAAGCACTGGTCTGCTTAGTTGTCATTGCCTAAGGAGAAGAAAAACTGTCTTGATGAATACCAGAAACGAAAAGCAGCGCTACCATACGTGAAAGGTGTCTCAGAAAAAATTGGGAGAATTTTAACGAAATCTAATATTCTATCCATATTTAGAAGTGGAAGCAAAGTGGAGGAAAAACTGCGAACGGTCAAAGATCGAAGGTCTCCTTTGCAAAGCAGTGGAATTTATGAAGACCCTGTAATTGCGGAAAGGTATATATAGGCGAAACCGAACAGCCGTAGCCGTGAGGATGCGTGAACATAAAGAGTCACACCCGTCTTAAGCATCCCACTAAATCAGCTATTGCCGAACACCAAATGGAAGAAGAACATGAAAACTGTGAGAAAATACAAGAGTGCTAGCTAGAACCAAGGTAATCTATCAAGAAAAATAAGAAAGGCTATTGAAATCTTCAAACACCTAAACAACCTCAACAAGGATAGTGGTTACGGTCTTAGCCAGTCTTGAAAATGTGTCTTAGATAATAATTAACTCTGGACCGACAGATATTAAATCATAAACAGCATCTCTGGATAAACGATATTGTGAGACAATCGATATCACAAATACTCAAATAACTAACCACGCCAGTCTCCAGTCTGTAGCAGATTCGGAAGACAGTCCCTGAAGAAGACCCAAGCCTTAGTCGAAACATTGGGTAGACAAAGTAGAAGGAGTATTTCAACCCAGCGTTAATCCCGTAAGCCAGTTTTATATATTACTAGCTAATTCCCGCGACTTCGTACGCGTGGATTAAGAATTTCTTTGCCAGAATTAAATATAGAAAGTTGTTGGTAACGAAGGATTGGTCAGAACAACACAGTCGGCATAATTGCAGGAAAGTCATCACTATATCATTCCACCATCGAATCTGTCTCTTGACGAGAATCAATTTCCAACATAATTAAAAACAGAAAAATACGAAGGTGAGGGGATGTGGGGGGAGGGGGTTGTTAACTAAGGGCAGCTTTATTTCAGCTTGGACTTTACTTCTTTCTTCAGCATGAGTATCCGATTCTTTGGAACTGATAACTTTAGCTGCTCGTGCTCTGCTAGAGCTACAACTTGGCCAGTTTACGCCCGCAAGGCATGTCAAAGAAGAAGGCAAAATAAACTGGTGTCAGAAACATTTAAGCAGACACAAAGTAATAGGAAAGAGAAAATCTAGATCTACACTAAATAATACGTTTTTTCTCTAACCGAAATTTATCAACAAATTATACAGCAGCATAATGTGCGAGAAGCTCAGCATGAGTAAGCAACGTAACATTACACACACATCAATCTCTCAGTCACCATTCGATAGGTTCTCAAAATTTCGTGAGTACAACTGCTAATCATACCGAAAAAAAAAGTCCTAGACTTACTTCCGCATTTATAGTATTATTACTGCTGATCACATACACACTGACTGTGAATCACCCCTGAGGGATCAATTTAACGTAACAAAATGTACACCTACAGCATTGCAGGACTACCTACGATTTGCCTCGCATTGCACCCCTAACTTTGTGATTTCTTCAGTTTAACATTCAATCACAATAACTGACGGCCCAGGCGTGACTCTTACGATCAAATTTAAAAAAGAAATCTTAACCCCCACGGAGATTTGAACCAGAGACCACGACCCAAGCATCAGTAAGCAAGCACTTTAACCACTGAGCTAAATTATAAACAACATGTATTATTTATACAGATATTTTTTCAACCAAATGTAGACAGTATTTTTCTCCTTGTTTCAAATGATAAGTGTATAAAAGAAATCGGATGAAAACTGTGGATTTTATGGAGAACAACAAACATATATACATTCATCTTTATATATATATATAGATTATGACGGCTGCGAAAACAACAAAATCCTTTATTATTATAATATTTAATAATAAGTTTCATAAGCTCTTATCACATGATAGACAGATGCCTATAGAAACTAGTCCTGTCCTCCATAAATTATAAAAATAAACCTAAATTATATAAAAACCTTTTTTGGGTTGTCCCAATTCGTAATTCCGATTTTTTGGCCATCCGGCCCGATTTTTAATACTCTGGATCCGGCAATACTAGTCCCATACCACACCACCATATTCAAGCAACGTCTGACCAAGGTTTTGTGACAGAGCTCTCTCACTTTCCTGGTGCATACCCTCATCAATAAAATCAGGATTTCCGAAGTTTTCCCTACCACCCACCCAAAAGAGTTTACTATCAAATATTATGCCAGGATATTTATACTTGAGGTCTTCAACAAGTAGTTGCTACCCCACCTTATAACCATATAAACCATTTTTCCTCGGCTATGTATCCTGTCAAAATTGCCACAGGGGCTGTCCTCAGTCCTCTCCA
Source organism: Vandiemenella viatica (assembly GCA_031002005.1). Classification (NCBI taxonomy): domain Eukaryota; kingdom Metazoa; phylum Arthropoda; class Insecta; order Orthoptera; family Morabidae; genus Vandiemenella; species Vandiemenella viatica. Next base: position 132,693,805 of record CM061920.1, read on the forward strand.
GTTTTAATCCCATTATACAACAATATGTTATCTTTAAACAACCTAACATCTAACTGTAAGCCATCAACACAATCATTCATTATAATAATGAATAGCAATGGCCCCAATACACACACTGTAGCACATACGGTTTTCGCATTCACCTATTTTGATACTGGATTTCCTATCCCAAATTTTTACTTTTACCATTCAAGAACATCTAAGTCACCTTTTCGTGCCCTCCACTGGTCCTTCTCTTACTTACCATCATTTTATGGCTCATTTGTCAGTTGCCTTGGAGACATTTAGTGTTACAATAGCTACTTGATCCTCCTCGCCCGTGTCATCCAAAATAGCAAGCATACAGCTCACTAACTATGATTCGCATGAATATCCTATCCTAAATACTGTCATTTCGCAAACCAACTTATGTCCTCACAGACATTTCTGATGTGACTGCATACCTATCTTTGCGTTAACTTACCTACCACAGAAGTCAAACTAACCAACCTGTAATTTTCAACACTATTTTTTTTTTTTTGTAACAATTTAACGTCCCTTTTTAACAACGTGGTCTTTAGAGACGGGAAAGGATGGGGGCAAGGAATGGGAAGGAATTCGGCCATGGCCTTTTGAAGGAAGCATCCCGGCATTCGCCTGGAGTGATTTGGGGAAACCATGGAAAACCCAAATCTGGATGCCCGGACGGGGATTCGAACCGCCGTCCTCCCGAATGCGAGGCCAGAACGCTATCCGTTACACCACCACGCTCGGTTTTCAACACTAGTTGTCTACTCTCCTCTATGGACCAACACAACAATCGCCACTTCCAATCCTGTGGTAAGCAGCAAGTTTCCAGACTTTAATAGTGTTACAAAGTACAGTACAATGTCATATCGACTTCTCTTTTTTTTCTTTCCAGAGCTGTTTACCCGGGTCTACAATCAATCCTTTTGAGTTTAAATCCAGATTTACTAATTTTCATACAGTATTTTTAATATAGTTGACTGGTACGTAACTGGTTCCTGTCAAATATTTGTAAGAAGTGACACACACTTTGGCACTTGATGAAAGCACGGTATATATTTATTTCTTTGC
>CM061920.1:132695881-132727378 GCA_031002005.1 Vandiemenella viatica
GCCGGATACCACATACCCACCACGTAATTTTTTTTTTTTTGTTTCGTCATATCTTCGGCGGCAATGTGATATGAATCCCGATAGTATTGGAAACTAGGATCGGGTAATAATTTCTGCCACCGCTTTTGAAGGAACTTTTCTGGAGTTCAGCTGGAGAGATTTACGAAAATCATGGAATACTGAAACTGCATCCCCAACGGGGTTTGAATTCGCGTCCTCCCGAATGCCAGGCAACAGTGTTACCTATAACCCATCGGGCTTGGACGGCAGGAAATAAAGCTTGACAGAAAATTTTATAGAAGTATCAGTGTTAGTTAGAACAAAGACGAGATGATAGTTTTACTACTTCCATCTTCCAGATTTAAAATGTGGAACCGCTAATTCACATTGCAGACGGATTTTTTTATTTATTTACTGTTCTTAATTATTATTATTACTACTAAAACTGTTGCTTACTGCGTTCAAGTTTAGCTTACCCTCTAAATATGGTATGATGAAAACAAAATTAAGGTGTTAATATTCCGCACCACTTAATTTTCTGGGAATAGTTTATTTATATTTCGTGACTTAGTATACCATTAGAGTTCTTTCGTGAATGCTCTGTCTACTTACCCTTAACCTTTATGTGTATTTGTCACACGCACAGTTCTATAACGCTGCAGCGTTAGAAAGTGTAACTAAGTCCATTCTTATTGGTTTTCCGTGCGTAATTTAGCGATTCTTTTCTGTATTCGCCATATAATTGCGTTTGCTAGCGAATTGTTAACTGTTTAATCGAGGAAAAAAAATACGCAACGGTTATGAAAATTACGAAAAAAGTGTTACCATCTCTCTATAATTAATCAATTTGGTTATTAAAATAATTATTATGACTAAAATGGTGATATTCGTGATTATTTTTACTGCAGAACTCCGAACTTTCCCTCTGAGCGTCTGCGAGTTTCTTGCTGCGCGGGCTCATTTTTTTAGTCTTGGGTAAAGTGCTGGGTATGAGAGGTCTATTTTATCATGAATTTAGTGTACCACCTACCAGTTATGCTGTCCCATGCGGTATTCGTGTCTAGAACGAAGCATAATCGAAAGGCGAGGGGTCTCTCGAATTCTGTCCCCGACTGTACATAGCGCGTTTTGTGTTGCCTGTTAAAATTGGAATTCTGTGAATCCACTGAAAACATTGATTACAACAAACTAGGAATCTTACGAGCGAATCCGTTCACGTGTGCTACATTATTAGTGTTTAAATTTTTGTGTGTTTTATGTTTTTATTATTATTCTTTAGATAAATTTGTATTATCTATTTTTGATAAGTATGTTGAAAAATCTTGCCTGATTTGATTATTCACTTTCTTTCTGAGAAATACAGGTTAGAACTGTTTATATTAGATTTATGATAGACTTATATTATGCGAGCAGTAGATACATAATGTTCTCTGAAACTTTATGACGTAACAGAACCCTTTAATTTTTTAAACAAACTTTGGTTAATTGCTTTCTGTATTGTGAATTATCAGTATTACTTTCAAGAGATTAACTATTGATCTACTATGCTGGTCATGCTTCAAATTTTTTGCAGTCATATTGCTCTGAAGTGGTGTTAATTAAGTCTGCTGTGGTGTACAGTAGTGTACGTCCTGCGTAATTTGCACTTTGCAGTAATTACGTTGTTCTTAAGTTATTCAATGATGTGTAATCTCGCTTTTGGTTGGGAGGATGGACTGCGGAGACTAATAATTGTTCGAGAGAGTCGTTTAAACATTTTGGTTTACTAGATCCTTTTCCATATGTGTCGTTATTAGTTACATCGCATTGATACGTGTAAAGTTTAGTCGACTTGTATCAATGAAGCCTCTACGACGCCTTTTTTTATCTACTTGGTTCAGTAAAATCAATTCAACCAAGTTCTTTCTTTAAATAACGTAATAGACTATGCTCTAAACCAGGGGTGGCCAACCCAAATGATCTTGCTGGCCACTTTGGAAATGCATTATAACTCCGCGGGCCGCATATAAAATTATTTATCCCCATATTAGATTTAGACCCATTATAGACTTTTTTTTATTGAAAAATTGAAGCAAAATGAGTTATTATTATTGCGTTTACTATTATTCTTGCATGTAAACATAGATAATATAATAATGATGATACTAAACGCACATTAAAAGAAATATATAACATTAAAAATGAAATATAAAAAAATATTTTGTAAGAGTGTGACGAATCTCGCGGGTCAGAAAAATGTTCAAGGCGGGCTGGTTGGTCATCCCTGCTCTAAACCATAGGTTCCCATCCTTTTTGGGCTTACCGCTTCCTTTTCGATGGAAAAAATTACCGCCCTCCTATTCGAAAAAAAAAAATTACTCAACACCCCAAAACAATTATTCAACGCCCCCCTGTTAAAAAAAAATTTGATTTCCCTTCTTGCAATGAATAATGTAATCCGCAGTTTTACAAAACGTGTACCAGTGTAATGACACAGGTTTTTCGATAATTTGTGCCTTATCTGTCATCTTACATCACCATGGTCGACAATTAACAGTCTGTTTCTTTTGCTAACTAATACTCTAAATCCACTTTTGATCATGAAAATGCAATTAATAACTTCTTTGAGGAAGCTATTAGATCCGGATATAATACCGAAAATCAGGGGGCGTTGTTTGATTCTCAACGCCTCCTAAATTTTCCTTGCACCGCAAACGCCCCCTGTGCCCACCTTGGGGGGGGGGGAGGTACCGCCCCCGTTGGGAACCATTGTTCTAAACCATAGTTTGATGGTGAATCTACAGAATTAAAAAAAAAAAGAACACTCCATGTTAATTTGGTAAATAGTTCTCCAGTTACGAGCGTTCTAATATGCAAAGAGGCATTTATTTATTGATTTTATAATATGTAATGAAGCCGCTGTTTTGGTTCTGCAGGTCTGTTTCCTTTAGTAGGAATTCAGTGATCTTCCGTTGAGTAGCCCGTAACTTCGGCAGCAGATCTAGGCAACAGGAGTTTCGGCGTTTCCGCGAGTAATTGGATACTTAACGTGGAGGAGCGGGATTCCTTAAGTTGAGGCAGGGCTACTTGGGAAGCCAGTCTGGCAGTATTCGCTGCCACGTTAGAAGTACGGACAGGGGGCATACAAATAAGAGATTATACAGCACCTCACCCCTGCGACGCGCAGGCGAGGCCTTATTTGTATGGTAATGCCGCCGCGGATGCCTCTATCACCCGCTAGGACCCTGTGTACGTCGTTACGCAACCCCTCGACCCGTGCTGACGCCACTGATGGTTATTATGTTTTTTAATTTAATTTTTTCCGTTCTCGCAGCCCCCGATTCAGCCCGTGTCGGGGCGTGTTCGGGTGCGAATTGGCGGTTTAGTGGTTATCGACGGCGCTGCAGTTTTGTCGCTGTGTGTAAACTGCGGAACACGTGCGCCCGTGCACCTTGGATCCTGCCGAAAGTGGCAATTAGGTTAACGGGTAGCGCCGAGACTCCCTAACCCTCGTCGCTAATGCGATTACCCCGGCTCGTTTTTTATGTCCCCTCCGGTGGCAGTTTTTCCAGTTTGGTGTATTTTGTGGAGTATTATTGTGGTGGCGGTGTGTGCACCGCAAGGGCAATGGGGGACCTGTGTTTGGATTGAAAATTGAATCCGTCGGCAGCTATAACTCGGCGCCACATCCCCTCCATGGACTCATTGTGCCGGCGTTGGACCTATCGCGTTTGTTTTCCTTGGTGGATCGACATCGGCTGGCGAGACAGTGTTGACACACTGGCCACTTTGCTGCCTCTGTCCGCGTTGTGGACACAGTTTCCGACGAGGCGAATTTGTAGCGAGAAATATGGCCAGTGTTCTTTCGTCTAGTCTGCGGTCACTGTGTAGGTGGAATCCGAAAATTCTGTATACTCGTTTATTCGCTTAACCCTTGGTAAAGCAGGAAACCGTGTGTTCGACAAATACTGACGTATAGTCATCAAAGAAAAGATGGGATCTTGTGGCTAAGTTGTGTGGCTGGGAATTGTAAGATCACCGGTTCTTATCATATCATATCTCGGTAGCAATTTTTACGGGCCTTTAAACTAACCGTCACTTCTGGTGAAGCTTTGCTTTGTTGATGGCAAGATTTTTTTTGTGGTTATGGCTATACGCCTCGTCGACGTCGAGGTCATTAGAAGTGGAATGGGATTAGGGCATAGAACTAGAATGAATTCCGCCATGGGCTTTAGAGGGAAGCATCCCAGTATTCCCCTGGAATGATTTGGGAAAACCATGGAAAACCCAAATTTGGATTGCCCGAACGGGATTCGAATGCGAGGCCAGAAGATGACAAGATGTTACGACGGTCCGTCGCTCGGAACCCACGTTTAACTACTGGTCCCATTTATCATTTTGGATTACCATGTGGGGTTAGGCGGCTATGACAGAGGCGAATTACGCAGCTTGTAATAAACCCTATCACGAGGTCTTCGAAACCTTACGCTATTATTATAATCAAAGAAAGAGAAGATACATTGAATAATGGATTTGTATCACGAAAGGAACATATAATCACATTGATATTTAAGTAACACTAAATATGCATATGAGGCTATTGCGTGAAAGAAAGACATTAAATTACAGCAAAATTGTGCGGGATCCATCTGAAGAAACAACTCTGCGACGGTCATATGTTCGGATAATCGAAACTCGTTCTTAGCATGTCTGATTGCTTCCTCTAGAGTTCAGCTTTGATGTTTCTTCGGCGAATTATCTTTATCTGTTATCTGTTTTTTTTAACACTACTGTACTTTGCGCTGCTACCGCGTTCATATCTATATCTGCGTACTGTGCGTACTGTTTTGGAAGGTGTGATTACATGTTATGGCGGATGGCGGCTGGTAGTTGTCTGACGGAGATGCGCTTTTTAGCTGCCACCGATCCTGGTCGGTGAGCGGACAGCTTAGCTCGGGTTATTTTCGAGAGGGCGCTTGTGTAAAAATCATCCGACTATCCAGATTTCAGTTTCCAATGTTTTACGAAGTCACTCGAGAAGCTGCTCCGGAGACAAAGTTCGTCGTCCTTTGCTGGGCGTAAACTCACCACTTCATACTGTGTTGAAGTTCGTGTGTTGAGCAGTACGAGCGAGTTTGCACGTTTTAACATTGACGTGATTTATTTTTTTGTTACTTCATCTGAAATTTCATGTGTTTTTAGGAGTTGCTGCGAGTCCATTAAATCAGAGGACTTCTAATTGGCCCATTTCGTAGGATGGGGATGAAATAATCCGTTTGGGTTTAGTAGCAATCCGTTCATCGGAAAACATTCCACAATCTAACCAGCAGGTAATAATTATATTCGAACCCTCGTTAGTTGGCAACAGCAGTGGCGTTTTTTGCCAATATTTTTATATTTCAAACCTCACAAGTAAATTAGAAAAACCGAAACGAACATCCTTGATTGTATTTTCAGTAAGTTGTTGGATTCCACTTTATTAATTTTTTGTATTTATCACTTCATGTTTAGTGCATCATTGATTTGTATGTTGACACGCGTTTGCACAAACATCTAAAAAATAGTTTTTAAAAAATGTGATATGGCATGTACACACTTTATCATTATTCTTGGCCGCCGCTGAAAAAATTTTATCACTCTTATCTTGCACAATCCTACATCAATGTCATCCCAGGAAACAGTAACGCAATACTGACGAGCTAGTATTGCGTTGCTGTTTCTTAGGTTGACATTGATGTAGGATTGTGAAAGATAAGAGTGATAACAATTTTTCAGCGGCGGCCAAGAAAAATGATAAAATGTGTACATTTTATGCTTTTCAACGAAGAAGTTTCGTCGACGTTACAGTGCGCTTGCCACTCTTGATTGCCATACTCTTCCGTCGTGAGGTGATAGCGAAATGACGAATGTTTATTACCGGACTCGGTGTCTGCAGCGTCCGACACGCCGGGCCCATTTAGAACTCATAACTGGCGCACGAAATGCTCATTAAACGCCGGCGACACCTGATCGCACTGACCATAGAAATACGCAGAGTCCGCCCGCCGCGGCTTTGTCCAGATTGTAATGCAGACCTGTCGGGGCGGGCGACTGCATTTGGCTGTCACAGTTGCGGCAGCACTCACCCCTCCACCCGTTCATTTATCACGAGCCGCGTCACTCTGATGGCCAACGCAGCGCGGCGCGCATCGTTCTGTCTGGACAGCCGCACGCACAAAAAGTGGCTGATGGCCCGTCATGCCTTGATGGCTGGTCGCCGCCAGGATCCTCCGATAAATGGAGCACAGATATCGCAACGTAGTTTATGTGGTTTTGTCTTTTTTTTTCTCTCTCAAGTGATTAGGTTAGGTTTTGTGACGATATTGGTCCACCTACACTTTGCATCATTTAAATATTAATTGCTTACGTGACTGTACTGATTCATGATAAACAAGTCAGTCAGTAGGGCAGTGAGTTCAATACGTTGCAACTATTAGCTTCTGTTTTTATGTTCACCGAATTGTGGGTCTTATCCTCTTCTCAATGTGTTACTGTTTATAACAAGCACAAATTCAATAACTGAAATTTATCAGTATTGTAAATATACGATCTGTTGATAATATTTAAAGTTTAAACCTAAACTAATGCAGGTCTGCCTTCGTCGACTTCGAATTTTACAACCGTCAAAGCAAGATAAATGTATATTATTATTTAACTTTATATATTGTCTTCCTCCTGTATTGATATTCACAACATTACGTACAACATAAAACGAACAGAATTGTTATTTAAAAACCTCCGAACGCTGAATCCAATACGTATCGTTGACAGCTCCATATCCAGGACCAGCCCTCTAGCCTCTACATTGATCGGCCCTGTCTGTTTTGGACAGCTATTCGTGTGTGTCATAGTTTGGTACCGTCCTTCTAGACCAAACTCAAGTGCCAGTGTTTCGCTGCATTCATTCATATCTTCTTTCGTTGCTTAATCGTGAGCACAGGAAGCATTACATTCTTTTCGTCCACAAGACGGCAGAGAAAAAATTATTAACTATTCTCTTTATCGCAGCATCTCTTTTACCTTTATTTACGGGTAAGATTGTATTTGATAGTAATTTCGCTGTGGTCTAAACACTTTATCTATAAATCACAAAAAGTAGTTGTATTCTTAGGTCAAGCAGTTGGAATCACTGTTGTGTGCTCAGCCCGTTGCCACCTGAAGAGGTTATAGGTGCTACTGAACAGAGAACAGAAGCGAGCCCTACACCTGCCTATCCGGTTTCCCATTGAAGCGTCGGGAACGATGCGAATTGGGGAACCCCTTCCGGTTACTGGGCGGACTGTTCAACGATCCTACACATCTCTCTGGCAATCCACTCGTCAGTCGTCATGAAGAAGCCAGTGTTGCTGATGGAACCCTAAAGCCGCGTTCCCACGATCTCTTGTAACGGAGGCGGGACGGGACGGGACCTCATTAGCCGAAGTGTAGCGACGAGCGCGCACCGCACGTTAGCCCTCACTTACTTCGCCGTCACCTCCCCACCACGTTGCCTTGTGTGTGTCGTTTGGCACAGAGCACTTTACAGCAATAGAAGAGGTGCGCTGCTGCAAACCGATGACAACAGCGCACCTCTACACACACCTGTGGTGTTTACCGACACAGAGGGGGTAGCTCCCTCTCATCTCCGCTAGTATGAGGCACAAAGCGCTTAAAAGTCATGTAAGGTCAAATAAGCTTACACAAGTACGAACGAAGCTTTTCACGGCGTTCTAAATAAATAACCTCTTCTCGGGCTTCCAGCTGCGTAAAAATGTCACAATTGTAGGACATTTAGAAGGTGTCTATCTCTGCCTTCATTTCAAACCAAAGATACTACTGAATAACTTTTAACGCGGTTGCCGCGGAAACGATGGAAGACAAAAACCGACCCAGCGTGATGATGTCATTCACTTTCCTGCTTACTACCGAGGTGAAACTGCTTCAAAATTTTGACAGCCGAGTTGCAGGCCACACTAAGCTGGTATCCAGTGTCCGTGTTTACTAAAGAATCAGGTGTTCTGCTTTCAACGGCTTCTGTTATAATGGTGTACCAAAAATCTCTAAATCGGGCTAAAATTCTAGTTTCTTCGAAATTAAATGTACGTCCCTTCTAGAGACTGTGTTCGGCCACAGCTGATTTCTCTTCTTGCTCCAAGTGAGCATTTTTCGCATGCTGGACATACCTCTGCACAATGCACCGCAATGCAATGTCCAGTATAAACACGGCCCTGTTCACAAAGTATATAATAGACACCGATGAGTTTCTGAATCGCGCTGGGTCGGCTTTGTCTTCCATCGTTTCCGCGTCACCGCGTAAACAAACCGTTATTCAACAACGTCCCAAATGTTCCCGAATTCAGGCGAGCCCTAAACACCGGTGATGAGCTTCGCTTAAATGCACCAGAATGAGTATTGCTTCACGGATCACACGGATAAGTAGTGCAACCCACATGACACCAAAGATGCTACTCTAGAGAAGGGACATTTCAGTTACACGCCGTTCTATATTATAAATACACATGACAGTAATTGGTAAATTCACTCGGCCAGTATAGAAAAAATAGTATTAATCACTGGGACAGTTCGAATGTCACCAAACGACAAAATTATCCACGTGCAGTTTGGTGTTTGAAATGTCGTGTCAGTAGAAAGCAGAGCTGTAATTGAATGTATGTTTGATGCATAATACATTAGGAATGTCAGTAAGTAAGGCAGTGGACACGCTTTTTGGTTTTTCGCTATCCGCGTTGACGTAGATTAGTGCGGTGTTGGACATGCAACTGTCGGACGTCACGCTGGGCTTGTTAAACTTGATTTTATCGACTGGTTATTCTTCCATGGTAAATAATCCTGTTGGTATGTCCCTGACACATTTGACTTTCAGTGGCGAAAAGAGGCGCTAATTCTAACGGGTTGCACTGATTCCGCGCCTTTGTGAATTGACACTCTGGAACCAGTGTTCGACAGACTGGAATTAATGCTTCCAGATTTTCATTATTTAAAAAAATAACAAATCCAACATACACAGTAGCCAGAAAGAGAATTACAGAAAAATCTTGGGATCCAAGAAAGTAACAACAGATGAGTTTTGAGAGGATGAACTTGTGTTATATGGTTAGATATAAAACGTCATTGTTTAATTATTAGTGATGTGTGCAGTATTGAACAGTTATGTATTAATTTACTCTTTTTGCGTTCATTTATTTAGTGTAAAACATTCAAATTCTACTCTTCGTTTTGAATCCCAAATCTTTTTTCCCCACAACCTTAACTGTATGTTATACTGTTTTAAATCAGTTCCGTAGAATTTCATTTTGTTTATTGTTCACACATTTACATGTTAATATTTTGTTTAATACTTTATAGAAAATATTCCCTGAATTTTTACTGTATTATCATTATACTGCCTTCGTGAAATCATGACTCTTAGTTATTACAGTAACTTTTAACCCATATGTACTAAATATTTGTTAACGAAATGATATATAGGAAAAACTGAAACGGCCTGTTGTAATGGGAATAACGATTCACATTTATTCGAAAACGAAATCCCTGTTTCCCTGATGCAGGTACTGGCGTTCGCGTTCAGTTTGTTCAAGATATTAATTGCAGTCTGTAAGCTGACATAGCATGAAGCAAACATGTACGCACAACTTCGCTATTAATCCCACTGAAATCGCAATTTCAATTTATCTCACGGCTGAAATATGTCGTACTAGTTATAGATTGTGACAGGGGAAATGATAACGGAAAATGATCGTTTCCGGAGAGTAATAGTTAAAAACGGGTTCCATGTAGCGGACAGGTAACACGATCACGGTGCGTCAATATAATTCCTTGCGCTGCTGGACTGCACGCAATAAGCCGGCTTTATGAGAGTTCAATTAATATCTATGAGAATGACCTTAATACTGTGTAATGAAAAGTATTTAATTCTCCTAATTCGGACTCCCGTTCGATTCACTCGCTCCGTTCTGAAAAAAAAAAAAAGAGCGGAATCGATTAAAAATATTTTTATCTTTCGTGCTTTTAATTCCCTCGTAGGGACGATTTCTTGTGTTACCAACTTTTGTTCGGTTTCCAAGGGATTTATTATTTTTTCAGAAGTTTTATGTGATAGATAAGGTCGCTGCTGGTGTTGCACAATTTTTTTTTCTTTATCTCTATTTAGTGCGCGTATTTTGTATACATTTTAAGTGCAAGATTGTGGTTTTGCGTACCGCACTGATTATTTAACGGATAGCAAAATTAGTTAGAATTAAGCTGTATTTTTATCCCTTCTTTGCTATAACAAAGCTTCTCTTTGGTTCATCGCTAAACATTTAGTCATAAAAAATCATGAGAGGATAGTTCTTAAACGTGGTAGTTGATTGTAGTATTTGTACTGTCACTGTGTAAATTTAAGAAGTGATACACCAAAGATCTTGAAACAAAAACCAACCTTCACATGCAGGGTACTTCATGAATCTTCTAGGGGAAGTGGGAGACATCCGAGGTATCGGTGCATGTAGAGCCTCTGGTCGAGTGTGTTATGTTATATTGTTCCTGTTCCATTCAGATGTGTAGATATCCTATAGGAGCTATAATTCAACCCAGCTGCAAAGATAGTTTTTGTAATTTTTAGTGACATTTGACCGTTTTTTTTAATGGCTTTTGACCATTTGAGCCACAGACAGTTTGGTTGCGTTTTAACTCTTGTAGTATTCTTTATTTCACATGACGGATAACACAGGTCGGACAGAACACTTGTTGAAACCACTCGTGCTCGTCGATCTTTGCCACATGATGCAAGCGTGCTAGCTCCTACCTTACCAGTGTTGGAAACATGTAGCTGGTTCACAATCTTAATAGAGGAGACGGGGTAGAGGATTATACTCGTATATGTGAGGCAAAGAAATAAATATATACCGTGCTTTCATCAAGTGCCAAAGTGTGTGTCACTTCTTACAAATATTTGTCAGGAACCAGTTACGTATCAGTCAACTATATTAAAAATAACTGTATGAAAATTAGTAAATCTGGATTTAAACTCAAAAGGATTGATTGTAGACCCGGGTAAACAGCTCTGGAAAGAAAAAAAGAGAAGTCGATATGACATTGTACTGTACTTTGTAACACTATTAAAGTCTGGAAACTTGCTGCTTACCAGAGGATTGGAAGTGGCGATTGTTGTGTTGGTCCATAGAGGAGAGTAGACAACTAGTGTTGAAAATTACAGGTTGATTAGTTTGACTTCTGTGGTAGGTAAGTTAACGAAAAGATAGGTATGCAGTCACATCAGAAAGAGGACATAAGTTGGTTTGCGAAATGACAGTATTTAGGATAGGATATACATGCGAATCATAGTTAGTGAGCTATATGCTGGCTATTTTGGATGACACGGGCGAGGTGGATCAAGTAGCTATTGTAACACTAAATGTCTCCAAGGCAACTGACAAATGAGCCATAACATGATGGTAAGTAAGAGAAGGACCAGTGGAGGGCACGAAAAGGTGACTTAGATGTTCTTGAAAGGTAAAAGTAAAAATTTGGGATAGGAAATCCAGTATCAAAATAGGTGAATGCGAAAACCGTATGTGCTATTCATTATTATAATGAATGATTGTGTTGATGGCTTACAGTTAGATGTTAGGTTGTTTACAGATAACATATTGTTGTATAATGGGATTAAAACTGGAGAGGACTGAGGACAGCCCCTGTGGCAATTTTGACAGGATACCTAGCCGAGGAAAAAAGGTTTTATATGGTTATAAGGTGGGGTAGCAACTACTTGTTGAAGACCTCAAGTATAAATATCCTGGCATAACATTTGATAGTAAACTCTTTTGGGTGGGTGGTAGGGAAAACTTCGGAAATCCTTATTTTATTGATGAGGGTATGCACCAGGAAAGTGAGAGAGCTCTGTCACAAAACCTTGGTCAGACTATTACTTGAATATGGTGGTGTGGTATGGGATTAGTATTGCCAGATCCAGAGTATTAAAAATCGGGATTACGAATTGGGACAACCCAAAAAAGGTTTTTATATAATTTAGGTTTATTTTTATAATTTATGGAGGACAGGACTAATTTCTATAGGCATCTGTCTATCATGTGATAAGAGCTTATGAAACTTATTATTAAATATTATAATAATAAAGGATTTTGTTGTTTTCGCAGCCGTCATAATCTATATATATATAAAGATGAATGCATATTTGTTTGTTCGTTCTCCATACAAATCCACAGTTTTCATCCGATTTCTAAGAAACTTTATACATTTATCATTTGAAACAAGGAGAAAAATACTGTCTACATTTGGTTGAAAAAATATCTGTATAAATAATACATGTTGTCTTATAATTTAGCTCAGTGGTTAAAGTGCTTGCTTACTGATGCTTGGGTCGTGGTCTCTGGTTCAAATCTCCGTGGGGGTAAGGATTTTTTTTTTTTTTTTTTTAAATTTGATCGTAAGAGTCACGCCTGGGCCGTCAGTTATTCGGATTGAATGTTAAACTGAAGAAATCACAAAGTTAGGGGTGCAATGCGAGGCAAACCGTAGGTAGTCCTGCAATGCTGTAGGTGTACACTTTTTTACGTTAAATTGATCCCTCAGGGGTGATTCACAGTCAGTGTGTATGTGATCAGCAGTAATAATACTATAAATGCGGAAGTAAGTCTCTGTCTTTTGTTACGTTTTGACGATTAAATGCCTATACCGATATTTACGGAATTTGACAAGAAAGCCTGTAGGGAGGTAACAGGACTTTTTTTTTTTTCGGTATGATTAGCAGTTGTACTCACGAAATTTTGAGAACTTATCGAATGGTGACTGAGAGATTGATGTGTGTGTAATGTTACGTCGCTTACTCATGCTGTGCTTCTCGCACATTATGTTGGTGTATAATTTGTTGATAAATTTCGGATAGAGAAAAAACGTATTATTTAGTGTAGATCTAGATTTTCTCTTTCCTATTACTTTGTGTCTGCTTAAATGTTTCTGACACCAGTTTATTTTGCCTTCTTCTTTGACATGCCTTGCGGGCGTAAACTGGCCAAGTTGTAGCTCTAGCAGAGCACGAGCAGCTAAAGTTATTAGAACCCAAGAATCAGATGCTCATGCAGAAGAAAAGTCCAAGCTGAAATAAAGCTGCCCTTAGTTAACACACCCCACCCCCCACATCCCCTCACATTCGCTTGTTTTTCTGTTTTTAAATATGTTGGAAATTGATTCTCTTCAAGAGACAGGTTCGATGGTAGAATGATATAGTGATGGGTTTCCGGTCATATTATGCCGACTCGGTGTTGTTTGGGACCAATCCTTCGCTATCAACAACTTTTTATACTCGATTCTGGCAAAGAAATTCTTAATCCACGCGTACGAAGTCGCGGGAATCAGCTAGTAATATATAAAATGGCTGCGTTGAAATACTCCTACTTCGTCTGCCCAATGTTTCGACCAAGTCTTAGGTCTTCTTGAGGGACTGTCTTCCGAATCTGCTACAGACTTGTATCTGCTGGAGACTGGCGTGGTTAGTTATTTAAGTATTTGTGATATCGATTGTCTCACAATATCGTTTATCCAGAGATGCTGTTTATGATTTAATATCTGTGGGTCCAGAGTTAATTATTATCTAAGACACATTTTCAAGACTGGCTAAGACCGTAACCACCATCCTTGTTGAGGTTGTTTAGGTGTTTGAAGATTTCAATAGCCTTTCTTACTTTTCTTGATAGATTACCTTCGGTTCTAGCTAGCACTCTTGTATTTTCTCACAGTATTTCATGTTCTTCTTCCATTTGGTGTTCGGCAATAGCTGATTTAGTGGGATGCTTCAGACGGGTGTGACTGTTATGTTCACGCATCCTCACGGCTATGGCTCGTTCGGTTTCGCCTATATATACCTTTCCGCAATTACAGGGTACTTCATAAATTCCACTGCTTTGCAAAGGAGACCTTCGATCTTTGACCGTTCGCAGTTTTTCCTTCACTTTGCTTCCACTTCTAAATATGGGTAGAATATTAGATTTCGTTAAAATTCTCCCAATTTTTTTTGAGACACCTTTCACATATGGTAGCGTTGCTTTTTGTTTCTGGTCTTCATCAAGACAATTTTTCTTCTCCTTAGGCAATGACAACTAAGCAGACCAGGGCTTGTCAACGGTGACGGTACCGCCCAACAATGGGCGTTGAGTACCATCCGCCGGCCCCTGCTATCACATATTATTACCGGTTTTAAGAGTTCCATCAGAAAAGTTTTTAATTTCATACTTACGATCATATGTAGTTAAAAGCGTAGTCAGAAATATACTCTCTGGCGTCCTGAGACAATTGACTGCAGAGAACGAAACCAAACTCTTCTTACGCAGCCGCTGATCCCACCTTTTCGCCTCCCGCAATATATCACTGCCTGCAGAGTGCTCGCGACTACTTTCCAGCTCAGCAGTAGATCTCTCGATCAATATACGTATAGCCTAGATACAAAAATAATAATAATAATAGTAAAAGTTTGTTTTTGAAATCACTGACATAGTTTTCTTACGGAACTGGAAAGGGGGGGGGGGAGGTGGTTGCCAGAATTTTTTACTTGTAAAGGCGTCGCGTATTCAAAATGGTTGAAGAACACTGCTCTAGACTGTTGTAACACTGCTAGACTGAACACTAATTGCAGTGATCTACACATTACTTCAACTCCATTCGTACCAGTAATTAGGAAGAAAAAGATTTCTCAATTAAAATATTTTGATAAACATAACTTTCCGATCCTTGTTCCTAGAACTGCCGCTGACCGAGAAAAACACAAGCTCACATTTTTGCCTTATCTGGAGAGTCCCGGCTGCAGTAACTTATTTTAGTGCCTTTTTGTTGATATTCTCAATCGCAAGTGGTTAGCAATGACAGTGTTGTTTGATCGAACGCGATGGGTGATCGGTTAACGCTCTGGCCTCGCATTCGGGAGGACGGCGGTTCGAATCCCCGTCCGGGCATCCAGATTTGGGTTTTAAATGGTTCCACCAAATCACTCCAGGCGAATGTCTGGATGCTTCCTTCAAAAGGCCATGGCAGAATTCCTTCCCGTTCGTGGTCCACAGTCCTTTCCCGCCTCTAATGATCTCGACGTCGACAAGGCGTAAAGCCATAAGTAAAAAAATAAAAAAGTGTTGTTTGTTCTCCTCGAGCTGGCAGGATCCTACTGTACTTAATTAGTTGACCTGATTGGGCTTAGGGTTTAACTGGAGCCTGCTGACTCAAGACTGTGAACCTTGACTTGCAGACAATCGATACAGAGGCTAAGCTGTGCTACGTGGTTGCCCACGGCAGCCAGCGCCAGCCTCATCCTTATTGGTATTCCGCGGCGGCGGGCCACGTGTTTACATTCAATCATCCGCGTGGTGCTGGCCCGCTGCCCGCTCCTTCAATATCGCCGGCCACTCCGCCGCGCCGCCTTATGGCTGCCGCACGCACGCGCGGGGCCCCGCTAGCACGAGGCCGCTCGATATGCTAATCTAGTCCCTTACCACTCCTTGTTTTGGTTTTGTTCCTCGTCCGGTTACATACAAGCTACTGGCTGTATGTAGTTACGGGTGCTGACAAATTACACTTAGCATTTTTTTTATCTAATAAATAGACCTACTAATAAACTGCCAACATATGTGTTAACTCGTTAGTTTCACTGATGTCTCCGAGAAACTTTTTTTGATGTAATTGATATTATGTAGGCGCAGATATACCCCTACTAATGTCGTTAAATGTACCAGTTATTTCTTACGCGTAACTGCTATCCTGCATTTATAAGAGCCAAATGTCTCTTGGAGGCAGTGATTAAAGACTTAATGTATTTCACCATCACCTGATTTTTCGGTTGGCAAATGGCGTTGATTGTGGTACCATTTCTTCCATAATACAAAGATTTATACGTTTTCTCGGTCGTCAAGTAGCTTAAATTACAACTATAGTATATCATTTAATTTCTCGAGCGTTTCAATGACAGGTTGTTTCTCAAATAGCCACACTGTCGGTATTCGTTTTACTAGGCTTCTATTGTGACGTAAACTGTTCAGCAAAACGTGCAAAAAAACTTTAGACCACAATAAACATTTTCGAACACTTAAAATCTCTCTCAAAACATTATAGCTTACACAATATGACCACTTACAGTTATTTTAATTAATATTTCAAGCACTGTACTGCTTGACTGTTATTCAATCAATTTACAACACTTTCGTACACCCAATACAAATTAAAAATCCATCAAAACTGCTATGAATAAATTGCAGCCTTATGATAGGAGACTTAAATTTCAAGTCAGCAAAATAGTAATAATAATAATGGAATTCCACTAAAATCTGTATCACTGAGTAGTGTACCGACAATACTTTTAGCTTCGAAACTTGTTATGTAACTTGCTATTACTATGGTACTTTCTGCTGAGCAAAATTTTTAGCAAATTAATCTCTCTTCACACAATTGTCAAATATATAACAAACGATAATGGTCTTAAAATTGATTTGCTATTGTAAGAAAGAAAACAGGTTTAACCTAGATCCCGAACAGGTTAGCTTAAGACCTAACCTGATGCTTTATATTCAAGTTGTGTTGTTTATAAAAATCTGTCGTACACATTGTTAAAATAATCTTAACACCTGCAAGGGATCAAAGAAGTAGAAAACACACTGAAAATTCATTTTTTTTTAATCTAATCTGCACTATAATATTATAAATGCGAATTAACTCCGTTTCTCTGTTTATTACAATTTCACGACTAAACGGCTTAACCGATCTTGATAAAATTTGGCAAGGAAATATTATGTATCATAAGGAGGGTCACAGGTTACTTTTTGCGAGTACATTACATATTTTGTCATGAAATTTTTAAAACGAACTGAACGGTGATAAACGGACGGCGTGCTGTTATGTTATATCGGTCACACTGTCTTTGTTTCTCTCGCATTTAATTTGTGTATGATCTGTTAATAAATTTTATGTACAGGCACAAATTATTACGTAATATTGACTTGGATGGGCGCTGCACCAACTTATTATTTTGTATGAATCTAAAAGTTTTTGGCATCGATACATTTTATCCTCTTTTTTTTTATATCCCGAATCCGTGCTTTTTGTGGCACCGTTTACCTAACTTACAGCTTTCTTTATCCAGTTCTAGCAATAAAATTCTAAGTCCATACGTACGAAGTCGCGGGTAACAGCTAGTTCTTTGTCTCCGTGTTATATCGTTTGTGTATGGCTGACTACACGCTAGTGCGCTGCGAGTGAGACGCCCGCTGAAGGGAGACTTGTCTCCCCGGCGCTGCGCGGCATGTGTTGCCGGGGCGGCGTGTTTATCTTAATTTAATAGCGCGCTGCGCTCTCCCGGGACGGCCCTTACTCTGTTCCCGGTCTCGGGCCATTTTTCTTTATTTATCCGCCGGCCGGCCGGTCGGCCTTTTATTTGCTGCAGGCTGGAAGGAGGGCCTGTGGATGGCGCTTATTGCATTCCTCGGGAAGCCTTGTCCGTCTCCCGGCTATGCCGGTCGACTGCCGCTGATTAGTGATCCACGAACTGCTACGCTCTGTGAAATGCTATATGGATAACCTCTGCATTTGTACCATAAAGGTGGTAATTTAGTGCTTGACAGAGAATATTAAAACATTTTCCATAGCTTTCGTTGATTTGTCTGATTGCTTATTACACGGAAATGGTGTTGCGATTGTCTGGCATATCGTCTGCCCGGGGTAGTTCTAATTACATTTTTACACCGTGAATACTGTTGGTTAATATCGCCCTTGCGACGCTTATGAATAGTGATAAACACCTCGTCAGGTCGCTGTTGAAACTAATTTGTCAGTCCTGTCGCGGAAAACATTTCAAACAACTTGGTGCTTAGCTGTTATAGATAGAAGATCGCTGTTAATTTAATTAGTTTCTAGATTTACAGGTCGCCACATGATTTATAACTTTCAGCAAATCAATATTTAATTTGTTTAACTTCTTAATTATAAGGTAGTTGCTGAAATAACAGCACCGTCGATGCACGTTTTATTTCACTTATTCATTCCACCGAAATACAAACATATACACGAACAAGGAATCAAGATTCTAAAGCACATTACAATATTAGACACAGCGTCCTGCTAGCATCGTCAAAAGCGAACTCGGCTGCTCGCATTCTCGGAAGCTATAAATATACTCCTGGAAATTGAAATAAGAACACCGTGAATTCATTGTCCCAGGAATGGGAAACTTTATATACACATTCCTGGGGTCAGATACAACACATGATCACACAGACAGAACCATAGGCACATAGACACAGGCAACAGAGCATGCACAATGTCGGCACTAGTACCGTGTATATCCTCCTTTCGCAGCAATGCAGGCTGCAATTCTCCCATGGAGACGATCGTAGAGGTGCTGGATGTAGTCTTGTGGAACGGCATGCCAAGCCATTTCCACCTGGCGCCTCAGCTGGACCAGCGTTCGTGCTGGACGTGCAGACCGCGTGAGACGACGTTTCATCCAGTTCCAAACATGCTCAATGGGGGACAGATCCGGAGATCTCGCTGGCCAGGGTAGTTGACTTACACCTTCTAGAGCACGTTGGGTGGCACGGGATACATGTGGACGTGCATTGTCCTGTTGGAACAGCATGTTCCCTTGCCGGTCTAGGAATGGTAGAACGATGGGTTCGATGACGGTTTGAATGTACCGTGCACTGTTCAGTGTCCCCTCGACGATCACCAAAGGTGTACGGCCAGTGCAGGAGATCGCTCCCCACACCATGATGCCGGGTGTTGGCCCTGTGTGCCTCGGTCGTATGCAGTCCTGATTGTGGCGCTCACCTGCACGGCGCCAAACACGCATACGACCATCATTGGCACCAAGGCAGAAGCGACTCTCATCACTGAAGACGACACGTCTCCATTCGTCCCTCCATACACGCCTGTCGCGACACCACTGGAGGCGGGCTGCACGATGTTGGGGCGTGAGCGGAAGACGACCTAACGGTGCGCGGGACCGTAGCCCAGCTTCATGGAGACGGTTGCGAATGTTCCTCTCTGATACCCCAGGAGCAACAGTGTCCCTAATTTGCCGGGCAGTGGCGGTGCGGTCCCCTACGGCACTGCGTAGGATGCGACGGTCTTGGCGTGCGTCCGTGCGTCGCTGCTGTCCGGACCCAGGTCGACGGGCACGTGCACCTTCCGCCGACCACTGGAGACAACATCGATGTACTGTGGAGACCTCGCGCCCCACATGTTGAGCAATTCGGCGGTACGTCCACCCGGCCTCCCGCATGCCCACTATACGCCCTCGCTCAAAGTCCGTCAACTGCACATACGGTTCACGTACACGCTGTCGCGGCATGCTACCAGTGTTAAAGACTGAGATGGAGCTCCGTATGCCACGGCAAACTGGCTGACACTGACTGCGGCGGTGCCCAACCGCTGCGCAGCTAGCGCCCTTCGACGGCCAACACTGCTGTTCCTGGTGTGTCCGCTGTGCCGTGCGTTTGATCATTGCTTGTACAGCCCTCTCGTAGTGTCCGGAGCAAGTATGGTGGGTCTTACACACCGGCGTCAATGTGTTCTTATTTCAATTTCCAGGAGTGTATACGCTACAGATTATTTCACATGCGCCGATCGAAGCTTCTATATCGCGAACAATCGCTTCAACTAATAGAAATAATACGAAAACATTCAGAACCTAAACAAAAGTACTTATAATCATGAAGAAATATTTTTAAATGAAAATAGATGATATTTATAGGCATTTAAACATAAAACTAACAAAATTAAACATTCCAAGTAGCCGAAAATTACACTATGGCTCACACAACATTCATAAATACAGCCTTACAATTAACATTTCATACATTGTACTTCTTTTAATCAAATTACACTTCATCCGTCAAAGAATACTCATTCATATGAAAAATAAACAAATTTACAATTAATCAATGCTTATCTCTTTCGTACACCAATGTATTTAATTCATAAGACTGAAATTAATAGGAAGCCGAGGGCGTTCAAAATAGTCTTTAGCAAGCAGCCATTCCACTTTCTTAAATAACTTTCGTGCTATTCCCACTGTAATGCCCCAAGGTTGTTTGATAAGCGGTAAAGTACGAGCGTGCACTAGAGAGGAGGCAGCTTCGAACCCTGGTTCAGCTATACATGTTCCAGTTTTCCATGGTATCCCGAAATCACTCCAAGCGATGGTTGCTTTGCCCGAACTCCTTTCCGGTCCTTTCTCCCATTCCTCAGCCAGTTCTAATGACTACCGACGAACCGTGAAGGACTAATAGAAAAATAAAAAAGAACTTCAAATATCGGAGTCAGGAGTATTTAGTGTAGCCTGCTTCCGCTTCTGGAGAATTTCTTTAAAGTTATGTATAAATACGTGTTATTCCAACTTTCCGGAAACCGTTTGCCTAATTTTTGTCCTGGTTCTGAGTTTCAAGTGATTGTCTCTCAATATGTGTAACTAGCTGGTACCCGCGACTTCGTACGCGTAGATTAAGAATTTCTTTGCTAGAATTGAATATAGGAAGTTGTTGGTAACGAAGAATTGGTCCCAAACAACCCCGAGTAGGCATAAAATTACAGGAAAGCCGTCACTATATCATTCTACCGTCGAACCTGTCTCTTGAAGAGAATCAATTTCCAACATAATTAAAAACAGAAAACAAACGAAGGTGAGCGGATATGGGGGGAGGGGGGAGGGGGAGTTAACTAAGGGCAGGTTTATTTCAGATTGGTCTTTTCTTCTTTCTTCAGCAAGAGCATCCGATTCTTGGGTTCCAATAACTTTAGCTGCTCATGCTCTGCTAGAGCTACAACTTAGGCCAGTTTACGCCCGCAAGGCATGTCAAAAAAGAAGGCAAAATAAACTGCTGCCAGAAACATTTAAGCAGACACAAAGTAATACGACAGAGAATATCTATATCTACACTAAATAATACGTTTTTTCTTTAAACGAAATTTATCAACAAATTATACACTAACATAATGCGCAAGAAACTCACCGACGTAGCATTACAGACTAACACACACATCCGTCTCTCTGTCACCATTCGATAAGTTCTCAAAATTTCGTGACTACAACAGTTAATCATAACGGAAAAAAATGTCCTGTGCCCTCCCTACAGATTTTCTTGTCAAATTCCGTCAATATCGGTAGAGACATTAAGTCGTCAAAACGTAACAAAAAGACAGAGACTTACTTCCGCATTTATAGTATTATTACTGCTGGTCACATACACACTGACTGTGAATCACCCCTGAGCGATCAATATAACGTAAAAAAAGTGTACACTTATAGCATTGCAAGACTACCTACGACTTGCCTCAATTGCGCCCCTAAATTTTTGATATGTACAGTTTAACATTCCGAATAACCAACGGTCCAGGCATGACACTTAAGATCAAAAAAAATTTTTTTTAAAAATCTTTGCCTCCACGGAGATTTGAACCGGAGACCACGATACAACATCAGTAAGCAAGCGCTTTAACCACTAAGCTACCCGACCGCTGTCTTGAAAGGCAATACATAGAGCTAGACATTCAACGCGTCTGTCTA
The DNA here is from genome assembly GCA_031002005.1 of Vandiemenella viatica. Taxonomy (NCBI): domain Eukaryota; kingdom Metazoa; phylum Arthropoda; class Insecta; order Orthoptera; family Morabidae; genus Vandiemenella; species Vandiemenella viatica. The sequence continues at coordinate 132,717,435 of CM061920.1, forward strand.
TCGCCGTTCGGTAATTTTTCGAAATTATAAGACAACATGTATTATTTATACAGATAATTTTTCAACCAAATGTAGACAGTATTTTTTTCCTTGTTTCAAAGGATTAGTGTGCAAAGTTTCATCTAGATCGGATGAAAACTGTGGATTTGTATGAAGAACAAACAAACAAACATACATTCATCTTTATATACGAGGCGTATTTTTTAAGTAAGTACCGTTATGTCACACCGTGACTGCAGCGCTACGGTCGGCGTTCCGCGCATGCGCACTGGGTACCTGCATCTCTTGCCTACGCACTGACGCCATTACAGTCCATTTCTTCCTTGTTTACGTTGTTCACTGAGTGTTTAAGATGCCTCCGATAATCGTGAGTCCCGCCGACTGTGAAGTACGGGCTGTTATAAGATTTCTTTGTGCTAAAGGCCTAAAACCGATCGATATTCGTGAGATCTGTGCAGTTTACGGACAAAACATTATGAGTGATGGAATGATGAGAAAGTGGGTGAGAGCATTTAAAGATGGCCGCACAAATGTGCATGATGAACAACGGAGTGGGCGTCCTTAGGTCGTTAATGAAAGTTTGGTGCAGAAAGTGGACAATAAGGTGAGAGAAAACAGACGCTTTACGATTTCCTCCTTGTGTGATGACTTTCCTAATGTTTCTCGTAATGTTTTGTACTGTATGGCATTGTGACCGAGCATTTGAATTACCGAAAATTGTGCTCACGTTGGGTACAGAAAATGTTAACGGATGTGCACAAAACCAAACGTTTAGGCAGTGCATTGACTTTCCTTGAGCGGTACCACAACGATGGTGATGATTTCTTAAGTCAAATTGTTACGGGCGTTGAGACATGGGTGGCCTACGTCACACCTGAATCAAAGCAACAGTCCATGGAATGGCGGCATTCAGATTCACCCAAACAAGTGAAGTTCAAGCAAACGATTTCTGCCAGGAAAATCATGTGCACAGTTTTTTGGGACAGAAAAGGAGTATTGCTTGTGGTATTTGTGCCTCGTAATGAGACAATCAATGCAGCAGCTTCTTGTGAGACATTGAACAATCTGCGCCGTTCAATCCAGTAGAAAAGACGTGGCAAGTTGAGCAAGGGCATCGTTTTGCTGCATGACAATGCCCGTCCACATTTGGCTAATCAGACCAAAGATCTCATCACATCGTTTCGATGGGAAACTCTAGATCATCCTCCGTACAGCCCTGATCAGGCGCCCAGTGACTACAATCTGTTCCTGCACTTGAAGAAACACCTGGGCGGTCAGCGTCTTGAAGACGATAACGAAGTCAAAACAGTTGTGATGCAGTGGTTAACAAGTCAGGCGGCAGACTTCTATGAGGAGGGTTTTCAAAAACTGGTACTACGTTATGACAAGTGCCTCAATATTGAAGGGAATTATGTAGAAAAGTAGAGTAAGGTACAGGCTTTCATGTAAAAATAAAATTATTGAGATATATTTGGACGTCTTTTTTTTAATTTCAAAATGGTACTTACTTAAAAAAACATGCCTCGTATATAGATTAGAATGGTTCTAAGTTACAGAAGAATGCTGAAAATAAAGTGGACATACAAAGTAATAAATGAAACGAGTTTTGGAAATGATGGGCGAGGAAAGAAGTTTGTGGAAGAAGCTTACAGAAAGAAGAGATAGGCTGGTAGGTCATATTTTGAGACATTGTGGATTGGATAATTTGCTGGTGGAGGGAACAGTCGAAGGTATGAACTGTAGAGGACAGAGATTAGAGTATATGAAGCAGATAATTGAGGACGTTTGTTATAAGGGTTATGTAGAGATGAAGAGGTTAGCACAAGATAGGAAGGGATGGATTATTGCATCAAGCCAGTCGAAAGACTGATGACAGCAAAAATAAAAAAAAGTTAATTTTCTTGGATTATTGTTTCTTCCCCTGCCGTTTGTTTGTAGGTTAGTAATAAAGGCTTTGCGTGTCATGGCTTGTCAACAGAAGTTTGTATTTTTTGTGGTTTAATTAGACGTTGCAGTTTCACACCATTACACCTACAATTTAGGTCTTTGAAACAACGTGATAGTACGCTATGCTAAATGTAATCGTCGATAAAGTCGAAGCAAACAACGTAAAACTCCCGACGTGATGGTATTTGCATGATGCTCTCAGTGTGTAGCAACGTACAAACAGCTACATGCGATAATATCTTGTGGGATCGACATACCGGTGACCTTGCTTAAATTTCCTGTTTTGCATAGTAAATTTTAATTTTCTGTGACCATGGGTGAGTGGTAACGCTCTGGCCTCGAGTTTGGGAGAACGATGTTTCGAATCGCCGTCCGGCATTCAGATTTGGGTTTTCCGCGATTTCCCAAAATCATTCCAGGTGAATTTCGGGATGGTTTCTTCAACAGGACGTGGCGGAATTCCTTCCCGTTCCATACCCCAAGTCCTTTCCCATTTTTAATGACCTCAACGTCGACGAGGCGTAAAGCAAAAAAAAAAAAATAATAATAATAAAATAAAAAATAGTTTTTTTTGTGACTTTCATAAATCTATATAGTTTGTATAAAGAAGATTAGCATTTTGTGGCCACCAGTGGGTCGTACTATTCTGTAACAACTAGTGTAGTGAACGATGTAATGAACAACCATGTGTGTGTACCCTTTCTGCCGTTCTCATTTCCACTGATGATTCATGCATAGAACCCAGTTTGCTGGACCTCCTTCCCAACGCCATGTAGTGTGTCCCGTGAAATGCAATGAATACGGGGACAAAGGGGAAATTCCTGCGGGTAACAAAGCTGCTTAAACTTTTGAAATAATTGGAATTCCAGACGAAATGTGGCGCGCCGTGACATTCTAGTTGCGGTCGCGCAGAACAAGAGCTCTGACGAGCTTAAAAAAAAATGGCCCTTGTCTCGCTCAGCGAGAGAACAGTTCTCGTAAATGGCGAGTCCCTTTTGCGCAAGTGTAAAAAGTAATTGCACTTCACGGAATTTAAAACATTTTTTCTAATTGCACCGGCAACGATAATACATTGTTCTAGATACTGACTAAGATGTGCGTGTATCATATAGTTGAGTATTTCGTTGATTTATGAGTTAATATTACTAACTTAGCAATAAGTTTGCGCTGTAGCTCGATGCCATTTTAAGGATTGACTTTCCCACAGAAATTACTGTTTAGTGTGTTTTAACCTTACTGTCTTCAGGTTGACGAAACCATACATCACATTGCTTGAAAAAGCCTTTCTATTAAAATACACTAATCATTCACGGGGTTATTAGGCGCCGGAAAATGTTTGCATATAATCAAATCGCATACAACCAGACTGGGAATTTATATAACTAGTGGGTTTGGTGTACTAACAGCAGTTTGTAGATTTCAAAGTATTTTGTTTGAAACGATAGCAAAATTTACAGAAAAACCATTTGTAAATGAGTAATGTGTAACTCAATGACGATCGAATTAATAAAAGTTATTAAAAACCTGTTTCGAAGATGCAATCATTTAGCTGTTCTTCAAACGAAAAAAAGATGTGCTTTAGCGTCCTGAGTGAAAAATCAAGCACAACAGCTTCCCGTTCCACCTAATCATCTCTAACAAAGCCTCTTCCTTCGGAGTCGTAAATTATTGCAGCTCCTCGAGTGGTAACTCCATTCAATCATGAACAACGATTATTTCTTCAATTTCTGTTTCATCTACCTTCTTAAAACCTTCTAAGTCGAGTACTTATGTCGTCCCCATCCGGAGTTCTCTCGCAGTTGGCTTTATCTTGCAGCGTTTAATATTATGAATCGGCTTCCGTGTAGTGGTACTTGTCCCTGAAGTGTGACTGCGTGTGGAGGTTGGCGTGTTTGACTTGGTTTAGCAGGTGCGTTATCCAATGCGGATAAGGTAATCCCTGCAACTTTTTGGATTGATTCCTTCGAAAAGTTTGAGCCCCACGAAAATTGCTTTTTTTTTTTTTTTTAGGGATGAGGATGTATGATCTTCAGTGTGAGGTCTACCACCGTAATGTGCCATTCTGATCTCGGTTTTCCATGGTTTACAGAAATTGCACCGGGCGAATGCCGGGATGATTCGTCTTAAAGGCCGTGGCCGAACTCTTTCCCGTTTTTTATCCCAATCCCTTCCCTTTTGGCTGAAAAGGGTTCTTGTAACCCTACAACAGCCCGACTCCAAATATATATATAGGGACCAGACTTTTAGAAGTGTAATTTTTTCACATTTCTGTCATTTTCAGTCCTTACTAATTTCCATTAGAATTACCGAGTCCGGATGTTTAGCGATAAGGCTTGGGTTTGGCAGTCGGGAAGGTGCGGGTTCGAATCTCCATCCCGCCGTTCAAATTTCAGTTTTCCGTGATTTTCCCAGGCGAATGCCTTCAAAAGGCGATGCCCAAATTCCTTCGCTCCCCCACTCCCCCCCCCCCCCCCCCCACACACACACAGTCCGTCCTGTGTCTAATAACGTCGATGCCGACGTGGCGTGAAGAAGCACTAAGCAAAAAGTTCGAAAGAACTTGGAAAGTTCTTCGCATGTAATGACCCATAAATGTGACCTAATGTCAGTAAAATTGAAGTAGCATTTGATCGCATAAACTTTACTTTAACGTCTAGTTTCGACAATTGTGTGTTGCCAGATGCATTATAAACCAAAAGAAGAACTTTAAGATGTATTTTTATTGAAGAAAATATGCGTCCACTTCTGAAAAAAAAGTTATTAAACCAATTGCTAAAAATACCTGCTACTACCTGGGCGTTGCTGTTGACCTTACAAAACGTTGGCAACCGGATTTTTTCTTATCATTCAAAACAGGTGGATTTATACACGAGATAGAAATTTTTGCGTTCGTACAAAACAACAAGGTAAGCACATTTTTCCAAACAATTATGTAAAAACCACGCTACATTTTGGCACTAGTTTCGCAAATTTGTTTGAACAGTCTTCTAATCGCGCATAAAAATTGGCTGTTAACGAGGGATTGCTGTTCGTTTTGGGTCGCTTGGGCCGTACTGCTTTATATTATTTCAGGCTTACTGTATTTTTCATATAGCATTCACAAGTAATGGCTTAGTTAAACAGTTGTAATTTAATTTATTAATCATACCCGTTGACATATAGTTATCGTTGATTGCTAAACATGTTGCTTAACTGCATGTTGTGTACCGACGAAAACGATAAAAGTTAGTGCGATTAACAGATATATTCTCAAACTAAGCTCCGAAACATCACAACTTTCTGAGAGTCTTAAAGTGCTTCAGCCAAAAATCTGCTGTTACATTTCAGCCCACATCATTATTACTAGGAGATAATAATACCAGCATTGCTTTAACTTGATCGAATCGTTACTCTATTAGATCTTAGTGTTAATTTCGAAGATGGAAGAAACTCGTCTAAATATTTGCCTGCAGCGTAAGACAGAGCCCCGTTGGGTGAGCGGTAACGCTCTGGTCTCGCATTAGGGAGGGTCTGGATTCGAATCCCCCTTCAGCCATCCAGATTGCGGTTTTCTACGGTTTCCTACAAATCACTCCAGCGGAATGCCGGTATGGCCCCTTTAAAATGAAATGGCCGGATTCCCTCCCGTTCCTTGCTTCCCATCCTTACCCAGGTCTAATGACATCGACACCGACGAGCTTTAAAGATCGAAGCAAAGAATAAAAAAAAAAAAAGAAATGTAACCGCGTGGCAAAATTATGATTTAAAATTCGTTTCGGAACGTTCGGTAGCGAACGTGACGCAATTCGAGATGAAGAGATTCATGTCTTCTGTTTCTCTACCCAAAAAAGGTTCTGTTATTTATGAAACTGCTGAATGAAAACGTATTAAACTAGGCTATATAATTTTGGTCGTTAATAATTTGTGTCTCAATTGAATCTTCATAATTAATGCAATATTAAATGTTTTCAGATTATAGGCCTTCGTTTTTTAGTTTTGATTAACTGCTGACAGTTGCGAAACTATTGGTTCTTGTATCATTGGTAATCTAGTCCTCGTGATATTTGACGTTCAATCGAGGCATGCAATTAAAGTGATGTTCAATCTGCTCTTGCATTTTACTGGTTTCACGCCACGGATGCTGCTTTTTCCGTGGCAGATCTCGAAAACCATTCGAAGTTTCAGGTTTGAGTGTGTATAACACAGCACAGACAGTTGTGTTGAGTGTGATACTTGCTCCGACCCAGCCACCGCCGCTCGCGTAGTGACACACTGTTTACGGTTAGCCAGCAATTTTCTTAGTCGCATAAGTGAACGGTTCAATAGTAACATTCAGAATAAAACTTATCCCAGATATAAGTAGCTACAAGCTCACTAGTTTCGCAGCCCTCTAATGGCATAAACTAGATCGTCTTTATCTTCCTGATATAGCAACAAGAAATTAAGCTACACAAAAGTGTTACTCCAGTTAGCGTTTGTAAACATAAGTTGTTACTGTTGAAGCATATTTGCTCTCTTTTAAGGGCCGATAATTTAGTGGACAGGTAAAGCACGAAATGAACAAGTTTTGGAAATGATGGGTGAGGAAATAAATTTGTGGAAGATTCTTACCAGAAAGAAAGACGGATGGTGGGTCATATTTTGAGACATGCAGATTGGTTAATTTGTTAGTGGAGGAAAAATCGAAGGTAAGAACTGTAGAGGAAGGCAGAAGATTAGAAACATGTGAAGCTGATAATTGAGGACGTGGGTTGTAAGGGGTATGTTGAGATGAAGATGTTGGCGCAAGATAGGAAGGGATAGAGGATTGCATCAAACAGTCGAGAGACTGACGACAGCAAAAAAAAAAAAAAAAAAAAAAAATCTTCTGGCAGATGATGATTGCCTCCTTTAACTTGTCCAGGTTTGGTGGCTGCCCTATACGAATTTACTGTTCCCCGACAGCTTTCTTCGGAAATTTAACTGAGGTTTCCCCAGTACTGGAAGCGTTTTCGTCGGGATGACTGTGATGTGTTTATGTTCAGTGTTGTGTGTTGTTTGCGTTGTGAATGAACGAAAGATGAAATAACGGATAGGGTGAAATGTTGTGTCGTGGAATTAAATATGGAATAGAAACGGGGATGTTTAGAGTGACAAACTACAAGAAATTGATTTCCGCTATGCAGGAAAATGTGCTACAAGGATGAACTCTTATATTACCACCTTACTTAAATGAACTCTTATCTTATCACCTTATTTTTTTTAAAAAAAACTGGTCTGCCGTTCAGCTCAGGCGGTAGTCTGACTACAGCCCCACGGCCGTGGTTCAATCTCCGACGAAAGTCGAGGAATTTTCATCGGAGCTGAACGTCCGGAACGGCCCCCCAGGCCCACTCAATCTGCTATCAAATGAGTACCGTGGAGGAAACTCCGCGGGAAGGTAGAGAAAATGGGCCGGACCGTGTCGCTGACAATGGCACGTCCACTCTAGCGCCCACTGTCAGCAAATAGGAATGCGGAGCTCTGTCTCCGCTAATCCAATGCTTGACAGCTGTGAAAACCCTCTGCCTTTACCTCTATTTAATAAAACTGAAATAAATTTGTAAAAGGAACTTGAGTAATTACTTCCTTCATATAATTACCCCTTCATTGAAAATACTCCGTCAGTTATTCTGTTATTGTCATATATTTATTGTTGTTGATCACTAAAGCTGCGTTATTACCGTCATACAACTCTAACTTGTATGAAGAGTGCAGCAAGGAGCGGGAAGCCAATAGTCCACACAATTGTGGGATTGTAACAGGTCCGATAACCTCTGATCCAGGGTTTGACTTGCCTATACGTCTTTGGTGTCAACTGAATAGATTTCGCACAGGTCGCGGATTGTGTAATGCAACCATACATAAGTGGGGTCTCCGTGAAGATGCGCTATGTGGTGTGGTGCTATCCAAACCGCTGATCCCATTGTGATTGACTGCCCAACAAGAAGACTATGTGGAGGCCTGCTCACACTGCATCAAGCTGAAACAGCTGCCAGAAGATGGCTTCAGTCTCTAGATATAGCTATCTGATTAACATGTTTTTGGCTTGTACTACGCATAGGATAATAATAATTACCGTCGTTACCAACATCGTTTAATCTGTACGTTCTACGCAGTTGATGTTCCTTTATACCTTCAGTTTATAGACGCCATTAATTTTTGTAGAAAAACTAAGGTCAGTTGGAACAAATCTTAATAAATGTTTACTTATTAGCGGAAGGGCAAATGTTTCTATCAGGTTCAGAATGTAAATGAATTTGAGTATTTTTATCTTCTCTGACACTACTGCATCTATACCAGACTTTCCGAAACATGAACTCCAGCTTGGGGGTGTAGCTGTCAGTCTGTTGCCGATCGCGTTGCTTTTAAGACGACACCGCAAGCGATTGCTCGAGGTAATTAAAGGGCAACTCCTTCGGCGAGGGGCGGGCGAACCAATTTGCCGGGCGAGGAAGCAGTTGGAGGTGTCAAGCTGAAACCCTGCACTCTGCAGGTCAGGAGGGCCACGGTCCGGAAAAAAGATCTGCCTGCCTGCCGGCCACCTGTTAGCGCTCCCAGGAGTCCGCCCGCACGGCTCTCCTCTTTCTCTGCTAATTTGGTTTACACTACAACACCTGCTGCTCAGGCTGCAGCTTCGTTACACACTGCGCAGCGGCACAGAATACATTCGCGTCCGTACATGTTATTTTCACAGTTGTTTCCTAATAATGCTGCATGAGAAACATCGATTCATTAAGATCAGTTTCTCTATATGAAATTACGCTATTTCAAACATTTCCCACAGCACGAAGGCAAATATTAGTCATTAACGAACAAGTGAAGTAAAAAATTTTATATAAAAAGATAATTTTTTAAACCTCAACATACTTTAGCCGCTGTTTAATTATTAAAGAGCTTTTGGTTTTCTCACTCAAAGAAACAACTTTTTTTTCCCCCTATATGGTTGCGCTAAAGTTCATGCTTTAGCCAAATATAATATACAATGAATTTTAATATAAAATATAAGCAGGCTGATACTGCTACCTGAAATATTTTCGTTGGTATTAAACAAAGAAGGAAAATGAAACCTACGCATAAATTGAATCCTGTTGCAGATGTTCATTTCAGTCTCTCTTTATACAATCTTGTTTTGGTGGAAGCTTCATTTCAAGTTGGTTGAAGCAACAATTATGGAAGATCGAAATACATAAAAGTCCTAAAACTTCGGTTGAATGAGCATCAAATTTTATAAGAGGGTAAAAATGAAGAGAATTATCTACAAGGTTGAATCAGAATGGAACAAAATTGCTTAATTAAATCTTCATACTACTGTGTAGTCGCCTAGAAATTCTTTCAATGACCTTACTCAATGACGTTGATATTTGTTGGTGGTGAGTTGCACGAAATTTATGGTGATATTTTTCCAAAATTGTGCATTGGGAGAATTGCAAAGTAGCATGCGCTGCCAGTTTAGGTGACCTGAAAAAATATGACCAAATTCTCTGAGGCTGTTATCAGATATATAAAAAAAAGTCCGAGGTATCGAGTAGTACTCCAGAAGATGCACATGGCATGATTTTAACTGTGCTCCGATCTTCAGGGTAAGCACTAGACAATTTATTGTGTTCGATTTTGTTTAAACATATCTGTTCTGTTTTGATTCATTTCTTTCGTTGTAAACGTTTTGTAAAATCCACTGTTTTACTCATTTTTGGATTCGTCTTTTCTCGGTTGCAACGCAGTGTGCTGGCAATTCATTTATTCGCGATTACTTATTTAAATAGAACTATTTTCTCATGATATAATGTTTTAAACATTTCTATTACTCAATCATCTTCATAATTGACACATAGAATTTAAACGAAATGTATAGCTTTCTTTATGTTGGTTTCAAATTATAATTTAAAGAGAAAAATTTGAACCACTGAAAGACATAAATATAAAACCTAAATGCTTTGCTTGCTGTAATAGCCACATCTGTGGACAGGGAATACAACGAAAAAACATTTACGTCGAAC
>CM061920.1:132728378-132846742 GCA_031002005.1 Vandiemenella viatica
TTTTCATTATTCATACTTTCTTCATTAGATAATTCACTCTCTGAATCGTAGCCCTTTATGCCAATACACCTATCATCACTCTTTACAATATCGACAAGTCTTGTGACATTTTATTTCACTAATACACTGTAACTTCACTATATAATTCCCACATCAGCTTTTGACTTTCTTTCTTCTGATACTTGTACAAAATCCCAATCCCATGTAACTTTTGATGTTTAACATTTGCTTTTTTCTTAGTAAAATTTTACGGGGCCTTCCTTTCAACAGTATTGGCAAAAGTTATTTTTAAGATATGCAGCCGCACAGACTACTTCAGACCAAAATCTCCTATCAATTTTTCTTTGATTAGCAAACGTGATGACATACATGATTGACCTATTGTATTTCTCAGCTGCACCGTTTAATTTATGTACATAGGGAGGGCAAGCATTTAAAATAATTCCTTTTTCTTTTAAAAACTGGTAAACGTCTCAATTTAAATATTCTTTTCTGTTGTCACATCTCAGTATCTTGATAGTTTTACCTGACAAATTTTTAGTTTCATTTACATATAAGACTAAACAATCATAACATGATTTTTAGATTTAATAGTGTGAACACAAGCTGCTTTACTATAATCATCAATAAAAGTTAAAAAGTATCTTTCCCCATGCATATCAAGAATTGAACGAGACCCATTTAAACCAGTGTGAATGGTTTCTAAAATCTCTTTTGTTTTGCTTCTATTATTTTCAAAAGATAAATTATGGATTTTATTTTCAACACAAACTTGAAATTTCATATATTCTGACTCTTAAATTTTCAGGTAATCCAAGCACAAATTGATTTTTACATAAAGTATTTAGATAGTTAAAATTTACATGACCCAGTGCGTGATGCCATCTCTCTTTTACCGTCACACTAGCATTGTTACTCACAAATCAAAAACCTTTGAAACATTTCCAACAGATACAATTTTTGCATAACTAATCAAATTCCTATCCATGTTTTGAACATAAAATACATTTTTCATTTTAATTGGAATGATTTTATCATAAACTGGAAAACTAATTATATTTCCAATTTTAGTGGTTTTCAAAATTTTACTGTCCGCAATTTTTACCTCTACAGAGTGTTTTAAAAATTATGCACTTGGAAAAATACTCTTCATTATTTACAACATGATCTGTGCCACCACTGTCCAATAACCAAATAATTTTTAGTTGTTCTTTGCATCTGAATTAGTTTAATTTTGTGTCATCATTGTCCCAACTTGTGTCACAAACTGTTCATACCAACTGTTTCTTGACAATTGGTGCTTACTTCCGCTCCACTTTTTGTTGTGACCTCCACATGATGGATATTTCTTGATCCGTGCTGCTTACTTCCGCCCCATTGTCCGTTGTTGTGACCTCCAAGACAGTGGAAATTTCCTTGATACTGCCTGTTGCTTTTCCGTGTGCCTTTGAAATTCACTCCACTCTGATGATAGTCTCACTTGAAATGTCCTAGTCTTCTGCATACAAATCAACTGCTCCTGACTGCTTGTACCGGATTTTCTCTCAACGTTAAATGCCTTGACTTCCATGTTTGTCTTTCAAGTCCAACAATCTAATTTTAATTTTAACAAATTCGACAGTTAAAGTTCTTTCAAAACATTGATTAAATCACTGATATAACTCATGAATTCGGCAAAGTTATCAACATGTAATTTAACTTCTCATTTTCAGTCATTTTGACACCTGCCGTTTTAAACTCTATCACTGTCTTTTCAAAGTCACTAAAATGTTGTCGTACCACTGTAGACTTTAAATTTCAATTTGTGCAATTTGTTTCTACAAACAATTTGCAGTGCTGTCAATTCCTTGGAGAATAATTCATCAAATTTTGTCATTATCGCAAATGCAGTTTCCTTATCACTCATGAATTCCAGCTGCTTATTCGTAATTGTGTAATGCAATTTATCACCTTCAGACTTACTTTGTACCAAGTGCCTGTACTCATTTTCTCGCAAGGCCACTGTGTACCAATTCTTCATCTTCAGATACATTATAATTTTTTTTTCCCCCAGTTGCCATAAGCCATGCCATCGAACACCAGTATATTGAAGTCAGCCATGTTCAGAATAAAACTTTCCAGAATGATCGACAGCACCCTTTTCCTTTTGGTCTGCTACCATGTTAAAGTCAGTAGTTTATTCAAGCACATCTTAACATTTACAGTTAACACCACATATAAAGCATACACTTCAACTTTATACAAGCAAGTAACCAACTAAGCAAGCAAGCGACTTGAGCTCTCTTGTTCACACAAATATATGCGCTCGCGTGTGTATGTGTGTGTGTCTGTCGATACTATTCATTCAGTTACTGTTAAAATCAGACCTTATAATCTTTGGAGACCTTACTTCTTTAACGTAGTTTGAATAAATAAGAAAAGGAACGACTTTAAAGTTTGAAGTTATTCAAATAGAAAATAATAAATTCTTTAATTTAGGGATTAAAGTTTGAAATGAACAGGACTTGGTGGCAACCAAAATGATATAAAGAAGCTATAAATAAAACAGTTTCTGTATGCATGCCAGGTATCCAAATTATAACGAGATATAAGTATCTTCACCAATGAAAGTCAAGTTTGGTTCCCACAATCACCACTGTGAAAAACGTGCATGTTCTAAAGTTTCCGTTGTGTGTTGTGCATGGAGCGAAGGTGCATTGTGCTTCACATGTTTTACACCAAGTTACAATGTGAGCAAGAGTACTGAACTGCAGCCATGCAGTGTGATCTCTTCTAAAGACATGCAGAAACAGTGAAATTTGACTGTCATTCAGCTTTGCACAAAAAATGATAAAATACTTACATTTATCGAACAAAATGTTCATGCTGTGTAAGTATTGTGGTGAAAAAAGCAGCATGTGGGAAGGAATAAGGGTCTGCAGATCCGTATCAAATGCTCACACCACTTGACTACAATCCCCGCTTTATTACGGGTATTCTAGCTACATGATAGGCACATTCAATAATCAATAACACTTAGTGAAATTTGATGATTTTTTTAAAAAAGATCTACCAATAACCCTAGGATGAAACTGATTTAACACCACAGCTAAGGACTAACATTTTTTAAAAAAAAAGAGAGGGGAAGGTGGCTATCTACACAAACGCTTGGACACATGTCCATTTAATTTTGATGGAGAAGGTCTGTGCCAAAGAACATCAAAATCGGTGACTGACACACTTGGACCTCCCCTTGTGAGCAGAGAAATTTTAATCCAACACAACACCTTCATACTAATATTTTACAAGTAAAATGAAACTCAATGGGAGCTGTCAACAAAGAACAACAAATATGGTTTCACAAAGTTTCTAGCAGCAGCAAAATGAACCTGAAATAGTTCCAAGTACACTCCTGTTGCATGTGAAATGTTTTGGTACTTATCTGGGGTAGTAAATTCTTACAGTTTTTGTCTATCCAGTGGCACAATTGGATTTTGGTAGTCTAATATAGATTTAGAATGGTAATGGTAAACTGTATCCCCCTTTTCTTCTTCTTGGGTTTTCTAGATTGCCATCGCTACACCATTACAGAAGTAACCAAGCATTGATAATGGGACACTGATGCAGAATATTTTAACTATATGTTTAGTCTTATTTTCCAGTTAATGCTAATAGTTTTAAAGAATCTTCCAATTATTCAGAAAGCCCAATTGAGTTTTATTAACATCTGTAATTATAAGCTACTTGAAATTTATATTAAAAATGTAGACTCTTTCAGTTTTGTTAAGGTTCCCTAGGTTTCAGTTTAATGAAAGACTTGTTGTCAAGCAGTTCCTGTGGTTTTTGAAAAACTATTTGCAAACTGTGACTGAAGACTACCATAATCAATCAGTAACCCAAAAAAAAAACAGATTTATTTTTTAAAATCTAAATAATTTCAATTTTTTTACAAAACAACCTTATCCCCTTCAAAATACTCTCCACTAATACATACTAATACATTTGTCCCACCGGTGCTTCCATTGTTCGAAACACTTTCTGAAGTCATCTTTGAAATGTCAGACAGCTCCCCCCTCGTTCCCCCCCCCTTGACCTCTTCAATGTTGTCAAATCAGTGTCCTTTCATGCGTGGAAAGAAGGAAAAGTTGCACAGAGCCAGGACAGGCGAGTAAGAAGCATGGGGCAGTGGAACCATGCCCCTTCTAGCCTAACAGAGATAACAGTATGTGTGCAGGTGCATTGTCGTGGTGGAAGAACCAGACTCCTGTCTGCCATAAATAGGGGTCAACAACACTATTGCGTAATCTTCTCAAAATTTCCAGGTAAAAGGTTTGATTGGCAGTCTGATGTGGGTGAGCAAACTCTGAATGAACTACGTATGACCTTAGCATCAAAAAAAGCAAATGAGCATTGTTTTGATGTTTGATTTGACGACATTTTTTTGGACGGGGTGACAATGACGTCTTCTACTGACTTGACTGTTGGTTTGTTTCTGGGTCATAACCAGAGCACCATGACTCATCACCAATATGACCTTTGACAGAAAATCTGGATCATAGTCCAGTCATTATAGTAAGTTCACCTCGGAATTCGAGATACCCAGCTGTAAGTCTGGTAAATACTTGTATATTGACACCCTAAAAGTGGTCTCAAAACCTACATATGGTAGGGTGTGCGCAACTATTAAATTTCGAGGTCAAAGTTCACAAAAAATCGTTTTTTTGCGCTTTTTGTAAATATCTCATTTCCTATGGGTTTTTTGCTATTTGTATTTATTACCAATATTGTAGAATACAAAATTCTCTACAAATTTTGTTTAACATTTTTTTTATACGGTGAACCGTTTTCGAGATATAGGGCGGAGAGCGCGCGGTCACAGCATCACTTCAGGTCAACCGGTGCCTCCGGTCGAAAACGCGCCATATATAGTTGATGAACTATCGATAAATCAATGATTATAAATATTTGTCAATTTTTACTAACTATTATATTATATTTTATCATTTTTTCCTAACCTATCCACTTTTTATTCGGTATTAATTTATTTAACAACACTTATCTGCCCATGTAATTGCAGAATTGTTAATGAAAATATAGGAATTATATTTGAATTTTAACCTAATTAATATTAATAACTTCTTACATGATGAAAAAACCAAATAAATTATTAATTAATCTTTTTATTAAAAATATCATTCAATGCATTTATTTTTATTAAAAGTACAAAAACTACTATTTATAATTTAATCATCTTCTTCCTCTTCTTCGTCGTCTTCCGGCTGCTGATAAATTTCAAACTGGTCTTCATTATCGTCTTCAACGACATTTGTCTCAAGTTCTTCCATGATTTCGGGGTCAAAGGTTCCATCTTCGTTAATGTCGCTCTGATATGGTAGAGCATTAAGACAAGCTTGCCCATTACATTGGCTTATTGAAGTACATTTTGTTTTTAAATGATCAATTTGTCCTTTCCTGTTTTGACGATGACTTCTTCTAAGAAATGTAATAAAGTTTTTGGAATTTCTTGATTAACATTATCCAACATTTTACTAGGAGGTGGTTAAGATTTAGTTTCAACTATAGATGTTCCGATATCTTCTCTAATAATTGCTGCTGCAGCTTCTACAATTCTTAGCCTTTCTTCTTCAGGATCTATTTTTTTACTTTCGTACCAAGCTTTTGATAGAATATTAGCTTGTGTATCACGGAAAGAAATGATTGTGAAAGCTCCAACTTTCTTCGTAATTACGATATCGGTTAAGTACTTCTGTTGCAGTCTTGTAATGATAGTTTTATCATATGGCACATACCCTGTCAAGACATCTCTAAGCTCTTTTAGTGTGAATTGAGAATCATTATTATTTTCGATGTAATTGAAAATCTCTAACATAGCTTCTGTAACTTGATTATCTTGACGAGGTTTCTCAAGAGGCGATGATGATGATGATTTATTTGAAAAGTTTGTGAAGCAAGCAGCATGGTACTTCGCTTCAGCAGCGATCAAATCATACTGTGAAATTATACGACTTTTCACCAATTCTCCGAAATCATCCCCAAGCTCTTCAGCTTTTTTGATAACAGTATCTTTGAACTCAAGAGTACTCACATTTTTTATCTTCCGTCTGTATTTTTCTCTTTTCTTTTTCTCTGCAGCCTCATCAGCAACTTCGCCACAAAATAAACATTGATTCTTAAAATCAAACACTTCACCACGTTTTTTACGGAGTACTAATGGAGAAGTTATAGTTTCTCCTTCTTCTTGTTTCCGTTTTGCTGCTTTGATATAGTTTTTACTAATGTAAACACATCGGCACTTTTCATGCACTTTAACAAAGGTTACTGATTTTAAATAATCAATTTTTCCGTCGTTTCGTTCGACGCTTGCAGATCGTAGAGATTTCATACCGCGCACTACTTCAATAAGCGATTCACCTCCCGAATCTCACTTATTACATAGAAAACACAAATCAGCCATAGTTCTTGAAATTGTACGTCCGTAGTTACCAAGATACGATTCAAACTGAAGAAAGAGAAGACGGTCGTAACTATACAATACAATTGAACATCTGTCCCTACTGGCTATAAATAGAAAGGTCCGTAGTGTATAATAGGGGCCCGTATAATTCCCAGGTATAATTTTTGACGTAGTGGAAGGATTTTAAAATTTACAGATTTTAAAGAAGATGCACTTAATTATTTTCTATTTAAAATGTCGTTAGTGTAAATGGGAATATAATTATAATATGATTTAAGTTTTTCCCTTAATTATTTTTTAATTTCAGGAAACGGTTATCAGTATTATTGAATAGATATAGATTTAATGCATGAAGAAAATGATAAAATATAATATAATAGTTAATAAAAATTGACAAACATTTATAATCATTGATTTATCGATAGTTCATCAACTATATATGGCGCGTTTTCGACCGGAGGCACCGGTTGACCTGAAGTGATGCTGTGACCGCGCGCTCTCCGCCCTCTATCTCGAAAACGGTTCACCGTATAAAAAAATTTTTTAGACAAAATTTGTAGAGAATTTTGTATTCTACAATATTGGTAAGAAATACAAATAGCAAAAAACCCATAAGAAACGAGATATTTACAAAAAAGCGCAAAAAAAACTATTTTTTGTGACCTTTGACCTCGAAATTTAATAGTTGCGCACACCCTACCATATGTAGGTTTTGAGACCACTTTTAGGGTGTCAATATACAAGTATTTACAGACTTACAGCTGGGTATCTCGAATTCCGAGATTCTTACCTAATTTAAGCTTAAATGACTGGACTATTTGTCGTTTGGTGACATTCGAAGTGCCCCAGTGATTAATACTATTTTTTCTATACTGGCCGAGTGAATTTACCAATTACTATCATTTGTATATTATTGGAACGGTGTGTAACTGAAATGTCCCTTCTCTAGATTAGCATCTTTGGTGTCATGTGGGTTGCACTACTTATCCGTGTGATCTGTGCAACAATACTCAATCTGGTGCATTTAAGCGAAGCTCATCACCGGCGTTAAGGGCTCGCCCGAATTCGGGAACATTTGGGACGTTTTCAGCCAAAGGTAAGCTGAATAACGGTTTTTTTACGCGGTGCCGCGGAAATGATGGAAGACAAAGCCGACCCAGCGCGATGCCAATCAAGGGCGACCTAGGATTCAGAAACTCCCTAGTGTTTATTATATACTTTGTGAATGTGGCCGTGTTTATACTGGACAGTGCATTGTGCAGAGGTATGTCTAGCATGCGAGAAATGCTCACTTGGAGCAAGAAGAGAAATCAGCTGTGGCCGAACACAGTCTCTAGAAAGGACGTACATTTAATTTTAGCCCGGTTTAGAGATTTTTGGTACACCATTATAACAGAAGCTGTTGAAAGCAGAACACCTGATTCTTTAGTAAACACGGACACTGGATACCGGCTTAGTGTGGCCTGCAACTCGGCTGTCAAAATGTTGAAGCAGTTTCCCCTCGGTAATGAGCAGGAAAGCGAATGACGTCATCACGCTGGGTAGCTTTTTGTCTTCCATCGTTTCCGCGGCAACCGCATTAACAGTTATTCAGTAGTATCTTTGGTTGGAAATGAAGGCAGAGATAGACACCTTCTAAATGTCCTACAATTGTGACATTTTTACGCAGCTGGAAGCCCGAGAAGTGGTTATTTATTTAGAACGCCGGGAAAAGCTTCGTTCGAACTTGTGTAAGCTTATTTGACCTTACATGACTTTCAAGCGCTTTGCGCCTCGTGGACGTAGAGTCTCTATAGAGGCGAGAGGGAGAGGACAGGGTATCAGGAACTGGATGAATTCCGGCTATTGCCTTTTGTAGGAACAATCTCGGCATTCGCCAGTAGTGATTACGGGAAGCAATTGAGAACTAAAATCTAGATGACCAGATCGGAAGTTTGAACGCGCACCCTTCCATATACCATGCCCGAGCATTACCTGTTACCCACCACGCTCGCTGACTAAATGACTAGAAGAAAGTAGCTTAGTGTGATGAGAAGTTCCCATTTAATACGTGCCGACGGAAAGATTCTGGTGTGGGGTAAACCCCAAGTGCATGAATTCTAGTATCCAAAAATCTGTTGGTGGTTACATAATGATATGGGACGTCTTCGCCTGCAAGAGAATCCACCGACAAAACTGAATCCGTCAACGACAACCCATTATGGACGTCATGTACCACGATAATGATGGAAAGTTCCCAAATGATAATGGTCCATATCACAAGACCAAACTTGTGGGCGTTTGCTTTGACGAATATATTAGAAAATTCCAGCACATGTGTTGGTCACAGAGTCTAGCCTCTTGGAGAATAATTGGGACATGATCAACAGAACCACTGGCGCACTAGGTCCATAAGTCCACACAGTCAGTTATGGCCGACTTTTGGTTCAGCATGGCTGCAGATTAGCCTCTGTACATTTGCATAATTTACTGCACTAATTTTATGAACAGTTATTTGTGTAACTTCATTAATATGTTCTTGAGTTTGCAGCAAGTTGTCTGTGGCCTCTTTCTGGAACAATATCTTCACAGCAAACATTATGCCAATATTAGAGTTGAGTCTCCGAAAATGTATCTTTGATGAATTCTTAAATTACTCCGCGCAAAATTTTTTCTCGTTTAAAAACTTGAAGTACTGCAAACTTAACAATTATGCGTTGCCAATAGACACACGAAACTCCTGCTTACAGACATCGTGATAATACGTAAACAAATGAGATAGTAATCTTCGCAATTTCAACATTAAAGCTAGTTGTTTGGAGGTTGTTGTCGTAAGATATTTCCTCCCTCTTTTCTTGATTTCACAACACTTTCTTGTTGGCGTGTTGTGATAAAAAGAAGCGTGTAAAGTTTATTTCGCTGAGCTATTTAACGAGCGTCATCCCATGATTATTATTATTTAAACGTCGTCTTTGTTTAATCAACTCTCTATATGTACCAGGGGCGGTCTGGTAGCTCAGTGGTTAAGGCACTTGCTTTTTGGTCCCGGGTTCACATCCTGGCAACAGCAGAAATTTTTGAGAGTTGCGTATGATCATATGAGAACTTCCCGTGGTTCGGATTCCAAATTGAACTGCAGGTCCCAGAGGAAAGGAACTAGCCATCCTATCTCTGATACAATGCCTTAGTATATCTCCTTCGGAAGGATCCAACCAGCCTTCGGGTTGTGAACTATGTTAATTTTTTTTATACATTATAGATACATCTGTTAAATCCGTAAACAGTATTCTTTTATATAGTTTTTCAGTCGATGTGCAACGCTGGCAAAAAAAAATAAATTATAACAGTATCATTATAGAACGTGTGTCCAAACTGTGCCACAAATTAGAATTAATCTTATTTAGGTTAATATTTAAATCACCTTTACACGGCTTTGTGTAGAGAGTTCCTTTCAGTAAAAATGTCTATTCGCAAGCAGGCAAAATCACTTTCCAGAGAAACTTGACGAACTTTGGAGTACGATTTATATACAAATTTCTCTATCAAGGCACGAGTTCTTTCAACTAAAACAAAAACAAAAAAAAAAAAAAAAAACAAAAAACAAAAAAAAATACGGAAAAAATGTCCTTTGTGTACGGCAATAGATCGTGACTTCACAACGTTGCCACATGCAGTGTTAAATGGCTTTAACACATCCTCGAAGCTAAAACATTTATTCAATAAATTTAATTGTTATCCGTAGTCATGAGTTCAATACAATTTCGTGTTTCACATGTAAAATTTATAATGACGAATTTAATGCACTGAGGAATTTATCAAATAAGCGATGAGTGATACAAGGCTTGAAAAATCCAATTTAACATATAGGCCTAGAATTATCATTTATGTTTAAATCGACACAATAAGTTTTTTCCCTCTGTTAACATCACTCCATTTTTCTGAAGTTCATCAGTATTAAAGATACGACTGTGTTACACTGGTCCATACAAGTGGACACAGGGTTTGGTATAATTAGCCACAATCTATAACACAAAGATTAAATCATTTACTCTATTTGGAGCGGTAGTTAATGCTCCTTCGCGACCTCGGCGGACGCTACCTATGAATTCCTCAAATACGACCAAGTTGTTGCAGCAACTGATAAATTTTGGGTAAACTGAGAAAACTCCGAAATAGAGGTTCAAACAACCAGTGCGAATACTGGTTAGGATTAATATTTCACTTTAAATCTTCCTGGTGCAGTAACGAATATCGGATTAAAACAATAAACATGCCACGTCTGTGTATTAATGTGACAGCCTCGGAGACATTGAGATATTTAAACAATGGAACGCACACCTCACAGGGAACTTGAAACGCTACCGCAGTTTCACGAGTTGCAAAATGATATTCGGTAATTCAGAAAATAATCTAAGGCTGAAAAATCGTCAACGGCGGGAAATAATAGGTTATAATAATTCTATTTCATTATTCCAGATGTTGACACAGCGCGGTTCTCACTACATCTAAAATCTAATATAGAAGTAAACATTCCATGTACAAAAGAAAACTAAAGGAAGAAAAGGATTCTTAATTTTTTTTAAACCTTGTACATACAGATACCGATCAGGTGGGTATCAATTATCTTATTGTCTGTGTCAATTTCAGGCTTGAAAGAATGTTAAAATACATTCGCTGTTTATTACTATTCACGTGCGAAAAGAGCCTTTTTACTTAGGCTTTATGTCTCGTCGACGACGCGGTTATTAGAGACCGCTGACGAATGGAAACACGGAACGGGAAGGAATTCGGCCATGCCTTTCTGAAGGAACCAACCCGGCATTCGCCTGGAGTGATTTCGGGAAATTATGGAAAACCAAAATCATCTGAGTCTGTGAATAGTCAAGTGATAACACTAGGACACATAATGAGGGAATGTTCACTTAATTATTATTAGATGTGGTGAATAATTTGAATCTACGCCTAGCCAAAGAAATAAGATATCAGCTTGTGAAACGCTAAATAGCATAACACTAATTATTTAACCAATAAAATAAATCGACTATTATCTTTAATTCCTTGAAGAGCGAAGTTAAGAAGGTGTAGCTAAACAGCCGAGAGCTGAATCTGACGTCAAACGTATCACAAGCATCTGTATCACCCAGCTGTTCTGGCTTTACGCCTCGTCAACATAGAGGTCATTAGAGACGGGCATGGACTGTGAGCAAGGAACAGGAAGGAATTCGGTCATGGACTTTTGAAGAAACCACCTTGGCATTCGCGAGGAGTGATTTTGGGAAACCGCGGAAAACCGAAATCGGGTTGGCACTCTCCCGAATGCGAGATCATAGCGTTACCGCTCACCCAACACGCTCGGTATGTATCACTCAGATAAAATATCGAGTAACAAATAATGCTTAAAATGAATATAAAATGTTGAGCTTCTGTGGGAGGCCTAGATCAGGGTAAAATCAAAACTTAATGGCAGAAAATTAAACTGGTGCGGCGACAAAGCAAGGCGATGTCGCGAAGATAAAAAAAAAGCTAAGCTTGGATTCCACCCCGAACGTTGGTTCGATATTCACGAAGGGGCATTTGGAGGTAGGGTGACCAGTTCCTTTCCTCCTAACCTATCCCGGTAACCCTACCGTATAAAGGGAAACTACAGTTTAACGTGAAATTCTAAACACGGAAGCTTTCTGGCATACATCACGTTACACAGCAAACTGTACCAAAGGCGAAGGTCGGGTTAAAGGCTTTCGAAAATCTCCGCTGAGATAGGGATTCGAACCGGGGATCTTTCGATCTCCAGTCAGTCGCCTTAACCACTGAGCCAGCAGGCCCTCGTCGCCAATACGGCTAGCACAATAAACCTGAAAGAAGTAAAAAAATCCGAAAGCAGTTTAGTCACAAAAGATTCTATGATCTTAAATGTACTTGAATTCGCAATATAATAGACGAGTATAAAATACCAGTTGTGTAAGGAAGTGAGTCCAAACGTGTGAACAATAAAGTTACATTTGGTCTATTAATTAATAATATACACAGTTGCAACACTATCATTAGGACGGGAGTATGACTCGTAAGGATTATTAAAGGGGAGGCAAAATTTATTTAACATGGAAAGTATAAACTTTCTTTTATTGCGAACCAATCTACAGACAAGGCAAATGAAACTGGGTTAGTACAGTAAGCAATAAGTCTCTCTTCGATAACGGACCGAAAACTGCTTTGTGGTTTATAGAGTAAAGTCGTGATAAATACTCGTCGTGCTACTAGAAGATGGTGTGATCAGATGTCGGTGACCTCGCCAGACGGTTTTGTTGGCACGGAAAAAAAAGTAAAGAAGAAAACTGACCATCGCGTGTGCCAAATGAATAGTACCTCTCTCGCGCACAACTGTGAAGCGAGGGATGTTTGGATGTCAAGACCATACTACGATGTTACTTAGTCCGATCTGCATTGACGATTCTGGAATACGCCATTCGCGGCTAAATTCCACCAGTATGGTGTGGCCTGCAGCGAGTGTTCAATTCAAACCTCTAGGTGCTTTCCTTAAATAACAGCAAAGCTTAGAAGTTACTGCAACAATAGACACTGATTGCCTAGGCTAGAAGTGAAGAGCTACCTGTATGCCTGAGATTTCCATTCAGGTCCACCGGTCTAAACGTGGTGCGACTTCACAGTTCACACGAGCATAAGCAGGCACGTTATTGCTGTATTGTCTCGGTTTCCGGCAAGCAGAGCGATCCAGCATTTAATCCACATGGATCTCAACTCGCAGAATCTGCCAACACAGCCCACTTTTTTTTTTTTTTTTGCCTCATTCCAACAAAATTTAGTCGAAGGCGTTTCCTCAGGTTTATCAACTGGGCTGTTACATTATAATACGCGACTCAGTTTGTTATGCCACAAGACGTTTTAAAATTATAATTAGGAACTTCAAGAGGTAGTATTTAATAGAATAACAATAGCATTAAGGAATTTTAAATATGGTAGCGAGAGTGAGGCAGAGAGATTTTATTTTAAGATTTTCAGGTGTTGGCTACAGACTGCTGTCATGGCGCCTAGGCCACGCTGAAGGGATCAACCACCCAGTTCCCGCCCTAAGTCTTGCGGGGAACAGGATGGTAAAGTAGCCAACCCACGGACGCTAAAAATTGTCTCCTGGGAGGGGCAGTATCTCTGTAATTCTGGGCTTTATACTATTTTGCAGAGATGGTCCTCACGGCAACTGGGAGGCCAGAAGTCAATGTTGGTAGTACTGCCCTCCCAGAAGAAGGTCAGCCCATCCGAACACCGTTAGCCGGGTATTATATAAGGCCCCACGACGAGACCATAGGTCCTCAGTTCTGGTCAGTTTTTGCTCAGTGTTGCGGAATTGAAGTTCGCGGTTCCGCTCCGTGTGGTGGCGCATCGTGAGTGATGTTAGTCCATTTTTATGTTTTTTCCTTTCTTTCTCTGTGTCTCTACGGATATCACTCTCGCTACAGATTTATAGTGAAGAAACTAAGAACATTAGAAGCAAATATATAACTGTCTTTTAACTATTATTATTTGAGGACTGAAAATAGGTGCCTGAACAGAGAGTCGATTGTGTACCAGTGAACAAGTTAATAGAATACAATTTTATTTTATGTGGTTCAAAATCCACGTATTTTCTTTCACCTTGTGATCTGATTAAAATCTGAATGCAGTCAATCTCCGGCAACTAAATCCGGTAAATGAACAATTAGCCGGAAAATATTAAAAGATTGGGGTGGGAACGTTACAAGTTCTCAACATCATTTGTACAACTGCATCAGATATTAAGGAACGTGCTAGACATTTATTCAGATTAGAGGCAGTGCTTCTACAATAATTCCCTAGTTAAATGCTCTGCTTTAACGCAGATCGGTTGGAGATTAAGGTATTAGTCATTGTGGAGTGAACATCACTTCAAGTTTCGTTTGTCATTTCCTTGACGTGGTTGTAGTTCTTCTTAAGCCGCGTTCCCACGATCTCTTGTAACGGAGGCGGGAGGGGACGGGACGAATACTCAACAACACGCCATGGGAACAGGGTCGCCTTTGCTAGCGGAGATGAGAGGGAGCTGTGTCGGTAAACACGCTGTTGTCAGCGGTGCGCACCTCTTCTATTGCTGTAAAGTGCTCTGTGCCAAACGACACAAGGCAACGTGGTGGGGAGGTGGCGGCGAGGTAAGTGAGGGCTAACCTGCGGCGCGCGCTCGTCGCTACACTTCGGCTAATGAGGTCCCGTCCCGCCTCCGTTACAAGAGATCGTGGGAACGCGGCTTTAGGGTTCCATCAGCAACACTGGCCTCTTCATGACGACTGACGAGTGGATTGCCAGAGAGATGTGTAGGATCGTTGAACAGTCCGCCCAGTAACAGGAAGGGGTTCCCCAATTCGCATCGTTCCCGACGCGTCAGTGGGAAACCGTATAGGCAGGTGAAGGGCTCGCTTCTGTTCTCTGTTCAGTAGCACCTATAACCTCTTCAGGTGGCAACAGGCTGAGCACACAACAGTGATTCCAACTGCTTGACCGAAGAATACAATTACTGTTTGTGATTTATAGATAAAGTGTTTAGACCACAGCGAAATTACTATCAAATACAATCTTATCCGTAAATAAAGGTAAAAGAGATGCTGCTATAAAGAGAATAGTTACTAATTTTTTCTCTGCCGTCTTGTGGACGAAACGAATGTAATGCTTCCTGTGCTCACGATTAAGCAACGAAAGAAGATATGAATGAATGCAGCGAAACACTGGCACTTGAGTTTGGTCTAGAAGGACGGTACCAAATTGTGACACACACGAATAGCTGTCAAAAACAGACAGGGCCGATCAATGTAGAGGCTAGAGGGCTGGTCGTGGATATGGAGCTGTCAACGATACGTATTGGATTCAGCGTTCGAAGGTTTTTAAATAACAATTCTGTTCGTTTTATGTTGTACGTAATGTTGTGAATATCAGTACAGGAGGAAGACAATATATAAAGTTAAATAATAATATACATTTATCTTGCTTTGACGGTTGTAAAATTCGAATGCGACGAAGGCAGACCTGCATTAGTTTAGGTTTAAACTTTAAATATTATCAACAGATCGTATATTTACAATACTGATAAATTTCAGTTATTGAATTTGTGCCTGTTATAAACAGTAACACATTCAGAAGAGGATAAGACCCACAATTCGGTGAACATAAAAACAGAAGCTAATAGTTGCAACGTATTGAACTCACTGCCCTACTGACTGACTTATTGATCATGAATCAGTACAGTCACGTAAGCAATTAATATTTAAATGATGCAAAGTGTAGGTGGACCTATATCGTCAGAAAACCTAACCTAATCACTTGAGAGAGAGAAAAAAAGACAAAACCACATAAACTACGTTGCGATATCTGTGCTCCATTTATCGGAGGATCCTGGCGGCGAGCAGCCATCAAGGCATGACGGGCCATCAGCCATACACGCACACACTTTTTGTGCGTGCGGCTGTCCAGACAGAACGATGCGCGCCGCGCTGCGTTGGCCATCAGAGTGACGCGGCTCGTGATAAATGAACGGGCGGAGGGGTGAGTGCTGCCGCAACTGTGACAGCCAAATGCAGTCGCCCGCCCCGACAGGTCTGCATTACAATCTGGACAAAGCCGCGGCGGGCGGACTCTGCGTATTTCTATGGTCAGTGCGATCAGGTGTCGCCGGCGTTTAATGAGCATTTCGTGCGCCAGTTATGAGTTCTAAATGGGCCCAGCGTGTCGGACGCTGCAGACACCGAGTCCGGTAATAAACATTCGTCATTTCGCAATCACCTCACGACGGAAGAGTATGGCAATCAAGAGTGGCAAGTGCACTGTAACGTCGACGAAACTTCTCCGTTGAAAAGCATAAAATGTACACATTTTATCATTTTTCTTGGCCGCCGCTGAAAAATTCCTATCACACTTATCTTGCACAATCCTACATCAATGTCAACCTAAGAAACACCAACGCAATACTAGCTCGGCAGTATTGCGTTACTGTTTCCTGGGATGACATTGATGTAGGATTGTGCAAGATAAGAGTGATAGAATTTTTTCAGCGGCGGCCAAGAATAATGATAAAAGTGTGTACATGCCATATCACATTTTTTAAAAACTATTTTTTAGATGTTGGTGCAAACGCGTGTTAACATACAAATCAATGCTGCACTAAACATGAAGTGATAAACACAAAAAATTAATAAAGTGGAATCCAACAACTTATTGAAAATACAATCAAGGATGTTAGTTTCGGTTTTTCTAATTTACTTGTGAGGTTTGAAATAAAAAAAATATTGGCAAAAAACGCCACTGCTGTTGCCAACTAACGAGGGTTCGAATATAATTATTACCTGCTGGTTAGATTGTGGAATGTTTTCCGATGAACGGATTGCTACTAAACCCAAATGGATTATTTCATCCCCATCCTACGAAATGGGCCAATTAGACGTCCTCTGATTTAATGGTCTCGCAGCAACTCCTAAAAACACATGAAATTTCAAATGAAGTAACAAAAAAATAAATCACGTCAATGTTAAAACGTGCAAACTCGCTCGTACTGCTCAACACATGAACTTCAACACAGTATCAAGTGGTGAGTTTACGCCCAGCAACGGACGACGAACTTTGTCTCCGGAGCAGCCTCTCGACTGACTTCGTAAAACAATGGAAATCGAAATCTGGATAGTCGGATGATTTTTACACAAGCTCCCTTTCGAAAATAACCCGAGCTAAGCTATCCACTCACCGACCACGATCGGTGGCAGCAAAAAAGCGCATCTCCATCAGACAACTACCAGCTGCCATCCACCATAACATGTCATCACACCTTCCAAAACAGTTCGCACAGTACGCAGATATGAACGCGGTAGCAACGCAAAGTACAGTAGTGAAGAAGGAAAAAAAAAGATAATTTGCCGAAGAAACATCAAAGCTGAACTCACGAGGAAGCAATCAGACATGCTAAGAACGAGTTTCGATTATCCGAACATATGACCGTCGCAGAGTTGTTTCTTCAGATGGATCCCGCACAATGTTGCTGTAATTTAATGTCTTTCTTTCACGCAATAGCCTCATATGCACATTTAGTGTTACTTAAATATCAATGTGATTATATGTTCCTTTCGTGATACAAATCGATTATTCAATGTATCTTCTCTTTCTTTGATGATGATAATAGCGTAAGGTTTCGAAGACCTAGTGGTAGGGTTTATTACAATCTGCGCAATTCGCCTCTGTTGTAGCCGCCTACCTAACCCAACATGGTAATACAAAATGATAAATGGGACCTGTAGTTAAACGTGGGTTCCGAGCGACGGACCGTCGTAACATCTGTCATCTTCTGGCCTCGCATTCGAATCCCGTCCGGGCAATCCAAATTTGGGTTTTCCATGGTTTCCCCAAATCATTCCAGGTGAATACTGAGATGCTTCCCTGTAAAGCCTATGGCCGAATTCCTTCTAATTCTTTGCCCTAATCCCATTCCACTTCTAATGACCTCGACGTCGACGAGGCGTATAGCCATAACCACAAAAAAAAACTTGTCATCAACAAAGCAAAGCTTCACCATAAGTGACGGTTAGTTTCAAGGCCCGTAAAAATTGCTTCCGATATATGATATGATAAGAACCGGTGACCTTACAATTCCCAGCCACACAACTTAGCCACAAGATCCCATCTTTTCTTTGGTGACTATACGTCAGTATTTGTCGAACACACGGTTTCCTACTTTACCAAGGGTTATGCGAATAAACGAGTATACAGAACTTTCGGATTCCACCTACACAGTGACCGCAGACTAGACGAAAGAACACTGGCCATATTTCTCGCTACAAATTCGCCTCGTCGGAAACTGTGTCCACAACGCGGACAGAGGCAGCAAAGTGGCCAGTGTGTCAACACGGTCTCGCCAGCCGATGTCGATCCACCAAGGAAAACAAACGCGATAGGTCCAACGCCGGCACAATGAGTCCATAGAGGGGATGTGGCGCCGAGTTATAGCTGCCGACGGATTCAATTTTCAATCCAAACACAGGTCCTCCATTCCCCTTGCGGTGCACACACCGCCACCACAATAATACTCCACAAAATACACCAAACTGGAAAAACTGCCACCGGAGGGAACATAAAAAACGAGCCGGGGTAATCGCATTAGCGACGAGGGTTAGGGAGTCTCGGCGCTACCCGTTAACCTAATTGCCACTTTCGGCAGGATCCAAGGTGCACGGGCGCACGTGTTCCGCAGTTTACACACAGCGACAAAACTGCAGCGCCGTCGATAACCACTAAACCGCCAATTCGCACCCGAACACGCCCCGACACGGGCTGAATCGGGGGCTGCGAGAACGGAAAAAATTAAATTAAAAAACATAATAACCATCAGTGGCGTCAGCACGGGTCGAGGGGTTGCGTAACGACGTACACAGGGTCCTAGCGGGTGATAGAGGCATCCGCGGCGGCATTACCATACAAATAAGGCCTCGCCTGCGGGTCGCAGGGGTGAGGTGCTGTATAATCTCTTATTTGTATGCCCCCTGTCCGTACTTCTAACGTGGCAGCGAATACTGCCAGACTGGCTTCCCAAGTAGCCCTGCCTCAACTTAAGGAATCCCGCTCCTCCACGTTAAGTATCCAATTACTCGCGGAAACGCCGAAACTCCTGTTGCCTAGATCTGCTGCCGAAGTTACGGGCTACTCAACGGAAGATCACTGAATTCCTACTAAAGGAAACAGACCTGCAGAACCAAAACAGCGGCTTCTTTACATATTATAAAATCAATAAATAAATGCCTCTTTGCATATTAGAAGCTCGTAACTGGAGAACTATTTACCAAATTAACATGGAGTGTTCTCTTTTTTTTAATTTGTAGATTCACCATCAAACTATAGTTTAGAACAATGGTTCCCAACGGGGGCGGTACCTCCCCCCCTCCCCCCAAGGTGGGCATAGGGGGCGTTTGCGGTGCAAGGAAAATTTAGGAGGCGTTGAGAATCAAACAACGCCCCCTGATTTTCGGTATTATATCCGGATCTAATAGCTTCCTCAAAGAAGTTATTAATTGCATTTTCATGATCAAAAGTGGATTTAGAGTATTAGTTAGCAAAAGAAACAGACTGTTATTTGTCGACCATGGTGATGTAAGATGACAGATAAGGCACAAATTATCGAAAAACCTGTGTCATTACACTGGTACACGTTTTGTAAAACTGCGGATTACATTATTCATTACAAGAAGGGAAATCAATATTTTTTTTAACAGGGGGGCGTTGAATAAATTGTTTTGGGGTGTTGAGTAATTTTTTTTCCAATAGGAGGGCGGTAATTTTTTCCATCGAAAAGGAAGCGGTAGGCCCAAAAAGGATGGAAACCTATCGTTTAGAGCAGGGATGACCAACCAGCCCGCCTTGAACATTTTTCTGACCCGCGAAATTCATCACACTTTTACAAAATATTTTTTATATTTCATTTTTAATGTTATATATTTCTTTTAATGTCCGTTTAGTATCATCATTATTATATTATCTATGTGTACATGCAATAATAATAGTAAACGCAATAATAATAACTCATTTTGCTTCAATTTTTCAATCAAAAAAAAAAATTGTCTATAGTGGGTCTAAATCTAATATGGGGATAAATAATTTTATATGCGGCCCCCGGAGTTATGATGCATTTCCAAAGTGGCCAGCAAGATCATTTGGGTTGGCCACCCCTGGTTTAGAGCATAGTCTATTACGTTATTTAAAGAAAGAACTTGGCTGAATTGATTTTACTGAACTAAGTAGATAAAAAAAAAAAACGCGTCGTAGAGGCTTCATTGATACAAGTCGACTAAACTTTACACGTATCAATGCGATGTAACTAATAACGACACATATGGAAAAAGGATCTAGTAAACCAAAATGTTTAAACGACTCTCTCGAACAATTTTTAGTCTCCTCAGTGCATCCTCCCAACCAAAAGCGAGATTACACATCACTGAATAACTTAAGAACAACGTAATTACTGCAAAGTGCAAATTACGCAGTACGTACACTACTGTAAACCACAGCAGACTTAATTAACACTACTTCAGAGCAATATGACTGCAAAAAATTTGAAGCATGACCAGCATAGTAGATCAATAGTTAATCTCTTGAAAGTAATGCTGATAATTCACAATACAGAAAACAATTAACCAAAGTTTGCTTAAAAAATTAAAGGGTTCTGTTACGTCATAAAGTTTCAGAGAACATTATGTATCTACTGCTCGCATAATATACGTCTATCATAAATCTAATATAAACAGTTCTAACCTGTATTTCTCAGAAAGAAAGTGAATAAACAAATCAGGCAAGATTTTTCAACATACTTATCAAAAATAGGTAATACAAATTTATCTAAATAATAATAATAAAAACATAAAACACACAAAAATTTAAACACTAATAATGTAGCACACGTGAGCGGATTCGCTCGTAAGATTCCTAGTTTGTTTTTCAGTGGATTCACAGAATTCCGATTTTAATAGGCAACACAAAACGCGCTATGTACCATTTTTATATGCTTTATTTTAGCTTGACCTGTACCAGGTATGTATGAATGTAACGGAATTTTACAACTCCAATTTGACCCACTTCCAGATGTCCGAACTGTTTGAAATTTCGCACACATATTAAGAACCGGTGACAATACAATAATTTCACAGCAATGTCCTGCTATTCTCATTACTTTGACAGTTACAACAGAAAAATTGTTGAATGTCGTGGAATTTTGCAATTTAATTTTTACCCAATTCCAGATGACCGAATTGTTTGAAATTTTGCTCATGTATTGATAACTGATTACAATCCAATAATTTCACAGCTACGTCTTAATATTCTCATTACTTTGACAGTAATAATAGAAAAATTTTGCACACGTTTTAAGAACCATTGACAATACAGTAGTCTTGCTATTCTCGTTACTTTGACGGTAACAATAGAAAAATGGTTGCATGTAATGGAATCCTTTATTTCAGTGTTCACCCACTTCCTGACGTCCGAATCGTTTGAAATTTTGCACACTTATTAACAACCGATAAAAATTCAATAATTTCACTCTCACCACGCTGTCAGTTCAATTTTCACCCACTTCAGGAAGTCTTAATGCCTGAAATTTTGTACACATTGTAACGTTACAGTTACCTTCCGCCGGCTACGAAGTAGTGTATCTGGAACGGAGAGATACATTTTTTCTAAGTCAGTCGTATGCGAATTGTCGCAGAGTGAAGGCATTGACCTTACTGTATGATGTAGTTTCGTAAGTGTAACTGTGTTTAAGAAGAACTTCATGTCGTAGATAGAAACTGTGATTGTAAAATTGAAGTTTGGACAGCATTTCAGTGAATATTGATCATCAAGTTGTGATAGTGGATGATTTAGTCGGAAGGAGATATGAATTATAATTTTCCTTTTGTTTCAAGAACTCTGTAATCTTTCGGATACGAAGTTTCGATTAGCCTTTACTTTGAAATTTGATGGTGGCCAAACCGTTCACAAGTGTTAACGTGCTTTATTAATAAACTTGTCATGGACGTAATTCTTCCTATTCATGAACTTAATGACCTTTATTAATTGTTCTTATAATTGCTGCTTAGGACGGCTTTGGTTTCATCATCTGGCGACCGGCGGAACAACGAACTATATAAAATTAAATTAGTTTGCTTCTAAAACTGGGTCTTTGAGAGGACATGTTTTCATGAGTATAAATTTACGCTAATTGTAAAAGAAAGCGTAAAAGTGGTCTTACAACAAATTAAGAACTGATAACCATATAATTGTACGTTACTCGTGAGAATAATAGTTAAAAATGAAACTACAACACACAGAAAAAGAGAAATTGGCGAAGAAAAGACAACAGTAAGAAACATACTTTTGAAACACTCTGAACTAAAAAGTTAAAAATAAAATTGTAGTTTCAAAAACTAAAAACACGCTTTCGTAGTAATGTGAGGTAAAAGGTTAAAAATTATCTTTAAATATTAATATTTTGTTTAACAGCGATAGAATGTCCCACAATTCAGGCTAAATTAATGTTTTTAATAAGCTTGAGGAATAAAGTCACTGATTACAAAATGAACTTTAATGTAAAAAAAGCATGGGGTGCTCTTTACATAACTTTTGACAATGACTCTATCTTTACAAACAGCCAGCGACAAAAAATATAAGACAACTGATATACACCCCACGCTTTTTTACATTAAAGCTAATTTTGTAATCAGTGACTTTATTCTTCAAGCTTATTAAAAACATTAATTTATCCTGAATTGTGGGACGTTCTATCGCTGTTAAACAAAATCTTAATATTTGAAGATTATTTTTAATCTTTTAGTTCACATTACTACGAAAGCGTGTTTTTAGTTTTTTAAACTACAATATTATTTTTATTTGCATAGTTGCTTAACACATCACACTCTCATCGCTGTGAGTTGTTTTCAATCAAATTTTGAAGGTTTTATTTGTAGCATTAGTACATTAACACACAAATGAAAAAATAATGGTTTTCCATTGTATCTAAACTGCTAATATTTGCGCCATGAAGTTTCGAACGGTGGAGATATATGCAGTAACTATAATTCCTAACAAGGGAAGGTAATTACTAATGATAACGGGTAAAAGTAAATAAATTCATGGCCATAGACAGACTGCCGAACATTCCAACCTCGTCATTTTTGGACCTGTAGTTTAGCGAGGAATCAGATGCAAGGAACGTTCGTTTTTGGGAAGAGGGGGGGGGGGTTATGGATTTACGCCTCGTTGATGCCGGGATTATCAGAGGTGGGGAAGGACTAGAGGCAAGAAACGGGAGGAAATTCGATCATGGCCTTTTGAAGGAACCATCCCATAGCAAGCCATCCATAAAGAAAAAATACGAATCTCGTTAATTATTAAAATGTTCGGCCATATTCGGATATGTTCGCTGTGCACTCTGTGCATAGTAGGCGCTGCTATATCAAGCTAAAAACTAACGTAACTTCGTCCACAACCAGAAGGCTGGTTGGATCCTCCCGAAGGAGGCATACTAAGCCATTGTGTCAGATGTACGATGGCCAGTTCCTTGCCTCCGGGACCTACAGTTTAACGTGGAATCCGAACCACAACCTAAAAACGAAGATTAGCTGTTTATTTTTATGTAATACATTACACTGTATACTATGATTTAACATGTTTTACATTTGAAAACCAACTATAAAGGAAGGAATCTTCATGGTACTTACTATGTTTATTACGCTCTTTTCTCTGTAGCAGCTGCTAGAACCAGGTCACACCACAAACAGTTTTTTTCTCACTCCTTTTTTTCACAGGAGATGGGGAAAGAGGGAAGTTTACTAAATAATCAAAGAATGTTTACGGAAAACAGTTTATCACGAAATATACCAATAAATATGCTATAAAATGATATTCTTGTTGCAAAAATAATAATAATAGTAATTAATTGGTATTCGTTTTGAAATTTTACTTTCCTTAGAAGATTTTCCAGAACAATAAAATTTTCCCACATTTTTTACTGTTTTTTTTAACTTGTTTTTTTAACATGATGCCGCTAATACAAATATAATAAAACAGAGAATATGACATTCATTTAACCTTTCCCCCCCCCCCTTTTTGCCAATGTCAAACAAAATATGTTACTGATCTTTCTCCTGCCATGTTTTTCTGCTTATGAAAGTTGTTTCAGGAGGGAAAAAATAGTTAACCTCTCCAGAGCATTTATTTATTTGATTGTTTTAAGCTGGTTAACTGCTATCATGACGGTCCTACGGCGGCAGTCGTAGCTACAGAGGAGTACTGAAATGAAATAAAAGGAAGACAGGCTGGAGAAATAACAAAATGGATAAACATTTGGTGTCGAACTGAGTTACTGATGACGTAGAGATTCAACTGGAACAAAGAACGATCGCTAGTAGTTACGCACATTTACTTGCACTTCCTAGGTAAGAACTGCCTTAGTCGTGTCTACGTCTTAACGATCACTTGCTTTAACTGCCAACTAATTCTACACTGTCTCCTAACACACGTCCCTCTTATTTAAGTAATCTCTTCCTACTACCCTTTATATAACTACGAAAAGATCGAAGAATTATCGACCAAAAGGTAGACTATGCCTCGTACTATATCATATTACTCTGAAGACAGCCTTAAGGAAGAGTTGCATAAGCCGGAAACTAGAGAGTGCTTACTCTCAAACTTGTCATTCAGCAGAGAATGAGTGTGTAACGGGACAAATAAAGAATATGGACGGAGACCTATGAAGAGTATCGTTGCAGGAGACGTGATATCGAAGGTCTAGATAGCAGACGTGGGGAGTGTGCGAATGGGTACGGGAACACGGCAGACGATTGTCTGTCGGCGTGAATCGTTACATGAGCCGGGTTCTTACGCGAATGAAAGTTCGGCACGACCGGTGGATTAGCTCTCTTGTTGAGAGCGCGGTTACTTGAAGAGAGAAGAAGAACATTTTTCGGAGTGGAACAGTGTCGTTAGTTGCCGCGGGCGTTGGCTTTGTGCGGTTATTTGCGCCTGCCTATGCTTCCCAATTCGGACCTTGCAACTTCGTGGACCGAATCTGATTAGTTTATAGTGTCTGGTGGTTAATCCTGGAGTACTTTCATAGTATTTTCACAACTGAATAGTTGGATATAAGTTGTGAAACGTGTGACTACGGCGTTGTGTGACGTAGCGGTGGAGTAACCCTGTGACATTCCTCACCATGCTACAAACGCCAGTGAGTAGCTTCCCAGGCAGGCGACCGTGTCTAATTATTAACTGTAATTAATTCAAATGAACATCATTAACATTTCATGGCTTAACAGTGCAAGCCGACATGCTGACTAGTGATAGCGCAGATACGTGATTATATCATTATATGACTTCGCAACAGGACATTATTAATTTAAAAAAACGACCCACATTTGCATTCCAGCCTAGCAGACGCCTCAAATAACGAACTTAATTTTGCCTAATGATAGTGAAAGTTAGAAGTACAAGCGCAGTAACATGTAAGTTTATCATTACATGACTTCTCCGTGGCCAGGACTGTAATTACATCATTACAAGTGGTTCAACGGCAAATCGTTACACCTGTTTGAAACGGTTTAGGCACTAAACCAATAGTTAGCTGCTTCTCCTTTAAGGGGCGTCCATTAATTACGTGAGCACAAAATAGGGGGAGGGGAGGAGGAGAATGCGACAAAATCTTAGCAAACCTCATTTAAGGGGAGGGGACGGGGTCGATACAAATCTCAGGTCAACTTTTTATTTAAGATTGCCGCTCTTCAAAGAATAATTAGTAGAGCTTAAAAAAAACTGAAAAACTTTAAAAAATGAAAAAATAATTAAAATTACGATGTCAATCTCACTTTGGGGAGAGGGTCCCCACCAGATCTCATCGAGGGGGAGGGTGTCCAAATTTAAGAAAAAACATCACGTAATTAAGTGACGCTCCCTTAGTACACATGTGGCTGCTTAGGAGGCGTCCATAAATTACGTGAGGTGAAATGGGGGGGGGGAGGGAGTGGTCCGCAAAACCTCACCAAATCTCACCAAGGGGGGGGGGGGGATCTACGGAAATCTCACGTGAGGTTTTTGAAATATTGTTGGACCGTAGAGCTAAAACAACAAAAAGGTCTACAAATGACGGGGAAGTCGATTTTGGGGGGGTATTTCGTCGAAAATTGGGGTGTAACCAGCTTTTGGAAGGGTGAGACCTAACAAAAAAAAGATCTCCAAAAAGTTGCGAGGGCGATTTCTAAGGGGGGGGGGGGGCCTCACGGGCCAGATCTCACCAGATAGAAGGGGGGGGGGGGTCCCGAAATCCGGAAAAACACCTCAAGTAATTTATAGATGCCCCCTTATACGTATATCCAAGATAAAGACTTGTTGCTGGGAGCCGTGAGAGTTCACTGGGCAGGATGAATGGACTCTGCGGACCCTTTACGACCTGGCACGCGTCACCGGGCACTGGTGATTTTAATTGCGCCGGCCTTCTGTTGGCGAGCGCCCAGCTCCGTCCCGAGTGGGCGTGCCGGCTGACGGTAAGGGAAGCCTGCCTGCGTGCGTTAATACCGACCAGGCAGGACTCTCCATAGCTCGGCCTGTCACCGGCAGCCACCAGCCTCTCTCGCTTTCTATATCCTACATCAGCCGTTCAAATCTACTCTCTCTCTGAAGTAAATGCATTAACTGCGCAAAATACAGATTTTGCTGTTTTTACGGTTTCGGCGTTTTGGGATCCACTCGAACCACTCTGTTTTTTTGAAGAGTATCAAGCAAAGGTTTGATATTAAACGCAGTGTCTGATGTAATTAGAGACCAGGCCCAGGGGTTGTAGATTTTATTAGTTAATAACGTTTCAAGATAATTCTCCAGTAATTTTCTAGTAAAACAACATAAAACAGGAGCTTTTAAAGCTGAAGCGACAGTAATTAAAAAAAAAATCGGGACCGTTCGGTAATATCGTACAAAATTCAGCATGTTCCTAAGTTGTACACTTGCTTAGTGGCTCCCAAAATCTTTTTCAAACGAGCAAACGTCATTGGCAGCCAAGTTGGCAGCGAGGACGTTTCAAGCTGTGTAACTGAAATGATTGAGACAATTGAGAGAACCACTGCGAGTGAGATAAGGTTAATGACGGACAGAAACGTAACATGGGAGGAAATTCATTTGCCAGATCTCAATGAGATGAGTGGCGGCAAAGTTTATCGGTGGGGTGACACTGCCCGAAAGAAGGTCGAGAGAACCGTGTTAGGGCCGACCGTCTCAAATCAATGACGATCTATTAGGTGATAAAAAAAAATCCAAAAAAAAAATCAAAAAAAAATCCTGAAATCGGAAAGGTTCATAACTTCCATGCCATCATTCAATAGATTTAATGTACCATTGTTACAGAACTGAGCTAAAAATGAAAATAAAGATTGGAATAAGCGAAGCTGCGCTCTCAGAGAATTCCGACGAACAAAAACCTGAAAGATGTGCCAGTACATTGAAATTTTTTAACGCGTACCATGAAAAAGGTGAGAAATTATCGGACCACATCATCACGTGGACGAAGGATGAGAGGATAAGACATGCGTGACCCTTATTATTCCTGAGTCAAAGCAGCATTCTTAAATTAGATCGCAGAGATATTACAGTTTACAGTTATCTTAGATGGTGGTAGTCAATTTCGCTATATTATTAGCACCGAGCGTGGTGGTGTAACGGCTAGCGTTCTGGCCTCGCATTCGGGAAGACGGCGGTTCGAATCCCCGTCCGGCATCCAGATTTGGGTTTTCCATGGTTTCCCAAATCACTCCAGGCAAATGCCGGGATGCTTCCTTCAAAAGGCCATCGCCGAATTCCTTCCCATTCCTTGCCCCTTCCCCACCCCCATCCTTTCCCGTCTCTAAAGACCTCGCTGTTAGAGAGACGTTAAGCAGATAAAAAAAATAATATATATATATATATATATATCATTAGCGGATTGTTTATGTTAGTGGAAGGAACAGAACGATGAAAAAATTCGCTGCTGTGAAAGAATTTCCATAAAAATACATGATACATACAGAGTTTGATAAAAACTTGTGATGTACTACCTAAAATGTCATTAGTTTTTCTTGCAGTCACCATACCCCTTCCACAGCCTCTCATAAGCGCCTTCTCACAACACTTTGCTCCCTCTCTGGCAGATGATGTGCCACGCTTCCAGCTTACAGACAATATAATACGTATCAATGATCACGCGACGCGCTACATGCAGAATTGATCAAACTACTTCTTAGCACTGTGACTGGACAGCAGCGAAAAGTCCGTGACGTATCCACCCTACAAGGAATATACATATGGAATCCTGTATACCTTGATCGCCATTAGACTATCGAATGTGATTTCAATCATCACTATTGTTGACACGCTGAAACTAGAATAACAGACCAAGATAAAGATCGACGGAAATGTTAAAGGGTGGATAAATATTGTTTGTAGCCTACAACTGGAAGGTAGTTAATTCCGTAGCTGTGACACTCTCTGGTGTACAACCACCAGAGACGTAATATATAGCCCACACACGCGAATACACGCACACATCTATAAGGCGAAGCGGCGGACACGTTTAGCTCAACGTTTCTCTACAGGAAATAAAACAAAGGCTCCCCAACCTCAGCGACTACAGCAGCTGTGCGATAACAAACACCCTTATCTGGCTGCTAGCTTTCTAAAAGCCCATTCTTAGCTTTTCATGTTAAAGCGTACAAACTAGGCTTTGTCTTGGGACTCGCAGGAAAGAAAACAAGGGCCACGCTATCAGGCGCACGCCACAAAGGCTCGCCGTAACACCGCCACCACCAAGCAAGTCGCTACATTAAAAGAATCTCAAATACGAGGACTTTCCATTTCAGCAGCGAATGTCAGTAATGACGATCTACGCTATGTGTCCCCATGTTCCCACGAAATTTACTGTATATACTATGCAGTTTGTTTTCATTATTACTTTTTATTGAGAATTAGAAAATCACACAGCGCTTAGTGAACGCCGTAAACACTAGCTAGCTGTGCTATCAGTAATCTGGTAAGACGTGATGAATTCGTTACGCCAAAACCGAAGATCGATCCCTACCTCAAATAATGGTTTTATATACACTCTAATAGTCCGCACGATACGACGCACACGGTAAAACGGGATACAAAAAGTAAATGTGGATATCTTTCCGTGACGAAAACAAGTTATTTAATTCAGTCAGGTGTTTTGTGTGCTTTTCAGGAAAGGCATCATCATAGTTGTAGTCACACGTCGATTAGCAATATGTCAACGCTAGTACTTGTACGAAATTTACACGTATTACAGTTAAGTGAATGTTTACTTTGCAGCAGTGCAGATATGTCTAAATGTGTTAGGCTGAATGACAGCCTTTGTCCACCTTTTGCTATACATGCAAACACTTCTGCCAGCTGTATTGGTTTTAAGTTATCTCTGAATGTCACCCGTGCTGTCAAGAAGACCTGCAATTCCATATCTGCCACCTGTGTTGTCAAATCGCTTACCATAGAGAAGCTGACAGATTTTTCCTCACTCCCCGTTTATTTCTTTAGTCTCAGAATACGACAGGTAGGTCAAGCATTTAAACACGACGACGAGGCGAAAAACTCTTTTATCCCTCTCCAACACAGCAAACATCAACTACGAAATGGCACGTCCTCCGTCTTTTAGGAAAAGGACCTAGTACTCATAGTGATGACACTTCTGGACATTATACCTTTCAAACAGTTCCATAACTAATCTCCCACTATCATTTCAATGTTCTTTTAGTTTGTCTTCGAGGACACATTCGATGCTCGCCTACGTGGATCGTGTATCCAGTGTGAAACTCCCTTCGTTGAATAATAGTGATTTAATTTTATTGATCATGTCAGCAAATGACATACAACGGCTTCTCAAAGAAAAAAAGTATCACTGCCAGCTATAATTTACAAGGATTGGTAATTTATACTGTGAACTTTCATGAGAATAGTTCGTTTATTCCCTTACATAACCTGCAGTTAAAGTAAGGACATTGTGGCAGTTCTATTGGTATAAACGGAAATAATATTTAAATTTGCCACTGTTAGTTATATGTAGGCGATATAGTAGTTTAGTTTGCCCTTAACCACAGAACCAAATTACGGCTATACCAGGTGATCACTCGTACATTTAACAATAAATACATTATTAATAATAATTATGAAAAATTAAACTGTGAGAGAAGCGAAGGACAACCAGAGAGGCGCCGATTTGAAGATCCGCGTATGAGTAGGTAAACTGCTTGGACAATAGGCTGAGAGCTAGCAATCTCCTGATATTATAAAGCGTAAGTGACATTGTGAAAGGATCACGGAAAATTTTGTTCGTTGATGAAAGAGGCATAATAGGTGACAGTTTCTGTGAGCATAAAACCCTCTTCAGGGAATTTACAAAGAGAGCTGTCTTGGAAGGCCTGCCGACACTTTGTCTGACCTGGGTACTAGTGAAGTAACAAAATATAGCAACTTTTAAACACTTCAGTGTGGGTAAGTTAGCTTGGTTTTCAAAGAACTTCATAGCCATGTGTGTGTAGGACCCAGAGAAATCGAGAGTTTGTGCGAAAAGAATGGCAGGAAACAAGTATCAAGCAGAAATCTAGAAATAAAAATTGTTATTAATTATTTTTTATAGTTTATATTTCCTTAGTTTTGTACTTTCCCAGCAAATTATCGAGAGAAGACAAATCCGAAAAGCCGGTATCTATAGGTATATATATATATAAAATCATCGTCAAGCAGAGGGAGAGGCGAGACTTTTCTCGGTTTCTTGGGGAGCAAACGTAATGACGGAGAGACATTGATACTTCATAATTTAACTTGATAATAGTGACTTGGCTAGGATATTTGATGACGAACTTCGCTACCAGTTTCACTTGTAATACCTATGATTGCAAGTTAATAGCCAATTTAGGTTATTCGATAGTGAATTGTAAAGTGTTGGTATACGTGATATGCCAGTTTGTTTGTTTTATGAACAACGAGACAGTACCGCTGTAAGCGGGCACTACAGTGCCACTACATGAAGAAACATTACTATCCTGTAACGTGCCAGAGATGCACATGGTTCGTGGTGCTCCAACGTTATGCTGCCTAAATAAGACAACAATATGGTGACATCAACGACTTAACCATTCATCTTCCGAAAATTCGAAATCTGAACATTATAGCCACCCGATCTCACTCTGGTGATCCAAATGAATAGAAATGTTCATGTTTCTGCATATTTTTTTTCTCACCGACCTAAAGCCATTTTTGTACAATGATATATGATTGTATGATTATCTATTCAATTTCGTGACAAATATGTCTGTCAACTGTTTTTTTTATTTCTATAATCAACTTTATAATTAAAAAATTTGTTTGAAGCATATTTTTCATGTAAAATAAACTGTTTGTGAATTTGTTTTCGTAATTCATGTAGAGATATATCATCCCATCTATCCTTGGTAGACATTTAATTTCATCGATTTATCGGTCAATGTGTATCCTTTTCCATTTGAATTACTTTCCATAGCGCCAAACATAACTAAATGGTATAAACAAGACAGGCATCAACATTATTAGTATTAAAATTCATAGCGAATATTTTATTTTGTTTCATTGCAAAATAATCATGTGGTACACCAGAAGGCGAAACGTCTTCATATTAAGTCCTAAATTCTTCCAAAACTTAATGCGAGAGGTGTTTCTCTGTAAGTCTGCAGAACTTTTCGATGAGTCTTTTTAGGGATTCAGGTTTAAAACAAAAGCCTTGGAATATTTTGCAGTCCTTACAACAAAAACAGTTTCTTTAGGTACAACACCTCTCGCAACAATTAGCTTTATCTCTGACAAATATTCCAGGCACAAAAGAAGCAAAACGGAAAGGTTAAGAACATCATAGGCTATCATTTTTCCTTTTCTATCCGTCTATAAGAAATATCACTAAACTGCCTTAATTTCCCAAAGATCGTAACCACGAAAATGTAGAAAAAGGGTCATGTTAATACAAAACCAACTAATTTACTTTTTACTGTCAAAAGGTGTTCCACGGCGTAATACCTTCCGCCGGGCAATGTCATAAGCATTTATTGCCCATCAGGATTCATTTAATGGCTGATGACATCATCAACGTTTTGCGTACATATTTTGTTAAACATAATGCAGGGTAGCATGTTGTTCAATTTTCGACAGCAAACTGCTGTCATGACGTTCCAGCGCGTTTTCCACAGTTCCATGACTCATTCGATTAAGCGGCAGAAACGTCAGCCTCGTTTTCCATCTGATGCAACTCCATCTACGGGCCTTTATTGCCACTGAAAGCGCGTTTCCAGTGGACATGCTATTAGCCCGAGCAATAGTGCTTCCTGCCAAGCACAAAATATGCCTGGGTAATCACTTTACTATTGTTCACAAATTTCGCTCTAACACACCTTTAGCAATAACGACCACGATTATCTATTAAGTATCAAACTTCCTGCAGTGTCCACCAATTCACAGAAATCTCCTCAAATGTACAAGGTACTGCAATCTCCCCTTTAAAATATGGTTTTATGTTCAACGGTATCTATACTTCAAGATTAAAACCTACCAAAGATATAACCGACAAAGTAGGAAAGTCATCTAGAACACAAAAACTGAGAAATCACGCACCTGACCAAAAAAAAAATAATCATCACAATCTAACTAGAGAAGCCAATATTTCAACGCCACGAAATCTCTGACTTATAAGTGGAAATTATGAAGCAAAAAAATTCTTGCATCAACCCCAATGACCACCGTTTCAAGGAGACTTGCCTCAATCGGAATGCGTATGTGGGAATGTGTTCGCCTCGCATACTCGCAATACAGAATAACGCAATTATTAGTGACATTGCTTTATATAACTTCAGAGAAAAAAAATACATTCCTCATTTTCTCAGGCTTCGTGTTTGGTTTTCCTTAGTCTTTATCGGCAGTTGGGAAAAGATTGTTTACAAGTAACTTGCCTCGCAAAACTAATGGCAGGGATAAAACAGTGAAATCTCCGAACTGTTCGTTATTAATGT
Organism: Vandiemenella viatica; assembly: GCA_031002005.1. Taxonomy (NCBI): domain Eukaryota; kingdom Metazoa; phylum Arthropoda; class Insecta; order Orthoptera; family Morabidae; genus Vandiemenella; species Vandiemenella viatica. The sequence continues at coordinate 132,761,397 of CM061920.1, forward strand.
TTTTACCTGTAAGAAAGTAGAGAGTCCTGTTGACGTTATCTCTAGGTTGCTTCAGAATGACGCGCCAAATGACAACATTACATTGCACCAAACGCAAGATATGGCACAAAACGAACATACGGAAACAACTCACCCATTGTTACAAATTAATCTCTTCAGTACTTAAAAAGTTAATTTTCTGAAATATTTTGGATACTACAGTGAAACATTAAGTGAGATCAGCACATAAGCTCGATCGTTGGTACGCTAGTTCAGACTAAGATTCACTGTTGCATTATAAAGAAATTTGACCAAGAATGAATTACAACAGTATTCTAAAATTCATAGTTTTGGCCTATGTGTCTTCGGGAACTACGTTAATAATCTGGAAAAAAACTTTAATTGGCATAAGTTATCAACACGTGCAGTTTCGTTAAAATTAGTCCATTAGATTTTGCGTGTCGTACAATTCCAAATTTGGCACATCTGTCATGAGCAGTGTTCACTGCAATTATTCCTTTGGAAATAAATTTCGTCTGCAGGTAAACCTTTTGTACAATATTATACAGATAACAAATTCATTGACCTACGAAATACTGAAAATTTGAGATCATTTACAGATCTAGGTCCGATTAAAACGTAAGCATTAGACTCTTTATAGCTTCATGCAGTTAATAAGCCGTTTCAAGAAACGAAGAAAAGGTGTTTTCTGAAGTGAAACATAACATTTTTAAACCCGCCATCTAATTGTAACGATTATCAGCAGTCAAAAAAGAGGGATGCATACATTTAGCTGAGAGGACTCAGGAGACGCCTCAGGGTCTGGAGATACGTGCTACTTCAGATTCTGCCGCCAAAACACCGCACACCTAGACGAATGATCGCGACTCTAAGCAACTCCACGTTCTCTCAATTACAGCTACATACCAGTGAGCGCTTTTGGTTGAAGTTGTTAATTTTTAAAAGTTTCCTCCGATTGCTTATATCTGAAATAATTAATCTTAGTCTCCGGTCTGCGGGAGTATAAACGTTGCCACAGCAACATGTTTCGGAGCGACGAGCCGAGACGAAACGCAAACAGCCGCAATGCCTCTCTCCCCTTGGTCCGCCGCTTTCCCTCTCTCGCTAATTAATTAAAATAACAGGCCCATGGCTTGGGTTTTTTAATCAACCTTTTTCTTCTATTCGACTCATGGAGAATAGGAAACAGGTAAGAAGGGCCCAAGGGGCAACGAGGGGAAGGGAATTTTTTTCTGCAGAAAGAGAATGAAAAAAAGAACGAACACAGCAGCAAGTTCTACCACGGAGAAACATAGGGCCAAAGAAAAGGGCTGAGAGTGAAAAAATAACACTCGAAAACTTCTCCATCCAACTCGGTACCTTGAATTCTCTTGAAAAAGAGTGAGTATTCGGAAATGTACTTTGAAAATAAATTGTGCTACTAATTAGTTGAAGAGTTCATTTGCGTACGGTCACTGATGCAATTGACTTGATACCTATATTCCTGCTTCCTTCCCTCGCTTGAAGGAGTTGTAAGAGAATCCGCCAAAAAGCATGTTGGATATGCAGCGGCCGTGAATAGTCGTGTTTCGACTCAACTGACTTTTCGACAAGCACAAACATCGGCATAACAGGAGCGCGTTCTTGACACATGTCTACACCATGAGAACGAATAGTAATCGGTAGCACATTTTAACGCGTAAAATACCCAAACGAAATGGACAGGGCGACTAGCGAACGGATCCGTCAGACACTCACATACACAATATCTAAACTGAAATTTCTAAAGTAAATTTCTAAGTACATGATGGTATTCGGCAGGAAATGAACTCACCCCTCTTCTGTTTAACTTGATTTTAGATAAAGTCATTAGAAAATGGGAAAAGGATTTCAAAGGAATAAATGCCTGGACTGCTGGATATAAAATCAAGGTGAAATGTTTAGCTTTTGCAGACGATCAGCGATCATCACTAGGAATACGGAAGAAATTAGGTTGCTGTAGAGAGATTACACAATACAGCTTCACAGACAGGTATCCAGATATTATTCCAAAAACCAAGTAGTACATAACTTTCGCAGAAGTGCAAGAACGATAATTTCCACAGGACCCAGTCAGTATATGGTAAAGGAGCTGGATTGGGAGTCTTTGGTGGAGAGAATGAGGTTGAAGAGAATGTACAAGGTTTATGTTGGTGATGGAGCTTGGAAGGAAATTGGTAAAAGAATTAGTAATAGTGCACTTAAGGGGAAAGATAACCATAACCACAAGCTGGCACTCCATTTCACGCATAATGGAGTGGAAGAATTTTCTTTTGTAGGTAAGGGTGTCAGGGACTGGAACAAATTACCAAGTAATGAATAATTTACCAAAAACGCTAAAGGTATTTAAAATTAAAAAATGTAAATCGCAAAAGTAGATGGGGGACATTTTTAACACTCAAAGTAGATAAGCTAAGAAAAGAGGAGTAGTTAAATGACTAGGGGAATTGCCACCGGAGCGAGTGCTCCATCGCAATTAAATTAATTAATAATAAATTGAAACAGCATATGTAACGATCTGTATCTTTGGAGAAATAATTCTACCTTCAGGACTGAACAGTTTGGCCGAGACAGAATGAGCCTCGAAATTCCATGAGACATTTTTTTCTCGTCGACATCGAGATAATTACAGGCTGGAAGGGATTGGGGGCAAGGAACGGGAAGGAATTCGACCGTAACCTTTTGAAGGAACCATCTCGGCAATCGCCTAGAGTAATTGGGGAAACCATGGGACACACAAATCGTGATGGCTGGACGGGAATTCGAAACCGCGTCCGCCGGATTCGAGGCCAGAGCGTTACCACTCACCCATCACACTTGATGAGGGCATTTAAAATAACATGTAATTACTGCAAGAAATAGTGGATGTTGCGTAATGCAAAACTGAAACACTACAAAACAACTGTTCCACCTAGGATCCATATGCATCAGAGAATAAAACTTTAGCAGGACATTCTCAATTTAAAGAAATTGAAAAGCAACAGCGCGAAATTCTTAGGAAAATATTCAGTACAACACAAGAAAATCGAATTTGGATGAAAAGACGAACTGCAGATCTCTAAAGTCTCACAGACAGTTTAATCACCTCTGTACGCAGGAAAAGTTTTGAACATTTTTGAGATGTACAACAATTGATTTTCAAAAAAAAAAAAAATATTCATTACAAGGATAGATTGGTTCGAAGAAACGAGACGGGGGGAGGGGGGAGACGTCAATGAGTAGAACGTTGGGGAAGTCATCTTAAAAAATCGCAACTAATCAGAACCTCGGTAAATGAGCACACTTTTGTGGTGGAATCTAGAAGTAGCATTGGTACAAGAAGAAGCAAAAGATTGAGTTCATAAGAATATTTTGGAAAAATAGGAAAGCGAAAAGTAATGATGCCAACTAACAAGATCCAGCGTGCTCTATGAATGGGAATAATGAAGAAAGAAAGAAAGATGAATGTAAAAAAAAAAAAAAAAAAATATCTGCACTGTAAACTGAATTTAAAAAAAATGCTTTACGGTTTATCGATGGGAAGGTGAATAGTCAGCAATGGCAATGAAATTAGACGGTTCCAGTTTGAAGGCACCATCTACTCTGACGGAACAGGAATCGAACCAGGTTTTTCCCGAATACTAGACCACCACTTTATGACGCATGTAAAAGACTCTGTGTTGTAAGCCAGATATTATTAGGAAACAAACTAGCATTGCAAAATATTTTTGTGAAGACAGAAGAGGTACAACGAACTTTATAAGAAAGAAATACGTGAAAAGGGAAGAAGCGTCGATAACGTCATAGTTACAAAATCAATGTTAATCAACGTTGAGATAATAATAATATTTGTTTCGCTTTGATGTGTTTAACGGCTAGCCAACAAGAGTATATAAAAAATGGAGTTTATAGACTTACTGGTGAGGAATTAGAATAAAATCGGCCATGAAATGTATTTCGTAAAAACCATCTAGGCGTAAAACATAAATCTGGAACATTGATGTGGCTTGTACGTGATTTCTACTGAACGTGATGACCTAACTTCAGCACTCCCAAGCGATTTCAGCAAAAGTTATTGTTCGTAACATAAACATTATTGTTCGAAGAATAAGTAGAAAAATATTTGAACATTGTTACAAGGTCACTAAAACGCCAGATTAATCTGGAACATATTGTACTGCAATCTGGGTCAGCATTGAATTTACGCCCCGTATTCAAAACCTGAACTTTAAACACAGTCAACGAAATTTCACAAGGTCTAAATAGTATGCAGCGGAATCAATATTTTATTCCAAAGTCCTTGTTTTCATGCCACGTGCCAGTAAGATATTTAAAAAAAAAAAAAAAAATCGTCTGAGAATGGGAGGAACGAGAGAGCGTGGTGGACGCCTTTATTTCCGGGCAGCTCCGTTTCCAGAGATCGCCTTTCCCGACAGGGTGAGCGGGACCGCAAGTGAGAAAGAAAAGCGAGAGAAAGGGCGAAACGCGAGAAGGGCGCGGGCGTTGCGTCTCGGTGATAAACAGTGATACGGTGCCGGGAGTGTAAATTCCTTTTGTTGGCTGCCGCTCTTAAGGAGCAGCTGGTGCGGCGCAGCCAACCGCTTGTTTATTCTGCAATCTCGAGCTATTTACACAAAATATTCTGGGGAGGGCAGGCCGAGCTCGTTTACGGAGGTGTCTCGAGCGGTCGTTCGTTACCTCTACACCAACACCGCGGCCTCGCAACAAAACTCGTTATTTTGATGTCAGCTTCCGCTGGGGAAAATTTATTCGACTCTGTGTACGGTTCCATCAATTAATGAAGCACCCACTCTTCTCACACCTCACGATTAATATAATTCTCACCGAGCGAGGAGGGTGAGAGATAACGCGGTTTCGAATCCCCATCCGATCATGGTTTCTCCAAATCACTCCAGGCGAATGCCGGTATGGTTCCTTCAAAAGGTATTGGCCTAATTCTTTGCGTTTCTTGTCCCCAATCGTTTTCCACCTATAATGACCTTAACGTCGACGAGGCATAAAACCATAAGGAAAAAAAAATCTGATTCCTCAATCAGATTTACAGAAGGCTCTCAGGTTTTTTTTTTTTTTTCTCCACACAATGAACATCTTCCAAGAGAAAGTCTACAAATTGACTGGGTCGTGACTGCAACATATTTACTCAGCTAAAAAAACATGATTATTGCAATTACAGCAATCAACATAAACATCATTAAAATCTAGTCGAAGGATTCCGCGGCGGATTCGATACTTTCTACCCTGTCCGGGTAGCGCCGCATCCAGAGTGAAATGTCGATATTTCGATATTTATACCTTACGTCTTTGCACCTCGTTAGATGAGGAATGAAAGAAATCTTAAGGAATTTCGTCATGGCCTCTAAAACTAATTATCCCGGCATTCAGCTGGAGTCATTAAGTGAAACCGTAAAAAATCGAAATTTAGATGAACAGACAGGGATCAGAACCCGCGTCCTCGCGAATGCGAGGCCAGAGCGTTACCGCTCTGTGTTTCGACCAACTTCTAGAGTAGAACTGCTCTATGACGTATCCCGTGTTAGAAATATTTCGATACACCGAGTAATTAATCAAATATACTAAACAACTTACAAACTAAACCGCGTGCGTTTGAGAAATGAAAACATTCCATATACATATCATACAGCGCTAATTTTTAATTCGAAACTTGAAAGAAACACAAAATAAAAAAATCAAGACTAATATTTTTGCTGGCTTAGTTTTTCAAATACCAAGTTTCTTTCAGAAAGTGCATATATAAAATGTTAACAAACGTAGTTCTTTCTAATACGAACCGGATTTTGCTGGAACGCCGCGTTATTTATTTGAATTCTCGCAAAACCCAGTTCCTATCAACAAAAACGGCCGCCAAAGCCTAAAAATTCATTTTTTTTCTAATAGCGTACAATTTCTTTTAAATTTAACGCTGTTTAATTAAACACAGAGACAAAACAAATACTGAGTATAAATAAATAAATGAATGAGGAACGACTTTTTTGTACAGCATTTTCCGGTGCCTTGCGCCTCAACAATAACATAACCCCACGATTTTACCTGAGGAAATCTTAAGTTCAGTACCGGGCGTCTCACAATCTTGCAAAGAACGTATAGTGCCAGAGGGTAAGTAATTTTTTTAAAAAAAGAACAAAATACTGATTATAATATTAAGTTCTCAAATGAATAAATAGTAGGTATTTATCTTCTCCATTCCTACAGAGCAAAGAGCAATCGAGCGGCGAGAATGTGTGTTTAACATCTTCGACATGGAATAGATTCTCCGAGTTGCATCGTCTCATGTATATTTCAGAAGGCCGGTCTTTAACCGACGCCAGTCGCGGAGCTAATGCGAATTCATGGCGTACCTCCGTGAAGTGTGTATTTGAACGGTCTGGCGCGGCTATCAAATCAATAAGGCGACAGACACTTAAGAAGGAGGGCGGCTGGCGGTGATGTATTAAGGAGCACCAGCCATCGGCATTCAGAACACGTATCGGGAATTAATTCTAAACGGCTGCCTGCGGCAACGCCGAGTCGAGAAGACGGAGAAGGGGACGAATAATTCCAAAAAAGAACACGGCAAGAAAGGCGGCAGCCAGTTCAGCGTCCGCGCAAAGGGACTGCTTTAATCCCGCGGGACTGTCTGCCGTAGAGGACGTGAGCAGCCACTTCTCTCTCGCAAGGTGCAGATACTATTTTCATGTCGGCATTCATTTTTATTACTACTGTTATTCAGAGAGACACATTCATAAGAGAAGCAGCAAGAGGCGATTTACTTCTGTAATGTTGGTTTCAAGTCTTTTATGTAACGAATTAACTACAACTAGAATTCACGTTATTTTGGGATGGTTCTTTAATCTTCCGTAACGGTGTTTCTCATCTTCCAATTAGAATCCTGGGTCATTCTAAACCAACGCTGCCCAACCCCAGACCATGAAGCGCATTTTAATTTGCCCGCCAACAGCAGAATATGCTAGCTCAAAAACCTCTGCAAACGTTTCATTTTTTTTTTTTTACTTCTTGATTATAATTTTTTTTAAATCTCTGCAAAGGTCTCAATGATGTTTTTTTTCTTCCTGATTATGATTTAAAAAACTTTGCAGAGGTCTCTTAGATGGTTACACTTTTCGATTGTAATTAAACTGTATTACTTATATCTTTATTATATTTAAATATCTATTGTAACTATAAGCAAGTATTATGTGGCCCACACGCTAGCTTAGAATCGAAATCGTGGCACGTAGGCTAAATTAGAATCGAAATTGTGGCCCATCTTCAAAACCAGTTGGACAGCCTTGTTCTAACCAGTCACCCACGAACAAGCGAAACACTGCGCTAATCATGAAGTCGATGACGCGCCGTTAAACACAACACGTTTTCTCTTTCTTAGGGTTTTAGGGCTCATCGACGTCGTGGTAATTAGAGATGGAAGAGGAAGATGGACAATGAAACTGGATGGCCGCACGGGGATCTGAATCCGCGCTCGAACCGCTCCCCCACCAGGCTCGGTCTTAGCTGCAAGTTTCAATAACATCAAGTACGCAAATAAGACTGAACAACTCAGTCTTACTTAGGATGCTTAGTGATCGGTGAACGGATTTCGTTCTATAAATTTTAAAGTTTAGTCACTCGGTTTAACGAAAATAGCCCTTGTGCTATTTGCATTTCTCTTTCTCTCGTTTGTTCCCACAGATCTGGCGAAATTATAGATGCTAACAAAAAATAAAAAGTTTAAAAAATAATTGGGCATATAAAATGGTTAACAGCTCATCCAGAACTTTTTGTTTTGCTGAGGATGTTATTCTCATATGCAGATGATAAAGGACATTTTCGAATCAACACATAAATAGAATTGTTGACAAAACTGTCGCAAAAAGCCACAGTTAGTACATCGGTCAATAGGGGGGGGGGGGGGGGGGGACCGGAAAGGGGAACGCTCTCGAGACACAGGATAGAGTTTTTAAAGAACATACGAAAAAGAGCATTAAAACTGGAGAGAGAGATAAAACGGGCACCCTACAGGTACAAGAATCATCGCCACAACATTTAATAGGTATAGCGAATTACGTACTTTTATAGCGAGACCACAATTTTTAGACGACAGCCAAAATAAATTTTAAACTGCTCTCTGACTGTAAGTGGGAGGGTGTGAAACAGAATCCTTAAAAAAAAAAAATGTAAATACATTTAGCATCATGAATTAATAGTTCCGCACCTAATCTGGAGAAATAACCGACCATGAAAATTCAGGATGTAATGAACGACAGTAATAAGGGTTGTGAATTAATTAGACGAGTATAATTCAAGATACGCAGGAATGATAACATTAGTAATTGTACGATACCAGCAATCCAGATAGCGAAGGCGGCGAACAGACCTATAAACAATTAACTAGCAGCTCTAACTAAACTAGTCGGCAGCAAATAAGATTGACTAATTTTATGTGACAGTTAAAATTGCCCGTTCTAGTTTTATGCGATTACTTTTTGTATACCGTAATGATAATACAAAGTGCTTCACTCGAACCATTTACGAACGTTGAGTTCAAAACAGTAGGAAATTTGGTGACATCCACTAGCTTTTCGTTCGTTTAAGGAGTAATAAATGCTTCTTCTTGAAGCCTTAAAATCCCGTCGTCTATCTCCATGCCACGATTTCGTGAAAACTTGGAAGATGCAGAGTCGGCTCTCCGAGGCCATTATTCTCGGTATTCTGACTCTAAATTGTTCTCTCGAGGCTAAATGCACTGCGTTCGAGAACTCTTCGCTTCAGAAAAATACCGAGTGGTTCTGCAGATTGAACTCGGAACTACTGCGCACACTGCAAAGCTTCAAAGATCGTACACGGAAGAACTTACAAGGCTGGAGCCCTAATACTTTCAGTTGGCTCCAGGATTTTCCAATTCAGACAGCCAGTTTCCTGTCGCTCTTTTCATAACCTTCATTTATAAAGTTTGTGTTTCTTTTTAATACCGACAGCAAGAGAAGGAAAGATGACGGCGACAAAGTATCTACTCCTGCTGCAGTCCTGATTTAATTGAGGTAACATTCCACACCCAACAAATTTACTTCACAGACACTGTTAGAAGATTTTAAAGTTTACAGACAGACAGAGATGTGTGCACATAACTGCTGAAATATTTATCTATTAAGTTTCTTTCATGGCTATAAGCTAACTTCTTGTTTTCTTGTTAGGTGTGTTGGTAAACAGAAATGTACTAACTATACACCAACATGATGAACTTAGAACCAATATTTTGTTAATATTAATTATATATATTATTCTAAGAGGTGTTTTTTGTGAAGAGCCTCTTTTCTCTTCATACTTAAAATCGATAAATGAGGTATGATTTTAAAGATTAAGTTCCCCGCTTTGGTAACATAACTATTTAAGAAAGGAATTTTTCGAAATTAAACCCTTGAATACAAAATTATAAACAATGAAGGTCACGGGTATGTGATGGTTCGGAGTCAAGCCGTTAGGTTTCGCAGGTGTCGATAAGGAGTGATCGCATACCGCTAGATAGGAGCACCATACAGAGATATTGGTAACCTGTATTTTCTATAGTAAGGAGCTTTTTGGATATTTTTGTTTCTATTAGGGAAACATTTCATCATTTCTGATTGTTTCATAAGACGACGTGCTTTTCTACATACATCGGCCAGTAACATGGATTCAGCTGACAAATAAACTATTTAACAAATAAGCAGGTTCTTCTCCATCCTACCACAAACTAACAACATTGCTATTCATCACATATAATTCGCAAAATTTTCGGACTGGACATCTAATACTAACCTACTAGTAAGCAGAGTAAATGGAAAAACTTCACTTATATTTTAAACGTTAGTCAAATTTTTTCCCCAGAGCACGCTAGCACAAAGTTAGAACAGGAAAATTAGACAAAGCATCAGACGGAACTTGACTAGGTCAAACACAATGACACTGTTGAACAGCATTTCATGTTTATAAGGTTAACCGTAGTGATCTGGTTGTTGGGTGAATAGGGCAGTTTCCTTCAAAATTCAAGATCCCGGCTTCGAATCATGGAGCGACTAGTAATTTTTAAAGACTTTGCTTTGTTCATATGATCTACATCAAGACACTCCTTGGTTCAGATTCTAGTCTAAACTTTAGGTCCCGGGGAAAGGAACTGGTCGTTCTACCTCTGACTTACAGCCTCATTGCGACAGAATCTGATGGGTAAGTTGGAACCTCGGAACTGACATTTGGGTGAATGCGGGTTCGTATCCCCAACCGGCCATCCACGTTTCGGTTTTGCATGGTTTCCCGAAATCACCCCAGGCGAATGTCGGGATGGTTCCTTCAAGAGGCCATGACCGAATTCCTTCACGTTCTCGCCCCTGTCCTCTCCCAGCTGTAATAACCTCAACAATGACAAGCCGCAAAGCCCGAAGCAAAAATAGTTTAGAATTCTTCCTTCAGGATGATCCGGCGTTGTCAAATAAGTTCAACATTTTCAAAATTTTTGATAACCTCAGAACCACTGTGACGACAACAGAAGGCAGATGGAACAAATAAAACCACTTCCTCTCAAGTAAGGACTTCAGAGGCTGAGCTAATAAAAGGGGGGAATAGCGAGGGCGTAATGTCTGGTACATAAAGACGACTATCCGTAATCACACATACAGATACAAACTTAAGAGCTCCAAAAAATCCAAGCTGTTGCTATGACACTAACGTGATGACATCGGCCAGTAACATGGATTCAATTACATTTTGAGTTTACGGTTAATTAGGCTACAGACTAATTTTAAGTTATGAAAGTGCGGACGTTGGGTTAAGTCCCCAGGAGACGCCCAGCAAACGCCAGCTTATCTGCGTCCATCGATCGTCATACATTGTGCTTCTGCTACTGTTGCCTTCCAGCTGCAACAACCACTCGCTTGTTTGTACTTCTGTTTCTTAAATTATTAATGGTTTCCTGTCATCACAAAGAGCAAAAATGAATGGAGAGCGGAACTCTTTCAAATATAAGGCAGGGAGGCATCTATGTGCACCACAAAATACCCAACAAGTAGTATACCAGCAGACAGATTACGGTCAGTTAACAGAATTACAAAACGAATCATAATAAATGAAATATTTGCAAATAGTTTGGCAGCAAAGTTTGAAAAGATTGCATGACGAAATTCTGATTTAGTACAGTACACTGTTGACAGCCTATATGCAAATATCTCACGAGCAATGTAAGATTAACAGAAAATAATCAGACTGTAAATAACAGAATTATGATTAATTTCTATCTAGTAATAGTTACGAATTTTCAAGAAAATTTCACGAATGAGACCCAAAAGGTGACCTGATAGAAATTTTATTACAAACCATAGCACGTAAATATAAATGTGACCATAGTGTCCCAAATTTATTGACAGAACAAAATCTGTAGAAGCAAGGTCAATAGATATTTGGAATGGTATCACATGTGGAGAACGTAATGGTAGAAGGAGAAAAGAGAGACAACATGTCGGTTTGCATCATCACCCTCTCGAATGCCATTTTCCATCAAAATCTGCGAAACAAAGCTATATTGCCTTTCGCCATTTTCATATTTTCGACACTTACCCAACTAAATTCAGCGAACTCATGAAATCATGTTTCAATCATCTTAAGGGTTGCCAAACATCCGAATTGTTAAAATTCTAATAACTGAACGCATAAACTTTGAAATCGTCGAAGTAATATTCGATATGAACAGTGTATGCGGAATGGCCGCCGCAGAGGTCGCCGGTACTAATCCACCTGTTGTGTAGGCTAGACGTGCGCGGCGCGCTATGCATCACTCCTGCTGGCCTTATCAACAGGTCGTCCTGCGCCCACAAAGACCGTCCGGACGCTTAATGAGCGGCCGCGTGTTCGAGCCCCGCCGACTCTATTGTTCCCCTAAACGGCGCTTACCATACAACGGCCCGCGGCAGAGCTCCAGTCGCGGCAAATTAACAGCGCGAGTAGCCGCCAGACAACACACGCGACTGGCGGTACACATAACTCCTCAAGACCACAATGTAGCCACAGAGATGCACATTACTGCAACATATCTGTAGAATAACTACAGTGGCTTCAGGAGAAATATTACGGGCGACGAGGCTTGAATGCAATTGGTAGAATAATTAATAGTAGTGCGCGGAAACGAAGAGATGACGATGATAATATTCTGGCAATTAATTTCGGGTATAAGGGAATGTGAAAATTTTCTTTTATAAGGTGCGGGAATCGCAGACTGGAATAAATTAGCAACGGAAATTATGAACAACTAAACCGAAGCAATAAAGGGTTTAAAATTGAAATTCGTAAATGGCAAAAGTGGGTGGGTGGTGAAATTTCCCTCACAGAATTTGAGATTAAAAAAATAATAATTGTGCAATGCGCAAGTTGGTGTGTATGGGGATTACACTAGGGCATGTGATCTATCGCATTTTTTTTTTAACTTGAAATACTTTCCTAGTAAAAAGATGCTTCATATGAAGGCCAAACGTATTCAAGGGGTGTGTTAAACACTAAAGGGCCCTTTTCTGGAAAAAAAAAAAATACGTATCTGAAGTAGTCTACCTGTTATTCTCCTTCGAGATTCTGCATATGAACACTGATATCAACTTCTGAAATCATTTCTACACAATCTCTGTGGGAACCGCTGTTAGCGCCGCTGTAACTTTTCGCATATTTTGGAGTGAACCTATCAGTACTGCTATTTGATACAGAGTATGATGGTCTACAGCGGAGAGTCTAAAGAAGCAGCGAAATGCCTTTCTTCGCTTAGGTCACAAAGAATGTTGGTCTAAAACAAGTTAGGCTGCCAAAATCAAGCATACCACGGACATCAAGTAAGCAATAAATTATTGTTACTTTCATAATAAAAACTGCATATTTTATTTTGCACAAAATGATAAAGTACAAAAGATGTATGTGTAAGCAAATGGCAGCTTGAGGGATCCAAATAATAAGAGTAGTCACTGATTCGCTAGATATTAAAGAATAGTGGGGATGAAACGGTACACTTCAGCAATATGCTAGGCATTGATCCGCCTCCCAACACGAAAAAAGAAAAACCGGCTGTCTGCGCATTGCAAGGACAGTACAGCATCTTTCGAGTTGAAGGTCACATTCCAGGTGACTGTCACTAAACCATTGTTACGCGATGTTTATTTGCAAACCAAAAGTGAAGATAAATATCTTAAAGTTGATTTGCGATTGGTCTAGTCAGGAAATTTCAACGCATTCGAGAGTACGCGGGTTCGAATCCCTGTCCGGGCATCCAGATTTGGATTTTCCATGGTTTTTCCAAATCACTCTAGGCAAATGCCATTACCGAATTCCTTTTCGTTTCTTGTCCTCGGTCCTTTTCAGCTTCTAATGACTCGACGTCGACAAGGCGTAAAGCCATAAGCAAACAAAATTTTGTTTTAAAAAAAAGTCTGGTCAGTTTTGTCACGTCCTCCACTACTGTCCTCGCAGCATTCGGTTCGTGTCGTATAGATCTTTCGCGATTGATTTTAATGACAATCACTGAAGGACATAAGGCACTAGTTGTTAAGGTAAGTTGGCAATTACTTTCATAATGGAAAATACAATCATGCCTACATGTGGATAAAAACAGTTCAGAGAAGAAAGCCTGATACTCAGAAGTGACATTAAAGAGACAGAATTAAGACGACATTCGATACAGATTTCCTGCGCTTCCAAACGATCATCTTTTTACACCGCACGACCGAAAAAACTACTAATTTATTTTGCAAAATATCTTCAGCAGTCAACTTTCTATATGAATCAGTCTGGTGTTGCAGGAGAGATGAAAAAAAAAGTTGTAGTATGTACCTGATGACGTCATTCCTGCGATCCAGATTGATAGGGACGTGAATGGAAACAAAATTATTCACTTTATGTAAATAAAAATCGAAAAAATATATTTGAATTTTGATGAGGTTTGCACATAATATTTACATCAAATAATTTTTTTTTTTTTTTTTTTCCAAAGACAGGTGACATTTTCCATCTGCCAGGTGATCGGGAATGTTAAGAGTGCGAGTGAATATTATAACGACGGCCGGCTCAGCTCACTCCCACTCTTGTATAACATTCCAGATCAGCTGGCAGGTAGAAAATTCCACCAAAACGTCTATTCTGTCAATGCCTCAACTTGCCTCAAATATATTTTTCGATATTAATTAAACTCAATTTTAAATGAAAATAAAATTTCTGAAAAGTTAATAATTCGGCTATGCCCCACTACCTATCAGCCAAGTCTTCGATTTCGTACTTAGGCATTACAAAAGGAGTGCTACAGTTCCTCAAATACCTACCAGCTCTCCTATTGGAACTGTGTTCGTAAGAAACGGTCACGTTTATTCGTACCTCTCTGACAGACAAGTCAACGAAGGCACAGACCAGAAAAAAAGGAGACAAAAATAAGATGCGTTGCTTTCCTTTTGTCACTAGAAATTAAAGCAAACACTTCTATTATTTATAACAATTAAGGCAGGTAAATCAGAAAGGAGAACAAACATTTCAAGGGTACGTTTCTTACTTTTTCTAACTAGTTCAAAAAAAATTAAATTAAGTTTTACATTACTTCATCTCAGATACAAATAATAATAATAAAAAAGGAAACTGGATATTTGGCCGCAATACGTTACATGCCTTTTATCACTTTTGGATACACTAATTTAACAGGTTTTGGCTGGCTAAATTCATTCCTACTGTATATGTCCCATTTTTAGAGAACATTCCCACAAAACTCCTGACATAGGAATATGCAGTAAGAGTTTTATTATTGTGCTGTAGAAACAAATATTGCTGTTTCATTATCTCTTATCCAAAATTTTAAGTGGACATAACACTGTGTTTTGGTAGATTTTTTTTTTTTTTTTTTTACAAAACCGTTGAACACTGGGTGCAAGATTTGAACAGATTCAAATTGAGACAAATTTCATTTTCAGAATACTGGACTATTAGAGCAAACACGCGAAAAAACAATTAATTAGGCTAAGCAGAAAACTGTTGGCTTAGAAATGCATAACAAAAAACTACTGGTTGTAGGTACAGTTAATGACGTATCTTACAGGATAAATTATTTGAAATCTGGCAGAATGTACTTAATCCGTGCAAAATTTGAATAACAACATCCAAGAATGGAAACCGCCACAAGAATCATTAGGATCAGTACAGGGGAAGGAAGAAAAATCATGATAAACAACTGGTACTTGATCTGAGGCATAAAATACAGCGAAATGTTTAAGTTTGTATGTAAGAAAGTCAGCGACTAGAATAACTGGAGTTTAAAGTGAAAATTAGCTTGTTCCAAAATAGGGGTCGTAAGAAAATAGCCACCAGAGCATCGGCTCATATGAGTTCGTTCTACGTGAATCTTCCACTACTGTATGTTGTAACAGTGGTATCAGCTGGAAAATGTTTCACGTGAAACAGATCTCATCTTTCTCAGATTTTACAGTGCGACAAACGTGATTAAAAAAAAGCACGATATATTATCCTGCTCATTAATAGAAATTATGAAACACGAAAAACAAAGGAAAATAGGTTTTCGGTAGCATATTTTAAAGAAAGGAAATGACGTATCAACTGTAGAAGGCTCAAATTCGATTAATAAAAACGCAAGAAAAGAAGAGAAAAATATTAATATATCAAGATACACCTGCTGTTTATAAAGACTCGCGCAGCTACGGTACTGTCCCAATATAGAAAAGTAAGATAACTTTAGATCCGGCCACCTCATTAAAGAAAATTCAAGGGTAACAATTCCACAAGCAACACCAAAAGAATAAGACTTCCAGAAACACTGTTCCAATTGCTGCGACTTAAGTATTGAGGAAACTTTTTTCTGTGATGTAAAATGACAGAAAGATAATTTCAAAAGAGTTAAGCGAAAGATAGAAAACGCACTTCACGAACTATAGGTGTGAATTCGAGCTAACAAGAGACGGATTAGCTTTTAATAACTGACAAAATTGCATAATATGCTACTATCTAATAACCATGTGCGTGCTGTATTTCCTGAATACACAATTACAGTTGTACGAAAAAGAAATGCTAAGTCTATACGGAAAGCAATACGGCTTTCTATATGTTATACATAGCGCTTTCTTCAAAGGGTCTCGGAAGTTCCGTAAGGGAACCGCGATTAGTTTTCCAACATGCATAATATTTCGATTAGAGTTCACACCTTCTATTTTTTTCCAATGCTGATGTTTTGACGACAGCATATGGAAATCTGCCTAAGGCCATCAATGCTGTTAAAGCATTTAGAGAAGAACATAGGCGAGTAAAATAGATGCTGGCAACACTTTCAAAAAATCCATGGGAAAACAAAAGCTTTGCTAATCTTAACTAATACTAAAAATGCGAAAGTAACATCCTGTCTGCTTGTTACGTTTTCACGACTAAACGGATCTTGGAATTTGAAAGGGAAATACTAGGTATCATTAGGAAGAACACAGGATACTTTTTTCAGGATAAATAACATATTTTATCATGAAACTTTGATAACTAACCATACGGCGACATATTTTACGTAACTTACAACCTTCTATAGCTATTTCTAGAAATAAAGTTCTAAATCCACGCGAAGGAGGGCGGGGATAACAGCTATAAGGTTTGAATTTTTTGTGGACACTAAAATTATATCAACTGTCAACTAACGAAAGGTACGTTCAAATTGAGCTTTCTTACGTTTCCTAAATTTCATTTACCATCGCTTTCCAGTAAAAACGGTGAATATATACGTCTTTTTAAGACTCAGAAAGAACTGTTTATAATAGTGTTATTTTCCGACAGCGAAGTCACGATAAAAATTCCGACGGAGTTAGACAATTCTACTTAATCTTTTCTGTTTTATTGATCATATGCTCCTACTAGCCACCACAACCTTGTAACTTCAGTACTGTGAAGGAAAAAAATGTGGTAAAATAAAATGCAACAGAGATGCTACCACAGCAGCAGCTTCATGCGACTGGTACCAGTTGGCGCCATGATACAGCACGGCCGTTCTCAACGTAGTACGCGGTGTTGGCACTCCAGCGCCACAGCTGCAATAGCTTCAAGCTTTACCGGTGGCGGCAGCAGCAGTCACAAGCAGTAACATCGATTTCACACAAGTGAGATACCATCTATATCAGACGTAATAGCGTTCAAATAACAATCCTGAAATGCCAGTATAATACCACAATCATAAATTCAAATGATTAAATAAATTAAAAATACACGTTATTATTATTTAACAAAGTGATACAACAAAAGAAACTGCCGCAGTTTTTGGTCAATTTCTTATTTTGTTCCTCTAACCAAACAACAAATAACTCGGGTCAATAACTAAGGACAGGAACAAATTGTTAATTTCTTCTCTAGACTCTTTCGTTACTGGAAGTTGGTGACCCATAACTTAATTGAAATATGCAATCAAAAATTTACGCGGTCGGAATAAACAGGGTTGTACTTAGGGAAAGTAAGAGAAACATATTTCAATGGAGGTCCACCCCGCAAGAAGGAAGAAGCATATCGGCAGAAACGTCGGTATTTTATACTGGAACGCGGCACCTGTAAATCACGGAATCTAGTGATTGCAAATAATTCGTCTGCGTTATTAACCTCAAGCAGCTGGAAAAAAAATCTAAACTTTGTGTAAGAAGTTTCCTCGGTTCTACTTACTTTCTTATTCCGGTTGCTTCTACAGATTTGTGGAAATTTTTATTTGCGTTTCCATGTAACATTGTTCATAATTTCTCATTTAATAACTCACTTATTCCAGTCAATTTAAAGGAAAACTTACTCACTGTTTTTTTTTTAAATTATTATTATTATTATTTTTTTTTTTTTGGGACGTAGGATATCAAGTGTTCAATGGCCGATTGATCCCTACGATTTACTACTGCTAATTCTTTGCTAAATATCCTTTCTGGTCTCACAATAATCAGGAAACCTAAAAATGCACTTTAGTTAACTGGCATCCAACATGTGTCGGCGAAGCGTGTTAAGTGTTTCACTAATGTGTTTTGTCTTGTTCTCTTCATCAAATGTGTAATTTTTAAGCGAATATTCTCGACCAACCAACACAGCTAAATTATGTCTGAAAATGTTGTTTTGCCAGTCAGAATTTTAAAGTATAACAATATTCGTACATACAATTTTTCTCTCTCAACTGAATGGCTGCTTTTGTGCGTTATTACAATGTGAATACTGTATATTTAAATTGTGTCTCTTAAGCCTATTCATAAAAATGAAGAAATAAATAATCAAAGTTATGTAAAAGTGGGTGTAAACAAATACAAAGAGCGAAAGGTCAACAACAATTTTTAACAGAATCCAAAAAAGAGGAAAATCAGTTAGCACGAAAAACCGAAATTTAAAGCGACGAATTTTTGCAAAAGTAAAGTTGTAATGCCACAAACGATATTTTATTGTATTTATTTATTTCCAGGACATACATTACAAGTTGAAAAAAATAACATTAATTAATTAATATCAAACTATAGAACACACCTAAATGGAATGTGACTAGAATTCCGCAATCTTGATGGCCTTCTAATTTGCACGCTGAAAAATGTGACGGCTACATGCCGAACCTGCGACCCCTCGTACTGAAATCACACGCCGTAGCGTGATTAGCCATTCAGTTTATGTTATTGGCTTTGCTACCAGTATACATTCAGAAAAATTAAATTTACGATTTTTTAACTTGATTTCTCTTAAACAAGGGGTCCCCAAAGTGGTCGATACAGACGCCAAGGTGTTGAAAAGAGTTCCCCAGGGGTCGATTAATGCCAAAGAGGATCAATTAAGCTGTCTAGAGAGTATGGGAATATTCCAATAAAAATTCGGAATACAAACCAGAGGATCAGATTGAACCTGGAAAACAATTGTGATCTGCGACTAAAACTTAACAATTTTCAACCGAATATCAATAATCTTGCTGGTGTTCTTAAAACAAATCCTTCCCACTATCAACTATTTTAATAGAAAGGTATGCTAATATATTTTTAAGGTATTCAATTGTAGTCGCAAAATGACAGTGGTTTTTTCATTCATATATTTTATGTTGAATTTTCAAAAGATAATTGAGTATTTTACTTTTTATGACACCTACGGTTTAAGAAATGTAGGCAAATTTGCATCTATCCATAATTTTGTTATTCTTTTAAGATTTAACTTTGGAAAATAACTTTTTTTCTGTAAATGTAATTGGTGTATTTTATAAGATTGGGAACTGTAAGTCTTTCGTTGGGTTGTTATGCAGGTTTAGTTATTGTTATACATCAGAAATGCCAAAAATGATTTAATTTTTTTATTATTAAATACTGGGGTCAATAAGAAGGCATATATACTCTATGAGGGGGTCGATGGCATAAAAAGTCTGGGGACCCCTGTCCTAAACGAAGATTCGCCAAGGTGGATGACATTAGCGTGAGAACACTGAGGTTTCATACTGTAATAAACGAACGGTATAGACACTGTTTCATACAGCGTGAGACGGTGTTCCTAAAACGAAAAAAGTGCGTGCCGAAAACTCTGCAAGGCTGCATTACTAGAACGTTTACAGGGGTATTTTTCTATCTTTGTGGATGCCGTGCTGTAAATCTCGTCATTGGTGGTGCCGCGAAAATTTCAATTAAATCCATCCGTTTAGAATCCAAAGACTGTTTGCCTTTTTCGCCAGCTCAAGGAGTTGGGAAGTAATGTACAAGCATGTGGAGGATTTAATATTAGAAAATATTTGCGAAAAAAGATTTAAATAGAATCAACAAATACTCTACAAGCGGTGAGATACCGGTACGTCAATGTAAAAGAGGTCCTCGAAGAGAAATACTGATGCCGTTGTCTTGTCGGGGGCGAAATCACTTTCAGAGAATTTAGAGAAGATTAGACTTTACTGTCCTTGGTCATTTAATATGATATTTTATTTCACAAAACTGCCATCAAAGGCTATGTATAATAAGCATCAAAATGGTGGGAAATCACATCAGTTAGTATACAGGATGATATACCTATTAAGATGAATTATTTTTAGTCAAAATACTGAGTTATAAATAATATCACATACTTGAACTATAGGAACTACAAATTCAACAGCCAGGCCATGGCCCGTCCGGTACTGTAATCTCCTACTTTAACTGTGGAAATCTTAATGCCTCTGAAAATGCTTTCTGTGTCTGATGGCTTAAAGTGTGACACTATTTCAGCTAAGCAGTAAATTGAACATTAATATAGAATGCCAATGCAACTGTTTTTATATGGTTTAAAGCTGTACGTGTTTTTCCTCTAACAGGGGCATCAACAGCAACAAATTTGTGTTGAAATTTACTGAATCTTTAGTATTTACGTTGATGTTATTATTGTTTGTCAAGTATTAAGAATAAACTTACAAAAGAATTTAATCCTTTTTTATGTGAAAATAGTTTTTAAACATGTAGATGACAAAGTATAATGCTCTCTTGTTTCAACATAAAACACTGTAAATTCCACTGTATGAAATTGCTCTGAGTGAAATAATAAATATTTTAGATTATCACAGTTTGAGGTCAAATGGAACAGAGGGATTAATGTATTAAACAGCAGTAATCACAGATACAATGATAAGAAAACTAATGATCACTGCAACAGGCAGTTACTAATATAGTAAGTATTACTAAATTTTGATAGTAAATTTTATTGTTACTAATTGGAGAACATAATTCTCTTCATGGCAGTGGTGACAAATACTTCTGCATGGTATTTTCTGTCAACGATATTACTTCAGCAAGCTAACATGACTCTGTTATTATCATTGGCCTGTGTTAAAGCCTAAGAGCCTTTGAATTATTTGTAAATGGAAGATATGATAATATAGAATTAATATGATATCATTTTATTCAAAATAGAAGAGCAGAGGAATTAATAACCAATATAAATAAGCATCTGAGAAGGAAGTATACCAACCACACACGTCACAACCTTTTAAAAAAATATGCAGAATATAGAAAACACAAATGTAATAAAAGAATGAAATTCTTGAGTAAAACAACTAAACAAAGACTTAATAATAGCTAAGAAGGTGGCAAAAGATAGGTTTATGAAGAGTATTGTCAACTGATGCAGCCAGAAATTTCTATGGCTATGTTAGAAAACTGAGGGGAAGGGAGGGTGTTGAGATGCATATAGATCAAGATGGAGAAGAAGTTACTGAGGATTTGAAAAAGGCAGAGATTTTAAATAATTGGATTAGTGAAACCATTAGGGACAATGAATCAGAAACAGGAGGGTATAAATTGGAGAACAAGCTTAACAACACAATTATAAATGAGCAGATAAAAAAAAATCATCCTGAGAATATCATGAAGGAACTAAGAAAGCTGTAAAACCATAAAGGGGCTAGTATAGATAATATTACCACAGATGTCTAAAAGATAGCAGGGTGTGACATTGTACCTTATCTCAAAAATTATTTAAATTCAGTCTGGATACTTGTTGCTTACCAGAGAACCGGAAATTTGTGATAGGAGTGCCAGTACATAAAGGAGGGGTGAGAAATAGTTAAAAATTATAGGCTAATCAGTTTGACATTAGTGGTAGGTAAATTAATGGAGAGATTGATATGCAAACTTGCTTTAGGCAAGGATATTCATGCGAATCTCAGTTGGTGGGATACAGGCAGGATATTTTGGATGAAATGGACAAGGGAGACCAAATTCATAGTGTAGCACTATATCTTTCAAAGGCTTTTGACAGAGTGAGCCACAGAATGGTAGTAAATAAGGGAAAAACTATTGGAATGGATGAGAAACTGGGTAAAATAATTTTTAAAAGGGAGAAAACAAAAAGTTATTGTAGGAAATGCAGTATCAAAAATGGAATTAAAAATGGGAGTGTCCCAGGATAATGTGTTGCGACCATTACTGTTAATTATCGTAATGAATAATTGAGGTGATTGAGTACTAACAGAAATAAGATTGTTTGCAGATGACATAATGGTGTATAAAAGGATCAAAATGGTAGAGGACTGTAACCAGCTGCAGGGTGATCTGGACAGGATATCTAGTTGGGTTGGTAAACATAGGATGAAGATAAATGCAAAGAAGAGTAGGCTTATTACAGATAAAATACTGAAGGTTGATTATGATTGTAAAGTGGGGAAATAATTGGTTGTTGAAGACTTGAAATGTAAATATCTTGGCATTACAGTTGATAACAAGCTTAAATGGCAGGACACATTGGACAGGTATTAGGAAAAGGTTTCAAAATTCTGCACTTGTTGGAGAGAGTGATGAGGGGATGTACAAGAGAAATAAAGGAACTAGGTTACAAAACTTTGGTCAGACCATTGCTTGAATGTGTTAGTGTAGTATGGGACCCCCTCCCAAATACAGGAGTTGGAAAGGGTGCAAAAAAAGGCTGCTAGATTTGTTTCTCGAAATTATTGCAGAATGCAATCAGTAACAGATATGAAAAAAGAGCTAGAATGGGATTCCTTGGAAGACAGGAGGAGGGTGAAGAGGGTCATGGGAGTGTACAAGGTGTATATTCGTGATGAGGCATGAAAAGATATTGGTGTAAGAATTAAAAGTAATTCATGGATGGGAAAAGATGACCATGACCACAAGCTGGCACTCGATTTCAGGCACTAGAGTGTAGGAAGATTCTCTTTTTTAGGTAAAGGGGTCAGAGATTGGTATAAATTACCAAGAGAAATGAAGAATAATTTACCAAAAACGTTGAAAGAATTTAAAGTTTAAATCTGTAGAGGGAAAATGTAGATGCGTGCAGGAAAATGGGAGAATGGGTGTGTATGGAAATTGCCACCAGAGCATGAGCACCATAGAAATTAAATTGAATTAAATTAAGTACTGAAAAAAGTATCGATATCTTGAGGTATCAAAAGAAAAGTATCAACAATATTTTTCAAAGCATTCATTGAGATTGAGATTTTTGTCTTATTTAATTTTCTATTTTATGATTAAAGGCCTACATCTCCATGTTAATTTCAAATTTTTGTAGGTGAATTGGCCAGTAATTTTTTATGATGATGAAATTTTCAGCAATAAATCATGTTCCTTTTTGTAACCATAATATGTGAAAAAGAGAATTATAAGTTAAATAAATTACAACAAGGTTAAACTTACTAAGACTAAATTTTTATTTTAGTTTTAAGTCAAATCAACAGAACATCCACGACTCATTAAATTGTGGAATTAAGTAGCTAAAATATACTACCCACTCTTCGTTTGTTCAGTCACTTAAAAACATTAATTTATCCAATGCTTTCGATGATAATTTGTTTCTTGTCTTTAACATTGTACTGTTCAGAAGGTACTGGCATTGCTGGAACTGACAAGTATTCATGGGCTAACTAAGGGAGCGTGCACAAACCACGTAGCTCCATTTTGGCCTCCTGTGAACCCCCCTCCCCCCCCCCACGTGGCTTTTGCCTTTATCCCCCCCCCTCTCCCACGTAGCACGTAGCTTTTTTCCCTTTTGATTCCAGAAGACATTTTGTACTGTTTTCTTCTGTCAGACTATTGTAAATTACATACAGAGATAATTAACTCAAGAAAATAAATATTCACATGATGTTGTGTGTTTTGTTTCTCGTTTTAACTGTGAACAATGTTATGAAAGGAAAGCTACGTGGCCTGGCTCGGAAACCCCCCCTCTTCCCACATAGCCCAGTGTAGCCTTCCAGCCAACCCCTCCCCCTCCCCCTCAACCAAGCCACGTAGGTTGTGCACGCCCCCTATGTAAGGAATACCACTTTCATATCATGCCATTGCTCCAAAGGGTCAGTTGACAATGGTGACACTGGTGTTGCCAAATATAGGATTGTTTCATACTTTTCGTTAGCCAAAGTAGACTGTAAACAGGCACCTGATTTCCAACTTTTGCTTTTTTGTTTCATATGTGCTAAGGCGTTGTAATGATTCTATAAATTGCACACAGATATCGTGACAAGAATCACTACCTGGATCACTGGAGTTGTGACATTAGTTCTACTGCTGCTAAATATCTTATTGTAGATATTGCCTTGGCATATGTTGTGGCATCATGGAAGTGTGAATTTTTCTGAATCTAGGATTTAGCAACCAGGATTAAATGATTATTGCCAATGTGTTTGAATGCATTCTTAATGTACACTCCTTACAAACCAAGCAAGCAACAATGTTGGTAACCAAAGCTAAAGTAACCAAACCCCTAAGTTTCTGAGTTGAGAGTTTAAGATTACTTTCTTCATTTTTAAAATAAAAACTAAGTTCTCACAATATTTTGAAGTTCTACCATCATGCTACCATCATAAAAAGACATTTTGATTATCATCTTGAGATGATCTTCTCTTAGAGCTCTATATTATAAAGCCATGTCAGTTGAATCATATTTTCACCTTTTCTTTGGGTGGCTTTGTAGTACTACCACTAATTTTTCCACCATTAATTTTGGTATCAATATCTGCCATAAAGTACAAATATGAGAAAAAGTATCATATGAAAAATATCGAATACAAAAGTGCATAAATATTGATCATAGAAGTACATCTGGGATCAGATGGAGGTATTCGTGGTAAGATCATCAGGCTGAAATGACATTACATGTATAAGTATTTACTAGCATGACAAAGAGTGAAAACAATGCTATACAAGTTATGTACGTCAGGATTGCTGCTTACGACTGATTACAATGCTAGGTGCTCTGGTACTATCTTCTGCTGATATTGTTATGACCTACTGGAATACTGTCAAACAGTTGATTATAACTGCACGAGTATAACTTTTACTGTGAGATTGGCAAGTGCTTAAACTGAGCAATAGACAATGTGGAGGAACTTAGCTCCATATCTATGATACAACAATGGCTTTTCACGTCCAACCATACAACCCCATAGTAGAACAAACCTGTTAGGCATTGTTCATCTGCCACACAGTAGACACGGTTGGTAACACAGCACCTGCATTGCCTCTGCTCCGAATGTTGCTGGCTCCGACTGAATGACAACAACATGACTTCGATGCCGGTGCCACTCTTCCATTCCATTCCTAAAGTGGAGGTAGAAATGGCAGGTCAATGATGACGCCTGACAATGTGGTCATCCATCCTAATTAGCTCAGCCACTGTGCACTTTTTACATGCTGTCAATAATCCAAATCTGCAGTCGATACCTTTGTCTGATATCTTAATGTGCATACTTGCAGTCATCATTTCATACAGAAGAAATGCTTGAGAAATACATAGTTTTTAGGCAGGTGTTACATTCAGTTCAATAAAGAAAACATTACAATAATTTGATATGAACGTTGGTCATTGATAGAGACAAGATATGTGGCACAAATATTGGAGACGCTCACTTTGTTTCTCACCATATGACTCGGTGTTTGAGCAACTGGCTTCCTTGCCATCTGTGTCTTCCACTTTCATGAATAATGTTCATGATTATAACCACCGTTTAAACGTTTTCAATTTCATTGGTTTTTCTGGCACATTCTCTTCCTGAGACTGTGCTTATTTTGAAAGCAAGGTTCAATCTAACAGGATTGCTAGGCATGTTGCATTTTGATGGGGAGTAGATGTATTGCCCATCTGTCTGTGAAACATGTAACTTGTGTTCTGTGTGGTAATCTTATTTTTGTTTGTGAAAGATGTACTTTATGAGGCAGAGATTGGGCACCAGCCCAGCACTTGCATAGGTGATTGCAGAAAACCATCTAAATCTGCCATCAGGATGGCCATAACACCAGGCTGCTGGATTCTAAGCCCATTGAACCTCCCAAACCCAGTGTAGTGGCCCTTTATTTTGAGCAACCACTTTGGCAGGATGTTGATACTGAAATATTGTAAAATGTTTGTGTCTGTTTTAGTGTCCATTGCTGTTCTCCTGCTTTCTGGTAAGTGGTTGGTATGCTTTTTTTCTTTATCTACAAAAATTAAGACCTATGTATATTTGACAGTTTAATAAAAATTCTTGATTTTTTTGCTATCTAAACTACTGCAGAATCTTTGTTCATTTTCTTTTTCCTTAGATTTTTATGACATCTTAATATAAACATAATTCACTTCAGACAACACGTTTTGAATTTTTTGTCATGTTAGCATCTGTATTTTGTTGTCGAGTTTATCTTTTTTATTTGATATCATAAAAACTTTGTTGATGTCAATAAATATTTCAATGTTCTCAGTCAGGTTGAAAAGAAAGATATTTGTAATGACCTTTTTTCACATCATTCATAAAAATACTTTAAAGACACCTAACTTGATGAACATTCTATATAAATATCTAAACACACACAGTACGATTTTATTTATATCAAATAAATTTAAAAAATCAACTATCAGTTCCTCTTCTGTATCTAGTTTATCACTGAAGTCATTTGCTTCTGCAAAAACAATAAGTGAGAATACTAACGAAATGTATACTTCTGCAGTAAGCTGTTTGAGAGTCATCAAAACAGAAGTAACATTAAATATTTTCTTTCATTAAGTGAAAATTGTATGGAATAGCCAAAATAATAAATCAGCGTCTACTTAACCTCTGAGCAAAAAGGAGATATGATAGAACCAGCTACACACAGTAATAATTCTAGACACAGTGTTGATTTGCTGTCAATGTAAGTAATTCTCACAATGGTGCAATCCTTCTTTTAATAAATGGCAAATATCAGCTCTTTTTCATATTCGCCTAGTTGTGACATTACAAAGAACAAAAATTTCTAAGACCAGACATCAAACTGATCCAGTGTGCAAGCTGCAAAAATAAATCTCTGTATCACCTAATAAATGCACCATTATTCCATACATACATAAGAATAAAAATTTCCATATGGTTAACATGTATTTTGTGCATCGTAATGAAAGCAATAGATTAACTGTTCAACATGATACAAATATTCTCATGAAGCTCTGTTCCATAGGAAAAAATTAACTATTTTCCTAAGAAAGGATACATAGGGACATATACCAAAACAGTATTGTCTAATATCTCAAAAGAGTTATCAATCAGGATCATCTGCATTCATCTTCATAAGAAATCCAACAGTAAAAATCAGCACTATCAGTCTACAAATTTCATACATGTCCTTGAATGCTACATTACCGCTCATCCCCACAAAAAAAAAAAAGTTCCATCATCATTGTCATAAAACTATTTTAAGTTTCAGATGAATGGTCCTGAAACTGAGAATTTACTGGTAGGTAAGTGATATTTGGACCTCTTCATAGATCTAGGGTTATTAAATAATTTTTATATTAAAAATTAGAATTTCTACAGACTGACAGCAACTTGGTTATTAGAGCCAGGATTTAAGAAGAAACAGAAAGATAATAAGGTCCTTTATTCTCCACCCTATAAGCTGACAGCAGATATATTATAGATCCTCTTGAAGGCCAAGCCAAAACACTGCTACTTAGCAACAATGCCAACTGAATCAGATAAAATGACAGTTACATAAAAAGCATGGCAATCATTTTTCCCCATAATAATGTGGGTCAGATTATACATATTTGGAATAGAGTGGACTACTAGGAAAAACAACCAGAATGTATGTAGCATGTGATTGTCCTTCACAACAATATGAGAGCCCATACAGAGGAGTGTAAACACAATCTTTGCATGTGATGGGGATCGGAAGAAGTCAACCATCTAACATATTTACCAAATATATCTCAATAACATTTCAACCTCATACTAAAATCGAAGGATGGGATAAATTTCTGCACATGTGAAAACATTGCTAATGCAATGAGTCATCAGATTAGAGTATTTGCCACCTTACACATGATTGGCAACAAGTGGTGGATTCCTAAAATAGCTTCTTTGAAGGACTTTAGATGTCCAATGTTCTTGTATGTGATCTACATTTTGCAATTAAAGGAATAGGTCTCCAGAGGACACCATCTTTTGAAGACACCATTAGTGCCAAGGAGGGAAGGGCTATTCCAGCTGTATTACAGCTGCCAGGATAGGTGGGATTCTGGAAGTTGTACGGAAAACATCCAATCTAGGAGAAGGTCATCTTGAAGAAAAGACACTGGTCCTCGAGACAGGGGGTTCTGCAACAGGCCTACTGCCTGTTCACGTAAAATAAAATTCAGGCTAAAGTTCCCAGTCTGGAGCCTAAGATAGATCTCTGGAAAAATGATTTATGCACTAAAAGGATTATTAATATGGCAGTTAGGACCATTCAGGATTTGGGAACAAAACAGTGAGAAATTTTTGAAAATCTAGGAAGGATGAAAATTGAAGAGACCATTTTGACAGAGACAAAGAGAATGGAAAAGGGTAAATAAGTGATAGGTCAGTATATCAATTTTTATAGTTGTGCAACTAAAAGAGATCAAGGAAGGAGAAGTGTATCAATGACAATAAATCACAAAAAAAATTAAAAGTCTAAAGAGTGGTAAGAACTAGAATAGAGAAGATAATGTCTTTAAAGCTGAAGAAAAGTGGACATGAAATTGTAATAGTAAGATTCTGCATGATGTTAAAAAACATAACTCACAGTTAACAACATGAGATGTAAGAACATATAGAGGCATGGAATGTGGTTCAGACCACTTCATGGTCAAAGCAAAAATTCTTGTTAAATATAAAGCAAACAACAGATCAAATCAAAACCAGAATATTGAAGAAGAAAAAGCAAATATCGAGGAAACAATTAAATATAACTAGGAGATCTCGAAAGAAGAATCCTCAAAATTCCTATACAGAATAAGGTTAGAGAAACAAGCTAAAGAACACACAAGTAGATGAGGGAGAGAGAGTGTATACAGTGCAGCAACAGAAGCTTTAGGATGTCTGGAACCAGTTCATGAAAAGAAACCTAAGCAGTTGTCCCAAAATACAGAGCAGAAAGTTAAAGACATCTCCAGAGCCAAAAGATAGGAAAAAATATAATAGTGAGTAGGGAAGTGAAAGGAGAAGTTTTAAGGGAAAAATAAGGAATGTGGGGAAAAAAATGTGAGAAAATTAATAGACATTTTAAAGGTACAAATAATGAAGAACGTTAAAACAGATGTAAAGGACCATTAGTTTCCTTGTTAACATGGGCACACGGGTCGACCATATAAAGAATTTATCAATTGAAAATAGAAATATAGAACCTATTTACCTCAAAGAGGTGAATCAAGAACTAAATCAAACAAAAAATTGAAAATCCACAGGACCTAGGGATGTTCCCGTTGATCTAGTTAAATGTGGACCCATCCTTTGGGAGTTACTAACAAAAATGTTTAATAAATATTTATAGGGAAGAGAAAATTTACACCAAGATTTTAATGTTTCAATGATAAGTTGCAAATACAAAAAAAAGGGGTGGGGGATAAGTGAGTATAATAATTATTAGGAGATTAGTGTGACAAACTCAGTGGAAAGATTATATGGTCTAATATCAAAAAACAGGATGGAGAATGAAATAATCATTACTGAAGAACAAAGATGATTTCAGAAAGGAAAACCCTGGAGTGACACCATTTTTTTTCCTATAAACGTTAATAGAGAAAAGGAGGCAACGAAACTTAGATGTAAATATAGCTTGCATCAGCTTGGAGAAAGAATATAATAATGTGCCAATGTGTAAATTATTCTCGAAAATAGTAGTATCCATGGTGTATATGGAAAGCCATATTTATAAAAATGTTAAAGGAGTTGTATGGATAAAAAAAAAGTCTCCCAACAGTTTAGAACTAACACGGGTCTAAACAAAGGATCTTTCCACAACTGTTCAAAATATATATCTAAGTCAATTTAGAGAACTGGTAATGTTTAAGAATTGGGATGGAAATGGATGTAACTTGCTTATATGATCAGTTATTTGCAGATGACCAGTCGTGGTAACGGGATGAAGAGGACTTAATGTGGCTGCTAAAGAAGTAAATATAGGAATACAATAAATGGAGAGTAAAAATAAACACCACAAAGATAAAATACCTTGCTGTAGGACAGATGATATCACCTTTCAAAGTTTCAGGTAACCTAATGAAAGATATGAGTAAAAGGTACAAATATTAGGAGATCATTATTAGTCATAATGGATATTAGGCATGGACTAAACAAGTGAGGTATATCATACAAAAATTAAATCCTCCCCTACGGTCCACTAGGATTGGCCAGGAAACAAAACTCAGTATTTATAGAGCCATTGGGGAAACAATTATCACTAATGGAGCACAATGTTGGACCGTTACAGAAAGAAACTGCAGGAAGATAAAAGCAGCAGAGATCTATTTCATTCAAAGAACTTCAAAAGTGCCTAAAGTACAGCATGTATGAAATGAGCCAATTAGTGGCAAACTGGCATCAAAGATTCAGAAGTCCAGAGTGTGGAAATGAAACAACTATTATGGTTTGGACATCTAACCAGAATGGGCGAAGGAAGAATACCAAATATAATCTTTAATTACCACCAAAAAAAAATAATGGAGAAGACAAAAAAGATCACTGTTAAGATGGTTGTAAGGAGTGGTGCAATCAATGAAAGAACAAAATACAGAATGATAGGAGGCCCACAATAAATAATTGTGGAGACAGATGTGATAAGTGGAATTAGTCTTAGGACATCAGGAAAGAAGAATTAAAGAAATATATTTGTCTTTTTCTGTATTTAGATACATATGTGTAAGGAATTAAAAAAAAAAAATATTGTAATATACTGTGATCTTCTAATTGCATATTTTAAAAATATTGATTCATTGGCATTATCATGGTAATCCTTCTATAGGATCGCCATCACAGTTCACCATTTGCAATAGTTGCAAAGAAACATAAAACAAATGCAAAAATGGCCAAGCTGGTAGCTCAGTGGTTATGGCATCCGACTGGAGATCGAAAGGTCCCCGGTTTGAATCCCTGTCTCGGCGGGGATTTTTATAGGCACTTAACCTGACCTTCACCTCTGGCACATCTTGCTGTGTAATGTGAAGTACACCAGAAAACTTCTGTGGTTTGGATTCCACATTAAACTGTAGGTCCCCTGTACCCGGTAGGATTGCCGGGTTAGGTTAAGGTGGCTACGACAGGGGCAGAATGCGCAATCAGTAGAAACCATGTCACCAGGTCATTCCGACCACAAGGAATTATTATTATTACCAAGTTGCTATCTACAACAGCAAAAGAATCAACTTAAAAAAAAGAGAGAGATTAATAACACAGAAGAAATTAACACAAAACAAGAATGTGATATCAAAATCCTTGGAATTTCTTATTAATTTTGTAAGGTTTCCAAGTCAAAGATAAAAGTTACAATGAGTTAACAATAAAACTAAAAAAAGGTTAGGAAAATTAAATTCCATCAAATGTGTACACACTGAGAGCACAGAGTCCTGGTGTGTACACACCCGATCCCCTTGTCATATATCCTCCTATAGACATAATTATGGTTTATACTGTAATATTGAAAAATATGTTCATGTTTTTATGTTCATTAATCTATGAGGAGTGAATATCCTCCATTAGTTAAATGGAAAATAATACTAAATTTAAGGTTTATAAACTATATTAATCCAAATAAATAATTATAAGTGATGGATCTACTGGAACGGTGCCATTGGAAGTTGGGGCCAGGGGAATGCCTAGTTTCAATGGTGTGTTGATAAGCTACTTTCCTCCAGTGGAGGAGGGGGGTGTTGTTTCTGTGAAAACTCTCACTGTAAAAAGTTAAGTTGTTCAATCTTGGAACTGGGGTGGGCTACAATGCACGATCTAGGTTGCTGGTGTAAACTGTTTGCCTGTGGCCATCCATTCTGATGGAAAATTGGTTAGTGGTGAGACCTATATATGAACTGAATCAGTGGAAGTAACTAAGCTGATTTATGTGTTGTAGTGGATGGGGCATATTCAATGATGGGAAAAGTTATTCCAATGATCGGACTAGAATAGGTTGTGGTGCACAAATATATGCTGTTAGTTTAGCAGCAGTGCCTATTCAATGGGAAGGATCCAAATAGCAGTTTGGGAGAGTCACAACATAAATATTTGTAAACCAAGATGTTCTCGAGATAGGGTGGTCTGCTGAATTGTGATTAAAAGTGATAAAAAAAAGGGCTGCAGTTAGTTTTTAGAAGTGCTTGACTGGAGTAGCAGTGTGAATGTTGAATTGCAGCATGAAATATTTGTTTTCTGATGGGTAACTATGCTGGTTATATTATCAGATGACTCACTAATTTAGTAACAGAGATTACACTTGAAGTAAAGCAATACATGGTGAAAAACAGAACAAAAATGTTAAAGAATTAAGAAGTTATTTCATAATAGGAATGCGAAGGAGAGATTTGGACAGTGTAAGAAGAAGTGGAGGACTATAAAAAACCAGTATTGAAATTATTTGTTTTAATGAAGAAGGCTATTGTATTCACACTTCATTGTGAAATAAAAGCTAGGACAATTTATAAGTGATCAGTGCATTTAGAGGACAACCAATATTACTTCAAGCAGCAATTTTAAATTATGATGTCAGTGTTGGAAAATATTTTTTTTTAAATAAATGAACTTTATAAATATTTTAAAAAGTTTCAAACACATATGAATATATTTTCAATAAAACTTGGGTTATTCCAACTGACACTATAATGAATAATTTATATTAATGATTGTATATACTATGTGAAGAACTACAGGGTGAGTTAGCATTACTTGGGTTGTAATGGTAGGAGAGGCAGTGGGATTGTTTCACTATCTTTTCATAGAGCAGAAGTTTAGTTACAATGGAGAGGTGAACCACACAACACCTTGCATTCATCATAGAAATGTTCTTTAAAAATGCAGAAACTGTGGTCACCTATCAGAGGAAGTTCGCCTGCAATTCAACATTCCACGCAATGGTGCAATTTCAACCAGCAATACCATACTGCTATGTGTTCAAAACTTTTGTGAGACTGGTTCTGCATTAAAAAAAAAAAAAAAAAAAAAAAAAAAATTAATATCGGCATCATCTTTTCTTCCCACCACGATGGTGGCCAAAACATCCATATCATTCAGTTTCACCATGTATTCCAATTAGTTATATCTTCTGAGATTTAAAGTGTTTTCCCATCAGCACTTTTAATGTTTGTACCAACGTCTTTTCTTCATCAAAATTCTGTTTCATTCTCTATACACCCCATCTACTTTACCTATGATCATTTCCTTCCCTATTTCTTTTGCATTTTTTTTTCCATTTTTTTTTTATTTATTTATAAAACGTCTCGAATGCTCTGTTCCTTAGCATTTTTGCACCTTCTCCTCTGTTCAGATAATACCAAGGTTTCTGGGCAGCTTCTTTCTAATGTTTTTTTACCAGCTATGATTATTTCTCTCTTCAATGTATTGCATTCCTCTTCTCTTGAATTGATTTTAGAGTTATTTTTTAGACCTATATCTGCAATTTCTGCAGATTTTTCTCTCTTGTTCAAGTACGCTTTGCCCATGTTGCTTATTAATTTTCTTGAATTTCAGCCTGTACTATCAGATTGTGCCCAGAATAAATCAGCCCCTGGGTATGCTTTACAGTCTAGAACTTCGTTTTTGAATCTCTGTTTAACCATAATATAAGCTAGCTGATGTCTACCTGTATCCATATATATCTTTCATGCATGCTTCTAAAGTAGTGTGTTTGCTATGATCAATTTATATTTTTCACAAAATTCCAACAAGTCGCTTCCTTGTTTATTTCTTTCTCCAAGGACAAACAAAACCAATTTCCATCGTTTCCTTCCCCCATTACAGCGTCTCAATCAACCATGATTATTTGATTTTCCTCCATTCTGCACATACAGTATTAATTCATCAGTTTCTTTGCATGTTTTCTCTATTTCATCACCATTCTGTTGTAACATGGGCAAATACACTTTAACCTGATTGGTGCAGGCTTAGCTTCTATCTTCACCCACATACTCCCTTCACTAAACTGTTCATAATTAATCACCCATTACCTACTATCTTGTTCATTACAAATCCAACACTTATTGCATATTCCCTAGACCAGAAATCCTGTGCATTCTTCAACTAATCCCAAAAACATCAAACATAAGCCATTCAATCTCAATTGTAAAATATCTAATCTATTCAGAGTTCTAACATTCCAAGCTCCATCTTGCAGAATTTTTCAGTCCATTATTATGACTTCTTCCTTATATGTACCTATCCAGAGATCTGAGTAGGGGACTATTATACCAAGAAAACAGCCACCAGTCCATAAGTAATATGATATTCATTGGATCTTAAAAGCAGTAACTTCCAACTGCCTTCTGCATCCCCAAGCCATCGATCATTTCTATTTCGGCAGTCTTATCAGCCTTCAGGAATTTTTTTTCCAACCCACAGGACAAGAGTATGCCCTGGGCCACTCCCCTCTCTGCCTTTCTCCTTCCAGGAGGTCACTTGCAAGCAGTGGGTCATTAATTATACCAGGAATCATTCAGTCACTAGTGACTCAACCATTAGTATCTCCCTTGCTCTTCTTATAACAACTAAAATCTATTAAATACATGTCTGACACTCTCCTTGTCAACTAAATGAAACTAGTGATTTTAAACAGATCTACAATTATTTGGAGAATTTAGTGTTTGTTTGAAATATTTTAAATTGTGTACTCAGGGAAGCACTGCACTAGTCAGCGGCAAGTAATGCATTCCCAGTGGCAGTTTTAACATACTAGAGGTTTAATCATTATTATTTTATGTGTAATCGTACTATATATGAACAGCATATTCTTATAAATAAAATGGAAAATCACACTGAAAAAGAAGTTTTATCTTTCTCAAAAATTTTACCAAAAATGTTTCTGTATTGTTGTGATAACATGTAATGATTTGACACAGTATCTTTCCAGTAACATTCATTTACAAACTTGAAAAGCTTGATAAATAGTAAACCATGAAAGAAAACAACTCCGTTAGCAAATCTTAGTTAACATGTAACTTAACATTAACATCAATCTTCAACAAAAGCATTCAGAGATAGATTCAAAAGCTCCAAAACTCATGTTCATGTATTCACAGTAAATATAGTGCATTTTAGTCTGAGGTTTCACTCTAAAACTGTAATGTATTTAAAATAACAATAATTTTTAAAAAACTGCCACATTTACTCAACTAAATTCAAAAGATAGGATTGATTACTGTTAAGCTTGAATGTCATAGCACAATGCAGAACAGGAACTTTTTAGCAAGAACTAAAAATAAACACTGATCTCAGCAGTACATGGGTTAAAAGCTCATTTTACATACCATTAGTGAATACTGAGGCAGATCAAATAAATAAATTGCAGTGTTTGTTTATTTCTCATTCCCAATCTTTCTTCACCATAAACTGTGTAGTTTTCCAAATAACTTACCGTCCGTGGAGCAAAGTTTGTAACTTCTCTTTCTTCTTAGTAGATTAATTATGCCGGCTTTCCCCCCTCCACTCCGTTAATGCCCCTGAAACAAGATTTTATGCAGGTTTATACATT
The DNA here is from genome assembly GCA_031002005.1 of Vandiemenella viatica. NCBI lineage: Eukaryota > Metazoa > Arthropoda > Insecta > Orthoptera > Morabidae > Vandiemenella > Vandiemenella viatica. Next base: position 132,796,808 of record CM061920.1, read on the forward strand.
GCTTATAGAAAAATTTCAATTATAAACACTTAACTCTTATCAAATATGCATAATAATTGATCTCAGATTGTACTGATCTCAGATTCAGATCTAATTAAAGTTAAAACTTCTAGAGATGAAAAAAGATTGGAGATAAAAACAAATAAATCAAAATTTGTTCCAAATGTATGTCTTTAAATAATGAAGTACTAAACATCATGGTTCATTAGACTCACTACCAGCTCAGGTAAGCTTTTATTCCCATGTAAAACTGCAATCCATGTCATGTGTCCTTTTATCGCATTTCTTTATTCATGGTGAGAACAATCGAGAGCCCGATTTAACCACGGTAACTTCCCCAGCCACCTACACCGAATAGGGTTGAGAGATTCCCCATACTGCGACTGCTCAGACCAGGCAATAGGAGACATCAATCACATAATTTTTTCATGCAATAAATACCAACAACTCCAGGACCAAATGATGAAAGATCTTGCCAAGAATGGCTTCCCCCTGCCGACAAACGTAACCCTCCTTCTTTCCAGCAACAACAGAGTAGTACTTAACATCCTCGCCAGATACTTAAAAGATGGAGGGATAGAATTCTAGCCAACCCTGGAAGTTAAAACAGGAAATGACTATACTTCAAACCCAAAGCCCAAACCACAGCACAACCCCATATCCGCGCAAGCACAACAACCAGCATGGCAAAATTAACAGTATCCTAGATTCAATAAGATTGTAATAATTTAACTTAATAGAGATAAGGAAAAGTGTAGATAGACAAGTTACGTAAATGGACGTAAGAACCTTTGTTAAACTGTTAAATGGCTGTATGTTTTTTTTTTTTTTTTTTTTTTTTTTTTTTTTTTTTTTTTTTTTTTTTTTTAACTTTTATTGTCTATAATATACTATTTTGTAATAACTTCAAGTGTTTTTAAAAAATATGATCTCTAGATGTATAATTATAAATTGTTTTGAAGATGGTGTTATAAGAAACTCATAATCTTTAGTAGTACAATGTAATAATTATGTAACTTTGTGCTGGCTGTATGGTCTTGTAACCAAGTGCCAATAAAATAAAAAAAAAAAAAAAAAAAAAAAAAAAAACAAGATTGTTTTTTCAAGTAACAAATGTATATTTCAAAAAGTGAGATAGAAGAGGAAACAAAATTATCAAATAACAGTGCATGGCACACACTAATGAAGCATATACAACATACAAATTTTTATCTAAATGACTAAAATCATCTAATCTAAAACTTTAATACCTTTGCAAATATTATTATAATATGCTGGAGGATTGTTTTTTACTCCCAGATCTCAAATTAACAAACATCTGAATTTAAACTTTTATATCATTTGCAAAGAACTGAGGTAGTTTAAAATTGGCTCCATGTGCAAAACTGACAAAAATTAAAGAACTACAATTTTGGAGAACACTATATTGCACATTCAAAAGGTGTCTGTATAAAACTATCTAATTTTCTTATTCAGAAACAGATATTTAGAATTTGTATCAGTCTCGGTATAAAGTACGCTGCATTATTGTCAAAATAAAAGTTAAAAAAGAAAAAATCAGAGTGTTGGCTGTTTACCGCAGTGGAAGAATGACAGAAGAGGATGAGGCTCTTGGGGAGAAATTAAATTCATACTCAGATTTCAGAGGTGAGAATAGAATGATCATCATCGGCGGAGATTTAAATTTACCAGGTGTAAACTGGGAAGGGAATAAGATAAATAACACAAGGGAACAAAGATTTGCAAATATCTTAATAAGGGAAGGAGGATTTACACAAGTGGTTGAGCAAAACACTAGGGGACAAAATATTTTGGATATATTTCTAATTAAGCCCGATGAAAACCTTTTGAGGTATCAAGTAACTGAAGGAATAAGTGATCATGAAGCAGTTCTGATGGATATTAGAGGATTCAGTAAACCAGCAGCCAAAATTGAAGGGGGAAATAGGTACAATTATAAAAAGGCACAGGTTTCAAATTTGAGGAGATATTTCAGAGAACAATTCAGCAAATGGAAGGAAGGCTCAGGTACAGTAGAGTCAAGGTGGGAAGAGTTCAAGGAGATAATAAGAAAGGGGGAAGAAAAATTTATTCCAAAGCAAAAATAAAGAGAAGTAGAGATCCTATGTACTATAATAGGGAAGTGAGGAGGTTAAAAGGTTGGTAAGAAAAGAACATAACAGAGTTAAGAGACAGCAGGGTAGTAGGGAATATTTAAAACAACTAAACAAGGACTTAATAACAGCAAAGAAAATGGCTAAAGATGGGTTTATGAAGAGAATTGTCAGTGCAGGGGGACCATTGACTGATGCATCTAGAAATTTCTATGGCTATATCAGGAAACTGAGGGGAAGGGAGGATGTAGAGACACTTATAGATAAGGACGGAGAAGAAGTTACTGACGATTTGAAAAAGGCAGAGATTTTAAGTAACTGGTTCAGAGAAAGCATTAGGGACAATGAATCAGAAACAGGAGGGTCTAATTCGGAGAACGAGCTTAACAACACAATTAGAAATGACGATAGTAAAAAATTTGATATCCATCCTGAGGAAATCATGAAGGAAATAAGAAAGCTGAAAAAACATAAAGGGGCTGGTGAAGATAATATTACTACAGATATCTTAAAGATAGCCGGATGTGACATTGTACCTTATCTTGAAATATTATTTAAATTGAGTCTAGACACTTGCTGCTTACCACAGGACTGGAAAAGTGCAATAGTAGTACCGGTACATAAGGGAGGGGTGAGAAATAGAGTTGAGAATTACAGGCCAATCAGTTTGACATCAGTGGTAGGTAAATTAATGGAAAGATTGATATACAACCACATCAGAAATATATGTGAGGAACGTAATTGGTTTTCAAGCAGGCAACATGGTTTCAGGCAAGGATATTCATGCGAATCTCAGTTGGTGGGATATATGCAAGATATTTCAGATGAAATGGACAAGGGAGGCCAAATTGATAGTGTAGCACTAGATCTGTCTAAGGCATTTGACAGAGTAAGCCATAAAATGGTAGTAAATAAGGTAAAAACCATTGGAGTGGATAAGAAAGTCATTTGCTGGGTAGAAGAATTTTTAAAAGGTAGAAAACAGAAAGTTAGGGTAGGAAATGTAGTATCAAAAGAAGTGGAAGTAAAAATGGGTGTGCCACAGGGTAGCGTATTGGGACCATTGCTATTCATTATTCTAATGAATAATTGTGTTGACTGTTTACTATCTGAAATTAGATTGTTTGCAGATGACATAATGCTGTATAAAAGAATCAAAACGATAGAGGATTGTAAACAGTTGCAGGGTGATCTGGACAGGATATCTAATTGGGTTGGTAAACATGGAATGAAGATAAATGCAAAGAAGAGTCAGCTTATTAGATACACAAATAAAAAACAAAAGGTTAATTATGAATATAAGGTGGGGAAAGAATTGCTTGCTGAAGACTTGAAATGCAAATATCTTGGAATTACTTTTGATAACAAACTTAACTGGGCAGGACACATAGGACAGGTGGTAGGAAAAGGTTTCAAAGTTCTGCACTTGTTGGAGAGAGTTATGAGGGGATGTACGAGAGAAGTCAAGGAATTGGGTTACAAAACTTTGGTCAGACCATTGCTCGAATATGGTAGTGTAGTATGGGACCCTCATTTTACGTATCAAATACAGGAGTTGGAGAGGGTGCAAAGAAGGGCTGCTAGATTTGTTTCTGGAAATTATCGCAGAATGCAATCAGTGACGGATATGATAAAGGAGCTGGAATGGGATTCATTGCAAGACAGGAGGAGGATGAGGAGGGTCATGGGAGTGTACAGGGCATATACTGGTGATGAGGCATGGAAAGATATTGCAATAGGTATGAAAATTAGTGCATGGAAGGGAAAAGATGACCATGACCACAAGCTGGCACTCGATTTCAGGCACAAGGGTGTGGGAAGATTTTCTTTTTTAGGTAAGGGTGTCAGGGATTGGAATGAGTTACCAAGAGAAACGATGAATAATTTACCGAAAACTTTGAAGGAATTTAAAGATAAAATTTGTAGAGGGCAAATGTAGGTGGGTGCAGGATAGGGGGAAGATAGCTGTGTAGGGAAATTGCCACCGGAGCCTGTGCTCCATTGCAATTAAATTAAATTAAATTAATTAAAAGTTGCTACAGTTGATACATTTAAGCCACAAGAATTCTGCATTGAAATTCTATTTTACCATGGCCTGCAGGCCAACATTTAGGCTTTTTGGGCCCCTAGGCTATGCCCTTAGTGCGGACCCCTGTCGGCAGTGGCGTAACAATTTATGGACGACCTGAAGTGCCACAAACAGTATCGGGGAGGTACAACAGGGCTGGGCATTAACCAAGGTGTACCAGCCATGCTGATTATGCGTTTTAGGTGGTTTTACACAGGCATCGAGGTGAATGCCAGGACAATCCCAATCCTTGCCTTATAAATTACACATTTCACAAACATAAAACACACTTATCACACACAGAACACAGTTACACATTTCGCAGGAAGATGGCTACACCTCATTTCCTCCATTAGTATGTGTTACAACCCGGCATTAGATATTAAATGTTTGTGTCAGCAAGAGCATATGACCGTAAAACCAAAGCTCCAAATTTGACCATGTTAATGATGAGTAAAACTCATCAAATGCAGCAGGCCGCTGATGTTGAGAAAAGTATTCAGGTTCACCCCGACATCGTAATTTTTTAGATTTGGAGACCTTTTTTACATTTTTTTAGCTCTACTGATCTTTTAAGGGTGGCATGACTATAAAGCCTATCCTTACTCGACTCAAAGCCCACCACTGAATGTTTACATCAAATTTCAACCTGAAATACAATTTGGGTGGACCGGAGAGCTGATTCCACCACAAAAACAGTGCTACATGCGAACTAACAATGTCATAATACTGCGGTAGTCAATCACAATACATATTATTACTAAGCACTAATTAGGTTCTAATCCACCATGAACTAGGCCTACTACTTTTAAGGAGTAATCAAGTTGTAATACACCCTGGGAAAGCATGATACTGCTAGAACTACTTCAGAAAGCATCTCTAACAGTGTCTTGAGACTGACTACTGCATTATTGTGATGTCAGTACCTCGCACCGAGTAATGTTGTATTGGAATCGTGATTTCCAATAATCCCAATTCCTTTTATAGCGGTTGGACAGTTGCAGGTATAGTAAATACAGACTGGTTAAATCTTTTAGCTCAATCAAGAAATTTGTATTTAAAGCTAATGCACAATGCTGAAATTATGGCTGCTATAATAGAAACACTGCAATCTGTAGTAAAGCTCAATGATAATTTTATTTTTTATTTGTTAACTAAATATTATGATTCACTGCAACTCTAATTGCTCTGTTTATCTACTGGTACAAGACTTTCTTTATATGCATAATTTTATGCATTATAATAATTATTATTATTATTATGCATTATTTTTTTTTTTTTTTTGCATTTTCTTACTTCAAGCTCGTTACTGAATATATGACTTGACTGATATCACATGATATTTTCCTTGCTTTTACAACAGCATTGTATAACGTATTGGTAATGAGGTTATTGCCATAATAAAATACAACTAAGAAATTGAACCTACTAGTACCTACTGCAATAAAAGTGATAAAGCAGAATTTATGCTGGTTATAAAAAGGGAAATAAAACTCAGATCTGACGCAAGTCAAAATAAAAATTGGAAGAGTGGCCAAACAGATATAAAATAAGCCAAAAGTCTGCAAAACATTCAAACATAGTGAGTAGAAGCTACACGGTATCTGGAACCATTGTGCAATATTTTTGATAATATTGAATCACACAATATTAACAAATATGAGACAAATGTGATATCTCTAAATCGATATGGGAATCCCTGTTGTATTTGAAATTTAATGTCTACAGTTTCTGACAATCTGCGGCAATTCTCATGATGGTAAATCTTATAGGCCTAAAGACAGCACCAATTAAGGGCAGTCAGCAAATATGTTTATGAGAACACATCTTATCTTTGAGATACTGAAACTAATAAATACTTTATTTTTTTATTATAGTGAGTGTTGGATCACTTATTATTTTTTTAATGAAGTTTCCCTATATTTAAAAATTTTATTCACAGAAAGTCTCAAAGTGATATATAGCATCTGAAATTTGTCATACAGAGAAGAATCCAAAATAAACAAACTGTCAGATCAAACAAATACATGATGCTATTTTAGCTTTAGACATCTAGGGTCATTCCAAACTAACCACAACATAGCCTCTCAAGGACTGAGTAGGTACACTGTAGAACAACGCAAATTACACTGTTATCCAATATTCAGTAGGCCTACAGACATGGCCCATGGACTACAAACGGTGGTAGAACATCCACATTCTACACTGTATTTATTCCAAGTTCAAGTGAAACAATGATAGAGAGTAGGCCTATATGTGTTTCAAATAATAAATAATTAGTTAGTCAAATGCTATTCTTGATCAGTGTTTCACCTTTAAGTACGACAGAAAAGTAAATTTCACTGAACCAATTTTCAGTTGGCCTTATACTGCAAAATAAAAGAATGTTTGTTGTTCCTCAAAACTCGAAGTACAAAACAATAATAGAATTATAAAATTGGTGGAACATTTGTTCTCTCTTTCAACCTTAAAAAGTAAAAAAGTACTGACAAAAATCAAAGAAAGAAAAACTTTGGCACCACTTTGGAGCTTAAACGAAGAATACTCTAACGTATATCATAAGGTTGTCTGGAAGCTTAAAGTATGGCCTCCTGATCAAAATTAAACTGTTCACATCACAACAACATGCTATAACAATATCATAAGCCATTAAATTGTGATAAAATTTCCATCAATAGGATACACAAATATTTTCGATTTAGATTAGTCAAATACCATTCGCTAGCAACAAATAACAGCAAAAACAAACATCGAAACGTTTTAAAGAGTGTCCAGCATTTAAAACGATTCGTATTGGTCTACTCTGCTTGAAGTGTGGGAGCGGAGAAACAAAAAACAGATAATGTGTGGTGAGCACTTTCCCCAAATAAGTTTTCTTTCTTCTACCATATCTGTATAAGCACGCCAATTATATTTTTAATGAGCGGAATTTAATTAATACTCGCTATTCTTGACAAACAAGGCACTTGTAAACTTGTTTTTTTCACACACTGTAAACAAGTATCACTGTTTAAGCACTCAATCATTTAAAAGAGCTTATTCAACACAGTTTATTCTCCTGTTTGAAAGATTCATCCACTGCTGTATCTGTCCAAACCATTAACACTCCTCCTAGCATCCAATAAAATAAAACACAGGTTACAATCCGAACATGTGTACTGTGTACTAGAATCTAGGCCTGCATTCCAACCAAACTCTTACCAATCAGTGAGAGTTCACTCTTCTATAATCATATTTTCGGCGTTTCGTCACACAAACACACGCTAGTAAGGCACATTATACACAATCAATAAGATTATTTATCTGTCAAAAATACATTTGTAAAATTTAAGTATCTATTCTGTCACTGTTTATGTATAAACAAAGCTAGATCGACAAACGACGAATCGCTTTCGGATACATTTACCGCTCTCACGCGGCGGAGTCGTCAACCACGTGGAAGAAGCGAACGTTGCTGCCATCTTTCGGCAGATAGCTCAACTATGTAGAAGAAATTTCGTCGATATAACAGTATCGAGTCCTCTACCGGTGAAAGTAGCGAAATTTTCTCCTTGGGAATTACTAAATACTTGTATCCTCTGCTACTAGCAAGATTAACCTAAGGCTAAATGCCAAAAAAAAAATAAAAAAAAAATTAAAAAATACTTGTATCCATCCATAAAAACGTACGCTTTTCCATTAACTCCAAACAATCATCGTTGAAAACGAATTCTTAACTGCTATCAATATCTATTAGGCTTAACCCCAATTTTAATGTCTACTGGAGGAAAATATTATTAATGATTTTGTGTCTTTTTTATCTGCTTATAGATTTGTTGCTTAAACCATAGCTCTCTTTTCATTTTGGCTTTAAGTTCTTATTTGGAATAAAAGGGAAACCAAATGAAACCATGAAATGAGGGAACAGTAGAGGCCAACGAAGAAGGTAGTTAAGACGAACTAATAACGAGAAGGAAACTGCCTTTGCGTTATTCATGTGTGGTCTTTACGATACAATACAATACAGTCATTTTCCATTGATCCCAATATAAGAGACTGGCTCTGTGAGATGTGGAAAGTTGTCAATTTACAGAATAATAATTTAATGTCACGTGACCTCGCAAGTCCTCTGACTGAGGGCAGGATTTCTACTTCTTTACTACGTTATTATTTTTCTGTTTACTCCGACACTGAAATCAGAGCGAATGTTATCAGAAATTATTATAAAATGTCTTTCATTTCTCAGAACGAAGCAGGCAGCAAGATATTGAAATATTTGAGTACCGCTAGTGGCTATGAAGAATATCAATTCTAATGCAGTTAAAAATGGGTAACAGAGAATATAAAATTTTCATTTATTAAATTCATAATTTAACAGTAATGATTTACATGTATCTTTTTATATCCAAAAATAATTTCCTCTTACTTACTACAGATGCCGAAAATCCTGAAATCATGACAGCCGTGTTATACATCAGTAGCTGAAAAGCGATGGTATAAGTAATAATCATTTTTTTCCTTTGGATCAGGCGTAACTGACGTTTATACATCAAATGAAGATTACTGTAACCGTCATGACAGCAAACTTCTCATTTGCCTTAAAAAATAAATGCTACTGAACAAATCTTTATTGCATATAAAATTGAATGTTAAATGCTATTAACAAAAGAAGTAATATTTAAAAACGGTAAATACCAAGATCAAAGTAGTTTTAAAAGCTAATTACAGATATAAAAATTTATTCAAACCCGTATGTCCATAAGCTGCACAATAGATAAGAATTTTTGCCTAATACACAATATACGTTATCCTGTCTCAAAATTATCATATATCAAACATCGTGTCCAAAATAATCGTTTGAACTGTGTCAGTAATTTAAGTTATAGCCGCAATTTTGCTTGAACTGGTGAACAACTCCTTTGGAAATTACTGCTACAACTATTATTATGATTTACCTCGTACTTCATGGTGAACTGAAGATACTTCTCAAATAAAACTTCAACAAGCCGGAGTTTCGATACAAATTAAGACGGTTGCTTGGATAGTTATAATGACTAATTTTAATATCTAATGTCTATTAATGCATCGGAAAATAGAAAAATTTAAAGTGAGTTATTTCAGGAACTGAATACGTTAAGTAAATTCTAAAGTCTTCTGCACCACATTAATCAAAAGGGCTGTTCAAAGATATTTTTTCTGTAGGTGCACGCGTAAGTAAAGAGATCAGAGAAAAGCACCTATACCAGCACAAACGGAACTGAGCGCAACACGGCAACAGGCAAAGTGATGTTCATGGAGGAAGGAAATTCATGGTGATGTTATTGAAACGAAGTTATTTCACTGACAAAAGTCCATGCTACTTAAACCGGCAATCAGTCAAAGATGCTACGCTGTGAGCTAAATGAAGGTCATGGCCTAACACATTTGAGCAGTAGCCAACATGGCCACGTGATGAGAAGAAGAGTTAGATAATATATTTTCTTTTTTGCTGTTTTTTTTAAGCTCTACAAAATGGCCAGGCGACAATGGACGTATTCTTGGCTTCATGGCCTGAGGGCCCCTAATTCGGTGATCGGGCCCCCCATCAGCCGGCGGGACCCGGGTACTTTTGACCCGCTTACCCCCCCCCCCCTAACGCCGGCCCTGGCGACTGTCTAAGCATGCATTTGCGACATGACTCCAATATGCCAACGCTCGACTGGAAGAACCAAATTCTTACATCTCGCAGGTGGGTGCTAGGTCTTTCACTTATCAGCGTTTAAAAAGTTAGAAACTTTTAAAAAAAATCGAACTGGGAATTAAAGTGTAAAATGTTTCTCGTATTCACACAATTATTAGTTAAAGCTAGTCGATAACAGTAGTTGAGGAAATTCGACAACCTTAATTATTTTTCTTGATTTAAATGCCACAGGGCTTAAGACTACGAGGGAGATACATGAAACACTGGCTGGATACCTCGCGGGAGGATATGCGACTTCGGATCCCCGTCCGGGCATCCAGATTTGGGTTTTCAATGGTTTCCACAAATCAATCCAGGCGAATGCCGGGGTGCTTCCTTCCAAAGGCCATGGCCGAATTCTTTCCCGTTCCTTATCCCCAGTTCTTCCTCATCATAAGCAAGAAAAAAAGGAGACATACCACTAGTCAATACTTCACCTAACGATGCAAAAGATCGATTTTTATGGAAGAAGAAGTCCAGTAAAGCAGATCCTGCAACATGGGATAAATGATAGAAAGAAGAAGAAGAATTTTTTCCATTATTTTTTAGTGAGAAAAAGTTTCAACAACTTAAGGTTGCTCGTTGTATAATGTATATATATGTGTTTGCTTATCGCTCTACGTCTCGTCAACGTTCAGGTCATAAAGTAGATACAAAATTTAAAATAGGCCGTTTAATCAAACTAACTCCGGTTTATTTGTTTTCAGATACAATGCTACAGATTCTCTGAGTGACCAAAGTTTTTTTTCCCTAGAATTACACCTCGCCGACGCCATTACAGGCGGGAAAGGAACTGGGACAAGGAACAGGAAGGAATTCGGCCATGGTCTCTTGAAGGAACCATTCGAGCATTCGCCTGAAGTGATTTGGGGTACCCATGTAAAATCCAAAACAGGACGGTCGTGACAGGAATTCAATCCCACGTCCTCCCGAATCCAAGGTCAACACGCTCGGTGAGAAAATTAAGAAAAGAACCATCTGGTAGATTTGAAAACTTCTGTAGAATTTCAGGAAGTGAATATATATTGAGACGAGATAAAAACACGAGAAAATGCATCCCCAATCAAAAGAAACTCGCCGACAGCCGTTATATTACTTCATTACTCCACTCCATATTGGACTACATCAAAATTGCGATTTGAAAATTCAAACACATATGATATATTTCCTGCTACAAAATCGAAAATCACAACTTATTACAATCTACAGACCTAATAAGCAGTACCGAATTAACCACGTAGCAGGAGGTAGCAAATAGCAAATGCTACGGGCCTCACGCCTTCTAGGGGGCCTCGCGCCTTCTAGGGGGCCTCGCACCTTCTAGGGGGCCTCGCGCCTACTAGGGAGCCCCCTAGGCTAGATGGTCGACCCTTTTTTTTTTTACTAAGGCTAATGCTACCAGCATTTTTAGAAAAATAAGTATATTTGTGTTTAGAAGAGGAAAATAAAAAGTATACGAAAGAAAGAAAGTATTTTTTAATTTAGTGTCTTACACATATATATTTTAGTTCTGTTATTTTTTTGCTTCATTTCAACATTTTATAGCTGGTACCACATCCCAAAACTAAAATTATAAGTTAATTTTTAATTAAAGAACGCTATGATTCTCCCTTCCCTCCGTTTCATATTAATTATTCTCTCCTTAGGGTTTCGGTAGGGGTACGGGACAATTACTTTTGTTTTTAGTAAATTAACTCGTGTCTTCTCAAGTTGAAAAGTGTTGTGTAATGGATTAATAAGATATTCCATCCCTCTTAGAAAAAGACGATTCCAGAGTGTGCGTACGTTTCGTTTCGTCATAAACACCAATAAGTCGTTTGGAAATTAATAATACCCAGGAGCATTGTGTTCCATGAATTATATAGTTTATCACAAATAAAGTATTTCCGTGTACTTTATGGTTAAGATAAAGTATACCGACAAAAAAATAATGTATAATAGTTTAGTACAAAATATGGTTAAATCCTTGTGGCCAGTGCGGCACAGCTTCAAAATAAATGATAATTTATTCAATAAAATTCTGAAAATGACTAAAAATGGATATTAACTGACTTACTTGTCCAATGCCAGCTAATGCAATGGTAAAACTCACAGCGCAGATACTGAATTTCTCAAAGAATTCGTTTTGAGGATCTCTTCTTAGCAATTAATATGTTTTCTCCCACTAATCTTTTTACATTTGTAATTGTTTATGTTTCTTCACTGTAGCTTCTTTAGTTATTGTTTTATGACTTGTATCAGTATAACAAACAGAATCTGAATTAATTGATATTTCAAACAATTTAAAAGAAAAATAATGTAGTATAAAACTCCTACCTCAAAACAGAACAGAGGAACAGGAGAATTCTCCGCTTGTCGGTAACGATTGATACCGATCCTTCCGTTTAGAAATAACGGCGAGCCGACACAAGTCGACACGAATTGTCCGCTCTTGTTGCCTTGGCTACCAACGGTAAGTACACAAATCAAAGGACAAACAATCCCTCGTTGATAGGCACGTGTGTGTGCAACTAGCACAAGAACGTTCCGTTTCATGTATCATATACTTCACACGAAATAAAATATTTTGTCATATTTTATTGTTATGAAAAGTATAACGTATAACGATCAAAAATAAAGTATGATACTTTATTAAAAAGTATGGTTGGTTACCCTAGCCATGACCGAATCCTTTCCTATTCCTTCCCCCATCCTTCCCCTCGACAAAGTGTAAAGCCATAAGAAACAAAAATCAGTTACCGAATGCCTTTAAACAAATGTAGCTGGTGTAAGTATAGAAAGACCTGCAACGTAATTATTGGAATAGTGAGGAAATGTACGTAATTGATATGCGTTTAGCTCCTGGACACGTGCCATGAAAGAAGTTCTGGTACCGGTTATGTTACAATAAAGAAAGGCGCTACAATGCGCTGCTCTTGACAGTTGACAACTCTCGCGCCGTTGCGTGGGCGATGGATTTCCACTTCAGCAATTTTTCATGGATTTCGGCAATTACTCATCAAGCGTTATTGAATTGCTGTGTTTAGAATTTTAGGCGTATGGGCCCGTCAGTAATCAGTTTTGAGTTTACATCATCTTCTCAAATTTTATTTTGATGTTTTGTCCCTTTACCACCCTTGCCAGTCCTTTTAAGACAACTATACCTACATTCATGACGTTCGCATGATATTCAGTGGTTAACTGAGATAATTTGAGATAGTTACGGTTTTTTCATTGATCGTTCATTACTGAGGTTTATTGATTTCAAACATTAATGAAATTTGTTTATTTTAAGATTTTATACCTTGTATTTTATTTTGTAGTGTAATTTACAATATAAAAGAGCTGTCTAATAGTGTGTGATATACATCTCTGCACTTGTTTGGTTCTAATAATATTTAATTAAATTACAATAGAGCGCAAGCTCCAGTGGCAATTTTTCCTACACACTCATCTTCCTCCCTTCCCTTTAAATTCTTTCAACTTTTTGGTAAATTTCATAATTTCTCTTGGTACATTCTGGAGGCTTGGGTGACTGAGTGCCAAGTCCGGTCGAGGTTGTCACTTGTGCTGGTTGACGTGACAAGTGCCTTACTATACCTGAACAGATGCGCTGTTTGAGAGACGAAAGCGCTCTTGTTGCGACGCGTCGTGCAGCCAGACAGACACGGTAATTATACCTCCAGAAACAGTGTGTACTCCGACAAATCATTGGGACAGCCCTTTAACGGTCTTATGAGTAAGAGTTCTTATGCCGCCGGACATTAATTACTGAGCTAGTTGTGTCTAAAAGCCGAGTGATTTTTGGTATTCGTTATCCAGTTTGAATTGAAAGACTGATTTCCATGTTCGGAAACTTTCAATGACTATTATTTGTGGGAACAAATTAACTCCCTGTAATCCATTTAAATCTGATGTTTTCTTGTTATCATTGTCAAACAAGAATCGCTCTCGTTATGTATAAGAGAGTTTTTGCTTCAGTTGCATATGGAATTTGTAACTCTTTGTAATGTACATTTATTGCAATTTCTTAGCTTCAATTAAAGATAATTGTTTGTTTGCTATGTTGCACCTGTAAGACAAGGTATTGCGTTGAACTTTATTTTGCATAGACAGATGTTTAAGATTAATGTTAAATATATTTCTGCCTGTAAGCAGTAATGAGTACCAAATAAACCAATATTTTAGGATCTTTTCAAATATTAATAACAGAAGCAATGGTTTCACCTCTGTTTCCTGAAATTAATATAGATATGTGCTTTGCATAAGATAGTGGAAGGTGGCGATTATAAATCATGCAAGGTAAGCAATTAATCTGCCCCCCAGCAATCCGCTACACCATGGTAATTCATTTCAGTTGCTGAATCTTTTATCTACAGAAGAAACTTTCCCTCCCTCTTCCTTACGCCTGAAATCCATTGCCAGCTATAAATCTCTTCCCTTCCAAATACTAACCCTAATTCTTCCACAAATCCTCAGACGATCAGAAGTATGACATCAACAACGACAGCAAACGTTATCCAGAGGTATCTTCTTTTTAGCAAAGGAAAATCGTTTGAGCAAATGTTACGGTTTCCGTACCAGTAAATATGAATGGAGGTTGAGTATGAAGTCGGAAGGAACATTCGTAAATTCCGTCCATCACAACGGCTGAAACTCCCTGCTACCTGGAAATGTGAAAGAGTTATTTTGCCTCACTGAAGCTTGGATATAAAACCTAGACGTAACATACAGTAGCAATAACTTTGGCTTTTTCCATATCACGACAAGCATTTTCATATAAGTTATTTTCATTAAATCTAAAAACCCTAAGGAAGAGCGGCGTTTTATACGTTTCTTAAGTGCTTTGCATTCGCTCCTAATTTTTTATGTCCAGAAGCAATAATTTGTACTTACAAAGATTATCTATGCGTGGAACGAAGTACCAACTTCCGGTGTTTATGTCGACATTTTGTTTTTAAACTGCATACAGCTGAGACTACATTCGTGACAGTAATTGCTGCCACGTGCATTCGTATTATCCCCATAAACACGGATTTCAATATAAATATCTGAGTACGATCAGAGTTACTAAGTGCAACTGCCGAAATTATCGTTAGTGAACTAGAGCTACAAAATGCACTATAAACTTCACAATCAGATTGAAACATGCAATCAGAAACCAAATGTTATATTATATCATGGCATTCTTAATGTCCGAGTATCGTGTTCAGTGCTTTGAAACTACAGTAAATTGCAGTAACAGTTGCGACTTCACGTTTATTAAATTTAAGGAGCGGTACCAATAAATAACTGGAATCATTGGGTGATTTTCCTCAATGCAGATAATAAATTATGAATATGACTGCCAATGTAATTTGCAGTCTCCATTCATTATATATTTATAATTTGGTACTACTAAATTTTAATTGACTTTGCGGAATTAGTGAACCACCCGGAAGTAATTTAAACAGAATCATTACTGATTTTTTCGTTCGTCGTTTTCTAAATTGCAGAAATCTATGCCAACTTGTTCGTTTCAGGAACAATTTAATCAGTAAACTTTAGTAATGTACTTGAATACCGGGAATCGATCAATCTGCTGACCTGACTTCCCGATAATTGTCTTTATGTGCTTTTCTATAATTGTCTAGGCGGATATTGTTGAAGTATCTCTCCATCTGAGACACATACGTTGGGTGGCCTAGGGGTCTGAAGCGCGCGCCCCCCCCCTCCCCCTCCCAAAGCACCAAGTCACGCCGGACCACATGGATTTTATGGATTTAGGGGACTTTTTTTTTTTTGCTCTGGATCCGCCATTGCATTTCAATGCGTTAATTCATCTCTACGCGTACTTCCTTATCTATACTTTTTAATGTTTCATAGGTGAGAAAACGCGGACAGGACCGACTTTGACAAGCTAGTTGAACATCAGAGCACGGTTGTGAATTGAACGATACGTCCCTGCCAGATTATTGAAATACTGGGAAAACACTATCCACGTTTGATCATTCAAGAAATCTGAGACAGTATTATCTTAAGATTCGTTTGTTCATGCCAATAGGCTCATGCAGCTGAAGGTTTAGCTGTTTGGCAGATTTGTGCCACGAAGAAACATTCTGAGATCAGCCACGCACACCCAGCTTGTCGTTGAGAAACGGATTATTACTATTAATATAATGTTCTCGGTTGACTAGCCGAGTCAACAAGTTGTTTACTTGCGATATTTCGGCGATCTATTCACCAGAAGATAATTAAATTAAAAATAATGCATGGAAGGCAAAATATGATCAAAACCACAAGCTGGCAATCGATTTCGGGCAAAAGGGTGTCGGAAGATTCTCTTTTTTAGGTAAAGGTGTCAGAGATTGGAATAAGTTACCAAGAGAAATGATGAATAATTTACCAAAAACGTTGAAAGAATTTACAGTTGAATTTTTTAGAGGGCAGATGTAGATGTGTGCAGGAAAGGGGGAAATTGCCACCGGAGCGTGCGCTCCATTGCAGTTTTAATTAAATTAAATTGAACAGTGATTTAGATCGCCAAATATCGTGTGCAAACAATTTGTTTACTCGGCTATTCACCCGAGTGCATTATTGTAATTCTGAAAGTCGAGATAAACTTCGTTCATATGCTGATTACTAATACTGACCCGGTGATTAAAGGGTCAGTGAATGTGTGAAAACGAATCCGTGTCATAAGCGCCAATCATGTTACTCCCTCAGTTTCAGAGATGCTGATTGAACCACGCGGGAAGAATCTTCCACCGCCTGTTGAAGAGGCTCCTTTCACAAATTATCATCAGAAATGTGAAGATTAATGGAAAACGGATGCAAGAAAATTGTCGGAGCGCGCTGAAGACAATCATCGAGTATGGGGCAGGAGAACAGAGCTTCATCTAGAAGCAGCTGAATTGCGTAACATCTGGCCGCCCTTGACAATAGAGCAGTTCTCCCATAATTGGTGAGCGACGAGAACACTTTCTCCACACGACCTGTTCGCTTATCCATTAACAGCATGGACACCTCGGCCTTGGCAACACCATTGTACTGACAAATCAAATCAACATATGACATTGTTACGCGGAGGATTGTTCGGCCGCCAGGCGACAGGGTTTTCCATTCGCGGCGCCATGCGCCCCTTGCCGTGGCTAACTAACGTAACCCGATAACCCTACTGTCATCAGTCTTTCGACTGGTTTGATGCAATCCTCCATCCCTTCCTATCTTGTGCTAACCTCTTCATCTCTATATATCCCTTACAATCGACGTCCTCAATTATCTGCTTCATATATTCTAATCTCTGTCTTCCTCTACAGTTCTTCCCTCCACTAACAAATTAACCAATCCAGCATGTCTCAAAATATGACCTACCAGCCTGTATCTTCTTTCTGTAAGCTTCTTCCACAAACTTCTTTCCTCACCCATTATTTCCAAAACTCGTTCATTTCGTACTTTGTCTGTCCATTTAATTTTCAGCATTCTTCTGTAGCACCACATTTCAAATGCTTCAATTTTTTTTTCTTTCTGGTATTCCTAAAGTTCATGTTTTGCTATCATAAAGTGCTGTGCTCCACACGTAGAGTAGGTCGAGTTAAGAACCTCTGAAAATCCCAGCCGAGACCGGAATTCGAACCGGGTACTATTCGATCTACAGTATGGCGTCTTGACACACTGAGCCACCGGACCGCTATTGTACTGACAGCTGACATGTATCGAAAGACCCTTTGCCCATAGAGCAGTTGCGACCAGTAACCATGCTCATGATTCTTGGTTGTAAACTGTTTCCAATAAATGAGAATTTATAGTTTCATAGTTTGATAATTTATTACAATGTGCTTATTTATTTATTTATAACTCCCTCCCATACTATTAATAATACATCCAAACCATTGTGCCACAGTCAATGGTTTAAATCAGTGGTGGCCAACCTTTTCAGCAGCCGGGCCAAATTTTAGAAATAGAATCTTGATTCGGGCCGTACGTACTACTTTCTTGGAAAAGCATACTTGAATATTTTTATGGAGGAAAGAAATGATTAAAAATGTAACGTTAACACTTAATGATGTTTTAAAAATATGGTTATTTAATTTACTGCGTTCAAGTCTAAAGTAGTGGTGCTGAGTGTTGTCATATCACCGTTGAAATTTAAATTTTATAAATATAATGATCCAGCTCCACGGGACGCTTGTTGACCTACGGCGAGCCGCAGGTTGGCCGTCCCTGGTTTAAATAATATCTTAAATAATAAAATTAATTAATAGTAAAGTAGTCTGTAAATTACAAAGTTTTTCTTTAAGTGCTTGCAAATAAACACTAAATAAAACATAACATCGAAGTTTCTCTCAGTCTTCTCGGGTGACTGGCCGAGTGAACAGGGTGTTTTCACGCGATATTTCGGCTTCTGGTGAAGATGGTGACAGAGTTCTGGATCGCCGAAATATCGTGTGAAAACACTCTGCCCACTCGGCTAGTAGCCCGAGAAGACTATACTAACTAAATAAAACGTTTCAAATTGTTAACTTTTCCAAAAGAATGTTTGTTTCCTTAAAGCAAATCTTAGAATAAAACCGAATATTTTGATTTAAGAAAAAGAACTCCTTTGTTATTTTGATGTTTTGGATTGTTAGAATTTAAACTTTCTAATTGTAGAGAGAGTTTTTGAAGACTTAATCTTGGTTTTATAAATATAGAATTGATACAACTCACATTTAGTTACTGTAGTGTTTAAAAAATTTTCACTGGCGTTCGGAATTTATGGTTACCCGAAGTAGCAATTAATGTAAATTTTGTCTGCTATCACTTAATCATTGGTTACGTCTTATGTCCTTCAGGTTGAGGTGTACATCTCTTGTTAAGAATTAAATTACTTTTGTTTGCATAAATTATCAATAATAATAATATAAAAATATTGTTAATGGTTGAAATTGCTGATATGAGGAATCGGGATGTTGCTTTACATATCGACAACACCGCTGTACCTAAATTTGACATTAATATAAGTTTATTGTATATAACGACTCTTCATCAAATATTATTAAAAATAGAATGACACAATTAAACAAACATCTTGAAATCCGACGGTGGGTTAATTTTACATAATTTCTCAGGGTTTCTATATATCTGTTCGTTAAGCAGAGCGGGGAAATGAGTTTTTCTCTAGGGCAACACTGGGTTGAGCGATACGATAACGATTTGCGGTGATCACCATATCAGTGGAGTTACCATTTAGCGGAGGCGCCGAGTCTGCTGCCCGCAACCGTCCGACGCGATGGTTCCATTTCCTGCTGGCCGTCGGAGACCCACGTCCACTCGGATGACGACATGGAACATAAGAACCACCACAGACCACACCGGCGTTAGTCACCGTGCATCTCTTTCTGCAGGCTGGCCACGCACTCACCACACAGCTCGCAATCCACTGTACTCCCCCACCGCGTCACCCTAGCGGCAACGCTTTGTTCCTTCACTGAGGGCTACCTACCCCAAGGTCACATTCCGGAACGCAGCTGGACAGTTACCTTTGTTCGCACCATCCACTTGTGTGAGCAACGGGTCGAGCTTCTCGCAAATATTTTCCATGTATTGTAGCAATACACTACAAGGTATAACTAAATAATCAAGCGAAAATAATGTTTTACATTTCTACATCTCGGTTGAATGGGCAATAGATTGAAAAGTTCAATTAGTAGATTTATTTACATCGCTTAATGAGACGTAGATTTTCGCGTTTTTGAAATCCAATTTCCATAGTAGTAGTCTAAAGGGAATGCATGGCTAATATCACTGCGTATGCTGGCTGCTTTTAGGTATTATTAACAAACCATCACAATAAAAGAACGATATTTGAAAAATCAAATAAGCTATTTGTAAAATACATCTTTCTTCTGTACTCAAGATTACTGTTTTTATAATGGAGTTGACATCTTTCTAATGACAGTGCTACTCCAACTATGGAAAAGATGCTAGAATATATTGTCAACGCAAACAAGACTATGCTAGTAGCGGTGCTGCACCGTTACAAGATCAAAGACTGAGTGAATATTGCATGAAACATCCAAAGGACCGGTTGTATCAATCTAAATGTGCAGCAAGACTCGTATTAATGGCGTGGTGATTGGTACTGTGATTGGAGAATAATTGCATCTCGGTTGAACAGAGCGGAAATCCAATTATTCATCAGACACAACGGAATCTAATAATTACTAATTCCATTAACCCTGCGTTATCATTTCTCGACTGATTTTGGCAAGTGCTTCAAGTCTTGCTGTAAATTTAACTACAATGTTGAGCCAATCTCCTTTAAGATCTTTGTAAGACTTCTCCTTTAAGAACACCAGAATCGGTAACTAATTTTAACATTTTTTTGCGCACTTTCATCGTTCTCTTGATTCGTTTAATTAGAACCTCCAATACTTCCTATCCTGATTCATTTTGTTCATCTCAACGTATACTACTTTGACCATTTCCTTCATCAATATGTTAACAATTCCTGTATTTGTTAAAATGTTACTCCCCATCCTGCCTCTTCTTTTTTGCAAACTTCTTTCTCACCCATGATTTACAGCACATGGACATTTCATATTTTATTTTTCCACTTAGTTTTCAACATTACTCTGTAGTACCTCATTTCAAATACGTACAGTCATTGTCAGGCTGAATTAATTTTATTAATATTTATTTATGAAACGGATATCCGCATGCGCAAGTGTGGAACTTGCGTGTGAAATCCTACATCCACTTTCGCATCCGCAATTTTTAATGCGGATGTATTGCGGATGTCTTGTTGACATTGCAAAATTATTATTCTTTTCTCTTTATATGAGATTCTGCCCATCGTCGCTTAGCTAACAAGAAAGTGGTTGTTTTTTTTTTTTTTTTTACGATCTTGCAATAAAAGTAGCAATGAACTGAACGGTGTTCAGTGGCGTAGTAATCGGAGGGCTAAGTGGTGCCGTGCCTCGGGGCCCCCAAGCTCAGGGGGACTCAAGCTCAGCTCAGGGGAGCCCCCAAGCTCGGTGAACCCCTGCCAGCAAACCTCACACGACTTAGAGCCCCAATTTTTTTTTTTTTTTTTTTTAATAGGACATCCGTGTAGGACTACCGTAGGATTCGCTCACCCAGTCACGCTGATGGAACGGGTCGAACAAAATGTTCCAGGCAATCCTTTCCACTCGTACTTTCTCGCGGCAAACCATGTGTCATTATCTCACACTCGTAGGATGTTACTTCCAATATCCATAGCATTTGGACAGCAAGGAGCCGTTTTGGTTGCTTGGGAGTCCATCAAGATCCAACACGTCCTACATGTAGTCCTGTAACCCCTTTCACGGCCCATCAAGAGTTCTTTATCGACTTTCGGAACATTGTAGGTCCTACAAGTTGTACTGTGAATATGCCACTATAGCGGGTGGTGGCACGAAACCGCGCTTGGTGGGTGAGCGGTAACGCTCTAGCCTCGCATTCGGGAGGACACTAGTTCGAATTTCCGTCCGGGCATCCAGATTTGTTATTCCATGGTTTCCCCAAATCACTCCAGACGAATGCTTCCTTTAAAAGGCCATCGCCGAATTACTTCCCGTTCCTCGCTACCATCCTTACCCGACTCTATAGACTTCGTCGTCTTATGCAGAAGCAAAGAAGAAGAAAAAAAAAGCGAGTACGGAGATGTGCGGTGGCGTGGCATTGTGTTGATGCTTGAATTAGACGCGCCACGAACTCCGCTAAATTCATGTGACAAAGATTGGTTTTGAGACGAGTGCATAGTTATGTAAGTAATTTAATTAACTTGTGAAATAACCCCCTTTTTTGTTGTTAAAACATGAGGCCAAAAATAAATCAATATGGCAGTATTATACAGAAATAGACTTTACTTATGAAAAAAGATAAAATTTGGCATTAAATACATATTTATTTATTTTAAATTTATTTTTGATAAAGTATTAAAATATTAATAATAATAAATTTATTTTTCAACCTCCGCATCCACTTTTGCAAAACATTCACATCACGTCAAGCACTGAGCATCCGCAAAGATGACTTCTATTACAACTCTTGTCGAAACGTCGTATGCTTCAATATTTAAACGGCAGTGGTCCTGTGAATATGTAAAAATGCAGCTACAGACGAAATATGATGAGGAAGAAGAATTGTGAATATTCTTTTTTGTTTCTACCACCAAGAACACGATAATTATAACTTTGATTCTGAATATATTATTTTGACAGCATTGAAAGTTCTCTGTCGATAAAGTTGTATTTAAAAAGCTCAGTTTTTTTCTAACACGTCACCGAAAGGTTCTTAATGTCTGCTTACAAAGAATGAGAATATTTTAGAACGTTTTGTCATGCACCCCGTATGAATTATTTTCAATATTTGAGCAGTGGTTGTTATTCGGATGATTAAATTTAAGATAAAATTTCTTCTGATTCCCTACGTTTAATATTTGCTACTTCTACATCCTTTCAGCTTATAGAAGCCTTTAATACGCCAAGTGGTTTTCAAAGCAGCTCCGTAATCAATAGTTTATTCTATGCCTGTCAACGTGTTCTAATGGAAATGATGTTTTTAATAATAGTGCATTGTCTCTGCCCTTTCTATTCAGTCAGATATTTATAGTCTTTCGGTGATTCTTTGTGCTCGAAATAAGCTATAATGAGTTCTATAACGTCGGGCAGCTTCGTTCTTGCTTCGAGCTTTCTCCACGGCAGTTAATTTCAGGCACCTTTTGGACGAAGCGTGCGCCGAACTCGCGCGATTGTATTGTCGTCCCCCAATTCATCCCCTTCTTACCTGACACTTTCTGCTTGCTTTTCAACTTAAATTGGATGTCAGCCGAAGGCAAGATTGTGATCTAAACCTATTTCCGCTTCGAAAAGTGTCGCAACTTCGCACAAGGGACTTATTTACTAATTCCAAATCGAATTGGTTCCTTTCTGTGGAGTCTTATGTATTGGGCTGTGTGACATTGTCGAAGCTTTCATAATCTGGACGTCAGTCTATTTGATTGGGCAATTTCAACGGTAGTTTCTATCCGATAGGCATGGAAATAATATAAGCAATTTGTGTATCCCCCATTCTTACGTCAAGGATAACTTGAATAACAAGACTTTAAAGAGGAAAAAAAGCGGCTTAATTTAGGTATTACTACGCTCAAACCGCTTAGAGAATTACCAGTTCGGCATTTGTAATTAAAAGGGAAACAGACTAACTTATCGTGAAAAATATAGAGGACTAATTATAATGACCAAAGACAGCAACAAATGCCATAAAAATCGCATTAGTGAAGGGACACGTGTAAATGTCGCAAAAAGTGTTATACAAATAAATAAATAAGTAAAAATCTATAGTAAAAAGTATTAGTTGGAAAATTTGTGAAGCTACAGAAAAATCTCTTGACAATAGACGAAGGAATTGCAGTAGTAGCAGAGGGAACATAGTAGAAAAGTACAAAAAATATGTCAGAATATTGAACTTTTTTTTAACTTCTTAACGTCTCTTAACAGCGAGGTCTTCAGAGACGGGAAAGCATGGGGGGCAATGAATGGGAGAGAATTCGGTCATGGCCTTTTGAAGGAAGCATCCCGGCATTTGCCTGGAGTGATTTGGAAAACCATGGAAAACCCAAATCTGGATGCCCGGACGGGGATTCGAACCACCGTCCTCCCGAATGCGAGGCCAGAACGCAATATTGAACAACTAAGTCCCAAAGCCCGTCAAAAATGACGGGTTTAACGGAGTGTTGTGGTAATTTATTTCTCTGCAGTTGCTTAAATAAACAGAATTGTTATAAAATAAAGCTAATTGTTATTTATCGTAACTTGTGCTTTAAAAAAGCTTCAGTTGTAAACTTGGCCCAGGATTCATTTCTGCCTAGTCCCAACTCCGCTAATATTGCCGCTAGAAAAGCAAAGCTTAAATCACAAGCGAATTAATACATTCCTTGTATCGCATGTCAGTGTCACCATGCATCGCGATTTAAACTTGATCCCAAATCTTCACAGGTTTCTTATTACCTGTGATTAACGTCTGACACGTCTTACATCGGCTGAAATAATGACCCCAGTGAAAACGAAGGATGCTAAAAATAAACTACATCTTACGCTATGCCACATAATATTTAATTGTCGTTTAGGTCACATAGATCGTGGTCAATTTGAACTTCTTTCATTCAAACCATGTAATTATTTCAGTAAAAAATTAAATGATAATTAATATGCCAATTTAAACGAAATACATACTTTTCTTTAAGTGTTCTGACAGTTAATTTCTTAGCAATTGCTTAACAAAATATAATAGTTATAAAATAAAATTCAATGTAATTCTTCCTGGCATGCGCTGTAACAAAAAGTTTCCATTTCCATCTGGGTACAGGTTGCATTTCAACCTAAACACTTACTACTCTGAACTTGCCGCCAGAAAAACAATACTTCAATCTCACACACATTAATACATGTACTGTATCGCATTTTAATGGCAATAATGCATCACTATTTAAATTTGGGCTCTAGCGTAATCATTGGCACTGATAAAGGCCTTTTGGTATGAAAATTGTTACACACGTTCGATAGATTATATTGTTTAATGTGTGTTGCTCCCTCTTAGAGCTGTAAAATATATACATACCTCACAAACTTCACTTATAAAGTGCCGTAACACGAGTGACTGGGAGGAGCTATATAGCGAAGTGTAATGAACGATATTATTAGGGAATATGTTACTATCACAGCTATCAAAAATATAAATACGGAACAAATTACACACAAAAAACTGCAACAACTTTGAACCGTTAGCGAACGAAGGAATTTAGTATTTATAGTGGAAATGCAACCTGTACCAAAATGGCGTTTGGTTCTTGTTATTAAAGCATAATTCACTAGAAATTTGGATTTATTAAACATTTTAATTATCATGATTTTCAAGCAGAATCATTAGCAGCGCCTGTGGATAGGTTGGAATGTAGCCTGTACCAGAATTGCATAGATGCTTCCTTTTATATCTTAATGGGCTTTGTTTTAATTACAAAGTTGGTTTGAATTTCATCGTTTTTAGTCATTGAAGCATTTTGTTGCACGTAATATTAAAAAAAAAAGAAAAAAAATTATTCATGCCCACCGCTGTAGCGTCAAATGCCAGTTGTAATTCTGACCCATGCTAAGTAACAATCTAGTCAAAGGTTTCGCTAACATTGTTGTTAGAAAATTAAAACTTTTATCTTACATATTTATGGACATGAGCGGCCTGGAAGCTCAAAGAACTGAGTCTAGAGTTCAGGATCACTGAACCTGAGCTACAGTAAGTTTATCATGTAAGATACATGAATGTAAATATGTAATTTTTTTTCTCTCAATAAAGATTATAGTATTTTTTTTAAAAAAGCTTGCTTTCAAAAAGTTCGTTGCTCCGGTCCCGGGTTCGAGTCTCGGCAGGCGCAGGAATTTTTAAGAATTGTGTTTGATCATATGAACTATGCCAGGTCACTCCGTGTTTCTGATTCCACGTTCAACTGTAGGTCCCAGAGGAAAGGAACTGGCCATCATGCCTCTGACACAATGGCTTAGAATGCCTCCTTTGGGAAGATCCAACCATCTTTGGGTTGTGGACTAAGTTAGTTTTTATGTATGGACAAAGAATTTAAGGAATACTTCTATTTACCAAAAGAATAATACGTAAATATAACCATCTAATGATTTATATGACGGTTTAAACGCAATACATACTTTTTTTCAATGTTCTGTCAGTTAATTTATTTGCGGATGCTGAGAAATGTTATTAAATAACATGCATAACCAAGAAGAATGGCGTAAAGCGTGACGTTATATAGTGACGTCATGACGTGACAGGTGACGTCATACATGACAGACTTTCTTATTATAATATTAGATAACTCATGTGAAAATTAGAAACCAGTTGTAACAAAGTCGTACAGTAAGAGCACAGCCATTGTTGTGGATAAGGCCAACGAGATTATGTTGTATATTAACAAAGATTCAGAAACAATTTTTTTTAAAATGTATGTTTGAGCCAGAAGCTGATGTGAAGTCCAGTCCTGATCTAATAACTATAGATTGAAACCCAAGAGCATGGAAAAGTAAACAGAGAAAGTAGGCTGTAGGTGGACGACGTAAAAGAATCTCACATGGAACAGAAATATTAAAAATTATAAACAGTTTAACTGATGGAGGACGGAAATTACTAATTGTTGATCACCTGATGAAGAAGAGAAAGTTCTGAGAGTAAAGGGATAGTTGTGAGATTTAAGGAAAAAAACAGAGCCGATTACATGGAATTACGGGAAAAGAAGGTAATAAAATACTTAACATAAAAGAGAAGGAACGGCTGCGCGCATTAAAGTAGAAGTGAGTGTTTATGAATGTTTATGCAAGATAGTATCGTGATTAGCTTATGCAACAAGCACGTTGGGATGAAATTGGAAAAGGATTAAGTATATCATGTAATTGCAATTTCTTTTATTTTGTCTGTTGACTTTATTCAGTCGCTTTTCGTTGATATTCAACAGTCAGAATATTTCTGACCCAGATAATGTGAATTTTGGCGTTTAAAAAGTAATAACTGGAATTTTTTTATTGTTACATATCTTTCTCATTTTCAAAACAAAACCTTTCCTCATTAGTAACAGCTATTGTTGAGTATGCTGTCATATGTCATTACTAATAAGCACATGTAATAAATAAAATTGTTATTTGGTCATACTGTAATAAATACGACAACCTAACGAATCTTTTAGTAATCGTGGCACTAACCGATTAAATTTAAACAACTTACACTTTAATTGATTGTATCTACGAGAGTGAGTCAAATGAAAACCTTAAATTTGTAATAAAAAATCGAAATTTCGCGCAGTTATCCTGTAAGTTGGTAAGCGTGCTGCAAGCAGCGTACAGAAAGGCCTGTAGGTGGCAGTATTGTACAGATGCACAAATACCGTCGCAGTATCAGTATAAAGATGCCTTCTCCACTTGAGACTTGCACCAGGGAAGAACAGCGTTCTGTTATTCGGTTTTTGAGTAGTGAAGGTGTGAAACATACTGAAATTCATCGAAGAATGAAGGTTCAGTACGATGATGCATGTTTGTCACAGCAGCAAGTCTACGAATGGAGTAGTTCGCAAATGGTGTGACTTCAGTGGAAGATGCTCCTCGTTCAGGTCAGGTACAACGAGTTGTGACTCCACAGAACATTGCAGCAGCTGAAGCCATAGTGATGGAAAACCGCCGAGTGACACTGAATGACATTGCAGCATGTTTAAAGATTAGTCATGGTTCAGCACATGCATGATGTGCTCCAGTTTCACAAAGTGTCTGCTAGATGGATGCCACGGCAGCTGACTCCTGAATTGAGAGAACGACGTGTTGATGCTTGTGAAGAACTTCTTCGGCACTTTGAACGAGAAGGTGATGGCTTCCTTGCAAGAATCGTTACTGGGGACGAAACCTGGGTTCACTTCCACCAACCGGAAACGAAGAGAGCGAGCTAGGAATGGCGCCATTCCTCACCACCAAAACCAAAGAAGTTTCGAACGGAACCATCAGCAGGGAGGGTTATGCTGACTCTCTTTTGGGACGAAAAAGGCATCATTTTGGAGCATTACATGCCTAGAGGGACCACTGTCACCAGTGCATCATACACAGATCTCCTAAAAAATCATCTTCAGCCTGCAATCAAATCAAAGCGACGTGGATTGCTGTCATCAGGTGTCCTTTTGCAACATGACAATGCAAGGCCCCATACTGCCCATACAACAGTTACAAACAATCACAGACCTGCATTTTGAGTGTCTTCCTCATCCACCATACTCACCAGACCTTGCCCCAAGTGATTTCCATATGTTTGGATCACTCAAAGAAGCACTGGGAGGAAAGAAGTTCCGTTCTGATGAAGAGGTACGCCACGCGGTGCATGAGTGGTTGCGTTGACTACCAAAAGAATTTTTTTCTTAAGGAATTTATGCACTTTGTAAGCGCTGGAGGACTTGCATTGAGCGTGGGGGAGATTATGTTGAAAAATTATACAGCTCACCCTCGCAAAAACAACGAGGTTTATTCCTTCATCGAAAGCCACAAAACAATTCTTCCCTCCGTACCGAAGTGTTTGTTGAGCTAACAGTTTCCACCGCCTAAAAGAAAATGAGTTCATATGACGTTGCGCGACGTGAAGTGAGGTGTCGTTAGTGTAGTTCTAGCATGACATCATGGCTATAACATGATATCGTGGAGGCGCATGAGATCATGTGACATGACGGCAGTGTAGTCCTGCCTTTAAAGGAAGGTTCAAAACCCAGGCATAGAGTACTGGCTATCCTGAATAACCCAAAAACTACAGATTTTCCCCACACACCGTGGCTAGATTTTTTTCCGGCTCTGCTTGCCAGAAGGTTGTCTACAAACCAACTACACATAGAGAGGAAGGCAGACGTCATTAAAGACGGCAGGTACTTTCCTCCTGCATGGAGGGAGCAGGTAATAGATGCCAGATGTCCCGCCATATTGCTCCTGCACTTGTATTAAGGCCGAAAAAGACCACCGCTAGATGCTACATAAAAGCGGTAATAAACATGCCAGATAAAAGTTATAAGGGGTGATAAGTGCATCAGATAAAATGGCAATTATATTAGGTAGAGGGTGCCGTTGACACATCATCGACAGAAAAGGGAGCTATAATCCCTCTTCCAAGTAGTGACAAGAAATGAGATGGAATCCTTGTATGCTTACTACTCAAGCGTCTGACTGGAATGATATATGTTGTAACTATGGTAACTAGCGACAGAGATGTCAATCTTGACAGGGGTGAGCAGCTGCCGATTCATCCTTCTGTTGTGCCGCCAGAAGAGATCGGGATGGAGAACGTTTAATTTTGTGTTCAGATGGCTACAAATTGGCGATATGATTCAAGTCCCGATGAAGTCAACAAATTTTCTCATACAGTGTACTTGAAACGAACACCGATATTGTAGTCTGAAGCTATAGCTCCCATCCATTTTTTTAAATTATCATGATATTAAATTATTTTGCTATTTATGATCAAATTAGTTTATTATTATTATTAGTTTATTAGATCTTAAGCGATCCATGATTAAGGAAATACTTGTTCGCAAGGTTGCTCACAAGCAGACAATGTGTATTAGCAATTATCGAGAGTATAATTAAATATTGTGCATATAACTGTGGTGCGGAAATGGGTAAAATTCAGCGTACAGCTTAGAAAGTAGGCATTGTCTTCAGAGTCCCGTTAGAGGCCCTCGCCATCCCGCCGTCAGTACAGGTAGGAAGGGGTGAGGAGCCGGCCCTTCACGGGTTCCGTTAAGGGACTGCTTCGAGGCCGGGGTCACTGCACCACGCGAAGCGATGGCTTCGTGGGTGGGAAATAACAAACTCCCGAACACCCGTACATCGCCGAGCATTGTCTCAGCCACACGACGGAAGCACGAACTATAGTCGCAAATGAAACAGATGTTGGGAGACACGTGATTTCAGTGACCACGCCTCCTACCAATACTAGTAGAGTTAGGAGGCACGTGATTAAAAATACTGTGGATTTTCTCTGTCCATGGGTGTCTTCGAGACGACGGAGAGAGGCAAGAGATTGCCTGCGGGCAGGAGAGCCTGCAAGACGGCACTTGGTCATGGCGTTCGACGCAGGGATGACTTGCCTGGTCTACATTGAAGGTGCAGCCGACGGCAGAGAAAAATTGCCGCCACCTCTGGCTGAGTCTTGCACAAGTGTTGCTTGTCACCAGATGCTGCGTCTATGGTAAAGTGTTACCCAACCAGGCCCGCACAAAGTTTCATGAGGCAGTTTAAAAACCCTTAAGTGTCCTTTGAGACAAGAGGTTTCTGCTCTTTGCATACTGTGCCAACTGAACCAGACTGCACAATTTGTCAAAGACCATATGTTTATTTCCGAAGGCACCTTGCACTTCCAATTTTGTTTGTTAATTTCGAATGGAGATTGTTCCCATTCAGATGGCGCCCGAGATATACAGGGTTACTACAAAACAATCATTCACGTTTAGAACCCGATTTATTCAAACGTATTATACTTATAAATACGATTGATATATGCAAATTACCACAAAATATCCAAGTTTGTACACCAGGAGGCGTGGCAGCACTAGTTCAGTATCGGTAACGAGTTCAATTCAGTCTCTCCCGAAATGGAGGCAAAGCGATAAAAGAGTTTATGCGTCCTAGAATATGCGAAATGTTCGTCTGTCATAGCAGTGCAACGTACTTTCAGAAGGCAGTATGGAAAAGAA
This sequence comes from Vandiemenella viatica, assembly GCA_031002005.1. Classification (NCBI taxonomy): domain Eukaryota; kingdom Metazoa; phylum Arthropoda; class Insecta; order Orthoptera; family Morabidae; genus Vandiemenella; species Vandiemenella viatica. The sequence goes on from CM061920.1 coordinate 132,826,921, forward strand.
CCGCCTTGTAAACAAAGCATTTTGCGGTGGTATCGTCAATTCAAGGACAATGGTTGTGTATGTAAAGGTAAAAGCACCGGTCGACCACAAGTGTCAGACGAAACAGTGGAGAGAGTGAGGGAAAGTTACGTGCATTCTCCAAAGAAATCAACGAACCTAGCAAGCCGCGAACTTGGTACACCGCAGCAAACTGTTTGGAAGATTTTGCGAAGACGGATACAATTCAAACCGTATCGTGTGCAGCTCTTGCAACACTTAACGCCGGAAGATAATGTCCGTCGATTTGACTTTTGGATCAGAATGCTGGAAGCATTCCAGGACGACGCTTTCGCTGACAGGTTGATATTCAGCGATGAAGTGACATTCCATTTAACCGGAAAAGTGAATCGTCACAATGTGCGATTCTGGGGTACTAAAAATCCACGTACACTTGTGGCAACTGAAAGAGATTCACCAAAGGCCAATGTTTTATGTTCAATTTCAAAAACAAAGTTGTATGGGCCGTTTTTCTTCTTGAGAATGTGAATGGTTCAATTTACCTAGAGATGTTGCAGTTATGGTTTTTTTCCACAACTAGCTGAAGATTCCACGGATTTTGTCTACCAACAAAACGGGGCACCCCCTCATTGGAACCTCGATGTTCGTGCTTACCTGAACCATGAACTCCCGCATCGTCGGACTGGCCGTGTTGGTAATGATGACCTCGCTTTCTTACCCTGGCCTCCCAGGTCCCCAGATTTAACGCCGAGTGACTTCTTCCTTTGGGGACACATTAAGGACATTGTTTACGTACCCCCACAACCAAAAACGATAGAAGAACTGAAGAAACGGATCAGTGATTCATTGATGAACATTGAAGCGATCACGATGCAAAATGTGTGGATTGAATTGAACTACCGCCTGGATATATGTCGTATTAACATTTGTAGAGTGAGCATAAAACTTGGATATTTTGGGGTTATTTTCATATATCAATCATATTTGTAAGTATAACACTTTGGAATAAATCGGTATTTGAAAGTGAATGATTCTTTTGTAGTAACCCTATATTTTGATTGATTATGAACACGTTCTATCATACGTATTTTACTAATTATTTGTTGAATTTCAATTTGTTCCACTTGAGTTGAGTAACATTAAAGGCAATGATTGTATGCTTTGCTAACCGGCTTATTGGAAACCTGGGCTTTATTTTGGTATTTATAGTAAACCTAAATATGACCAGAGGTGTATACGCCATAACACCCAATAAATTCTAAATGTTTTGTTTACCTGTAATCCCACAAAATTTAGATTCTTGCTTATCTTATTCCAAATTTCTATTTTATGAAGTTAATGAAAGGTAATTGCACGGAATTAAATTTTAATCGTGACTACCAGCCATTACGCTACAATATGAACTGACCTCATGCGAGATAAACGGACCATGGTGCCAACGACGTGAGGTGTTTAACAGGAATTCGGTGATGTGTCTGCGCCAGTCATTAACTACGACCCTTCAGTATGGGGACGAGTTATACCTTAATTTTTACTTGTGCAGAGACAATTTTGCAAATCTTTCAGAGTGAGAAACTAAGCTGCCCAACATTAAGATTTTGCCACGGCAGTGCTTTTGACAGAGACCACCTCCCTCACACCTGCTCCTTGACGGACCTTGCCTCATAATCACGTAGCTGAGAGAACCTGAGGAGCTAAGGCAGTCCTGCGAGGTGGGGGCTGCGCGTTGGCTTCTATTTGATGGGCCGTTAAAAGGGGCAGGCACTAGACTTGCGATATCCGACTCTTCATTTACGCCCTCGCGGAAATGTAGCTGAAAAAAAAACCGAAAGAGTTTTACGGCTACTCCAAGTGGCTGCCGCCCCGGTGCTAAATTTTTATACCCGCTAGCCCGGTCGCGACTAACTTTCGGATTAATAGGCCGTCTACTGCGAATGCCTTCGTCGATTGTCAAGTTTTCACTCCGCTTTCGCGCCCAAAGACGTCTCTAACTGATTTTTTTTTTGGAACGGTTATTGCCTTAAATAATTCCACTGTTAGGGCTACGCTGAATTTAACAGGAGGCAGGAAAAATATTCGAAAGCTGACTAGAGGGAATGAGTAATTTGCTGACTTCAGAATCCACATTTGGGTGTCGCTTTGTTTCCTTAAATATTTCAGTTGTGTATTCCTCAGAGTTATGTGTGTAATATTATCATATTTTGACTGAGTAATGTTTTGTTACCATAATTGCACTCAAAATTTAAGTACCTCAAGTAACCTGCACTATATTTTCTCTTATTCCTACAGCACACCTGGAAACAGTCATTCATTGGACAGAAGTAATAAGAGCAATGGAAATAGACAAAATCAAACCATAGCTATGAACCATGATTATTTCGAAGTATAAGCTAGTTGTGGCAAACACATTGTTTAAGAACCATGCAAGAAGGATATAAACCTGGAAACGTCCTGGCGATACGGGCAGATATCAGCTGGATTATATCATGGTCAAACAGAGATTCAGGAATCAAGTTCTAGACTGAAAAGCTTACCCAGGAGCAGACGTAGACTCTGACCATAACTTGATAGTAATGAAGTGCAGGCTGAAATTCGAGCAAATAAGGAAACAGTATAAGCAGAACGGCCTGTAAGTGAATAAACGGAAACAATCTATCACGAGGGAAAAATTTGCAGAAATGGTAGACTTAGGTCTAAGAAGTAATTCTGAAAGGAGTTCAGCCGAGGACGGCTTTAAAGACTGAAATAATGAAAGCGGGTAAAGAAACATTAGGCTTTAGGGAACAAGCCGTCCGGAAACCTTGGATCACAGAAGAAATTTTGGAGCTGATGGATCAGAGAAGAAGGTACAAAAATGCTCAGGATGAAGCAGAAAGAGAGCAATACAGACAATTTAGAAATCAAATAAAAACGAAAAGCAAAAAAGCAAAAGGAAAATAGCTGCAAGATAAATGTGAAGAAGTAGAAAAGGAAATGGTCGTATGTAAAGTAGATGTGGCATATAGAAAGATCAAACAGAATTTTGGAGAAATTAAGAAAAAATGTGTGAACCTTTAAGCTTCAATGGGAAACCTCTTTTAAGCTCAGACGGTAGAGCTAACCGATGGAAGGACTACATTGAGAAACTGTATGATGGGGACAACTTGAACAATGTAGAAAACACTCTCGGGATTCTAGCCGCGTCAAATAAAAGTCGACTGGCGACGTTTCGAGAGCCGGCACTGCTCCCATTGTCAAGCCCTGCTTAACTAACTAAAACTGCCTAGCGGTAGTCTCTATATAGGGCTACCGGGCGGGAGAGGAGGGGAACTCGCGCGGAGGGCGGGTCTGCTTGGTGACGTCATGTTCCGGTTGTTGTTATGCCCAAATATGGTCCGCTCCCGTGTGTTTCGCAATTGTTTAATAACTGGCCTCCATGTTTGACTTATGTTAAGTCCTTGATCCCGATTTATCACATTGTTATTAACTCTGATTTCAATTGCCTCTTTCACGACACTATCCCAAAAATTATTAGCATGGCAGAGGCTAGACGCGGCTAGAATCCCGAGAGTGTTTTCTACAGTGCTGCCGCCGCGAAAACGTTCACAGTTATTTAACTTGAACAATATCGTAATGGAAAAGGAAGGCGATTTCAACATTGACGAATGACTTAGGAGATCCTGTTTTGAGGACAGAATTTAATAGACCTCTGAATGACTTGAAAGCAAATAAGGCAGTTGGAATTGATGAGATCCCTGCAGAACTTCTTAAATCCCTAGGAGAAGAAGGAATTGAAAGATTATTCAAGGTGATATCGAAAAGTTATGAAACATGTAGCAAGATGACTAGATGAATCATCTCGTACAATTTAAATTAATTATTGTTTGGTTTAATAAATATAAGAAATAAATGGCTATTCTTTTTCGAGTTGGAGACAGAAATCCGCGTCTAGCTAAGAGTTGTGTTAGCGTGAGCGACAATCTGACTTAAGCCAGAAGTGTCCGGTAGGTCGAGACAAAGCGAGGGATTATCCCTATCCCAGCGAGTGAAAATCTTGGTGAGAAAGGACGGCAACTGGAATTTTTGCAGAAAGAATCCTTGAATGGGCCGATCGCTCGGTGTATCGTGGGAAAAATTAGTCCTACCCAACCTTCCGAACAATCCCGATAGAACCCGAAGATTCTTAGCAAATGAGAGGCAATGTATTAGCCAGCAAAGAGGGGATACTTTTGCGAAACCAATCCGATGTGTTAATTTCCTCACGTGATGGAAATTTTACAAATTTCGTCTTTCCGTGATACACGCCGAGGAGAAGAAGAGGGACGAGCTGTGAGAGGCGAGAATACTTCACTTCGTCGAGAACGAACGGTCTGGCCACTGCTTGCCAGAGCAGTGTTCTGGAGGCTTCGATGACTGAGCGCCAAGTTCGACCAATGTTGTCATATGTGCTGGCTGACGTGACAAGTGCCTTGCAGTACCTGGACATGTGCGCTCTTGCTGCGACACTTCGTACAGCCAGACAGACACGGTAATTATTTCTCCAGAAACAGTGTGGACTCCGACGAATCATTGAGACAGCGCTTTAACGATCTGATGAGTAAGAGTTTATGAGCCGCCGGACATTAATTTCTGACTTAGTTGTGTCTAAAAGCCGAATGCTTTTTTGTTTTCTTTTTCTAGTTTGAATTGAAAGACCAACTTCCATGTTTAGAAACTTTCAATAACTATTTTTTATGGGAACAAATTAATTCCCTGGCGCCCAATGAAATCCAGTTAAATCTGATCTTGTTATCATTCTAATAGAAGAATCGCTCTCATTATGCATAAGAGAGTTTATGCTTCAGCTGCATATGAAATTTGTAAATCTTTGTAATGTGCATGTATTGCAATTTCTTAGTTTCAATTAACGATAATTGTTTGTTTGCTATTTCGCAACTGTAAGATGAGGTATTGCGTTGAATTTTATTTTAGCACAGACAGATGTTTAAGGCCAAAGATTATTTTACCTCTGTCTGTAAACATTCATGAGTACCAAATAAACCATAATTTTAAGACTTTTCAAATACTAATAACAGAAATTTCCCTGAAATTAATATATGTGCATTGCAGAAGGTAGTGGAAGGTGGCGATTTAAATTATGCAAGGTAAGCAATTAATCTTCCCCCACCGACCAATCCACTATAAACAGGACAAATTCCAACTGATTTTAATAAAAAAATCATCTTCACACTTCCGAAGAAAGCACAAACTGACAAATGTGAGAATTATCGCACCATTAGTCTAACATCACATGCTTCAAAATTACTGACCAGAATAATATACAGAATGATGGAAAGGGTAATAGAAGAGATAGTAGGCGAAGATCAGTTTGGGTTTAGGAAAAATCGTGGAACTAGAGAAGCAATTGTGGCTTTGAAGGGCGGATCAGGAAAAACAAAGATACTTTTATGGCGTTTATTGATTTAGAAAAAGCTTTTTATAATGTTAGGTTTGACAAGATGTTCAAAATTCAAAATTTTGAAGAAGTCAGGTTTATCGAGATAGAAGAATACTTTATAAACTATATAAGAATCAAGTAACTATAATAACAGTAGGGTATCATGAGAGACATGCATCAGTTAAAAATGGTGTAAGACAAGGTTGTAGTCTATCCCCGTTAATATCAACTTGTATGTAGTGGAAGCAATAGAGAAAGGTAAAGAAAAATTCCATGTGGCATAAGTGTTCAGGGAGAAAAAAACAGTATGCTACGATTTGCTGATGACATTGTCTTGTTAGCAGAAAGGACTGAGGATTCTGAGAGGTTACTGAATGGCATGAACAAAATACTGAAGGAAGATTTAGGACTGAATATAAATCAAAGCAAGACAGAAGTGATTAAATATAGCAGAAATGAAACATATCACAGTAGATTAAATATCAAAGTAGGAGAAGTAAGTGAATTCTGTTACTTGGGAAGCAAAATTACAACCGATGGCCGAAGCAGGAATGATGTTAAAAGCAGAATAACACTAGCAAAAAGAGCCTTCAAAAGAAAGAGAAATCTGTTAGTTTCAAATATTGATCTAGGAATTAGAACTTTTTAAAAGTCTATCTATGGAGCGCAGCACTTTATGGTAGGGAAACATGGACTTTAAGAATACCTGAAAGAAAGAAAATTGAGGCATTTTAAATGTGGTGCTACAGAAGAATGCTGAAAATTAAGTGGACAGACAAAGTAAGAAATGAACGAGTTTTGGAAATGGTGGGTGAGCAAAGAAGTTTGTGGAAGAAGCTTACAGAAAGAAGAGGCAGGCTGCTAGGTCATATTTTGAGACATGCTGGACTGGTTAATTTGCTGGTGGAGGAAACAGTAGAAGGTAAGAACTGTAGAGGAAGACAGAGATTAGAATATATGAAGCAGATAATTTCACTCAATCTAATATCAGAATCTAACCAACAATACTTAAATGCGTTTCGTATTACTGACAGGATACAATAAAAGATAGTTGGGTCACCTTGGTGACAAGATTTAATTGCTGGGATTTTCATTGTTGTGATCCAGTAAGAAATGCCTCGCGTTAAATCCGAACTACACACTTTCTAACAGTGCTACACATAAACAATGTATGCGTTGAGAAAGCAGGCAATTCAGTAGAAGCTGAGGGAATGTCCACAAACCACGTAGCTCCATTTTGGCCTCCTGTGAACTCCCCTCCTCCCCACGTAGCTCGACGTGGCTTTTGCTCCCCCCCCCCCCCTCCTCACGTAGCACGTAGCTTTTCTTCCCTTTTGATTCCAGAAGAATTTGTACTGTTTTCTCTTGTCAGACTATTATAAAATTACATACGGAGATAATTAAATGAAGGAAATAAATATTCACATGTTGTTGTGTGTTCTGTACCTCATCTTAATTGTGAAAAATGATATCAATGGAAAGCTACGTGACCTGGCTCGGAAACTCCTGCCCCCCCCCCCCTTTTTACGTAGCCTTCCATCCAACCCCTCCTTTTTTTAGACCGAGCCAGGTAGTTTATGGACGCTGCCTGACCGCTGAAGCAGCAGAACATTTACCTGACAGGAGACACCCAAGTTACCGAACTGGCCAGATATATCTACGAAACTAACAGTCTTCAGAGCGAAGGGGAAAAGGCTTTCAGATTAGAGCTCTAGCCACAATTACGAATATATGAAACCAACAAACGTAAAAAAACCATTGCTTCTTCTGCACTTCATGGATTTGTAGGTTACTATCTGTTGCTTCTCCATATCTGATTCCATTTTCTTTTTAGTCATCTCACTTTTCTTTTGCCTTCTGATTTGTTGAATGTCACTTCTTTTGTAACTCTTTTATCATCCATTCTTTTAGATAACTCTTCCATTGTTGTTTTCTGTCATATGTGGAATATATTCCTAAATCTTGTAGTATTTCAACATTTATTATTTGTATTGTCTAGCGCAAATAATTAACGTTCCGCATAATATTCATTTCGGCTGCTTCTATTTTTGATTTATGTATGGCAGATGGATCCACTTTTCGCATCCTTACAACTGTAAAGGCGTTGATAGTGTCTTATTGAATTTTGTTAAAGTATTTTTTCTAGTTCTATTCTACTCGACGTGAAACTTCTTATCATATATTTTTAGAAATTCGTCTAATTGCTTACAATTTCATTTGTAGTTTCTTTGTAAAGTAAAATAGGAAATAACTCCTTGACTCCATCTTTGATGTGATCTAAATAATTCAGGTCTTCTAAATTAAAGAAAATTAACTGTCTGAATCATTAGAATCATGATTCCTATGAACATGGAGAGACGAGTTGATTTAAGAAGGGGACGGACATATTAAGCACGCAAAGTGATCACTAAAGCTACCAAATACACACACACACACACACACACACACACACAAACCGTAATAGTATCACTACTCCCATTCATTTTTATGACAAATTTACTATTATTATTAATGATATTGATATATGTAACATTTATTAATTATAGATATAGTGAATAATTGTATTAACGTTTGTAACCTGGTTTGTTATAATTTTGGGATTCCACAGTCAGTAGTTTGCTTAGTAACCGGGGTAGCACGGTGCAGTTAACTTAGTTGTGTAAGGCACTTTGGCGCTGGGCCAGTGATCGCTGGTTGGGCGCCTGCATTGTAGCAGAGCAGGGCGCGAGCAGTGTGTGTGTCGCGGCGCTCGCAGCCAGTTCGTGCCCTCTGTACACAAGCTAAAATAGCTTGCGAAATGTATAAGAAACTCATGTCGATTTAACATAAGTGTGATAGGAATTGTGTCAATGAACGTTATTAACTAAATTCAATAATATTTATACAAGAACAGTGAGTTCTTCATTTCCAGACTATGACAAAATACTCTGAATTTGTTTATCCGACTTTTTTTTTTTTTTTACTTATTGCTTTACCCCTAGCCGACGGCTAAGGTCATTAGAGGCGGGATGGGACTGGGGACAAGGAACGGGAAGGAATTCGGCCATGGCCTTTTTGAAGTAAGTATCCCGGCATCCGCCTGGAGTGATTTGGGAAAACAATGGAAAACCCAAATCTGGATGTCCGGACGGGGATTCGAACCCGCGCCCTCCCGAATGCGAGGCCAGAACGTTAACCGTTCACCCACCACGCTCGGTTTGTTTATCCGAGCTAACGGCTTACATGTGTTGAAAGAGGTGAATTTGGGCCCATCTCCTCTAAATACTACGTCGCCATCCAATGTCAGGATACGGCTACCACTTCAGGATAAGCTCACAGTTGGGCGAATCTGCTAGGAAAGCTCACAAAACACACACACGCGCGCGCATACAAGTCCTGCATTATGTGATCACACCGTTATGCAGGTACTGTTGTGAACAGAATCTAATCATCTGATCCGAAGCAGGATCATATCAAATCAATTGATATCAACTTGTAATTTGGTTTTACCATCATGCTAACAAGCAGACAGTGATTAAAAAAATAAATAATCTAAGAAGTAACGTCCGTAACGAGATAATAAAATGAAACCTGATTGAAGTCTGGCGCCGGCAGATGCAATTTATAAGATATAAGCTTCAGGCGATATTATTGCAGAAAACTAATTTAGGAATTTATGGAGTAACTATTGAAAGCAATTTTAGATAAACCTATTCATCTATACGCAAGTAATTATGGTAATATTTAATTTCTATCCTTAATTCGTTCAACAAATTAATATGAGTGTATTTTTTTTCCTTTTTACAACCACTTTTTACGCCAATTTTCACGTTTTCCTTTCTTGTTTACATTTCAAAGTTATTAAAATGATTCCATGGTTATACTGGATACACTGTGCTCCGGTATACCTGAACGGTTTACCGTTACGTGTGTGGGCTAGGTCAGTGCTCCGGTCTACCTGCACAGGTAAACCTCTCCGGTGTACCGTAGCGTGAGTGGCCAAGCCGCTGACCTTGGCAAAACATGCAGGAGGGGAGATAAGATATCTACGCTAGGAAAGCACTTACAGTTTCGCTTAAAAAACCTAAGTTAATAAGGGTAGATTTATGGGCAGCCTACCGCAATGGAAGAATATAGTTACTCCAAATCACTCCAGGCAAATGCCGGGATGCTTCCTTCAAAAGCCCATGGCCGAATTCCTTCCCGTTCCTTGCCCCCAATCCCATCCTTCCTCTAATGACCTCGACGTCGACGAGGCGTAAAGCCATAAGTAAAAATAAAAAAAATAATAAAAATATTGAAGAATGAATGTTGATGAAGCTCGTAAGAGAGCGTAGATTGGTCATTATTGGTGAGGCCCTTGCGTAGCATCACTTCTACAAAGTCTTGTTATGTCCCATTAATTCTTCAGCCATCCATCAGGGCCATATGAGATGATTTGAGCAATGGGCATATCCAGCGAGGGGAAGGGGGGGCTGCTGCCTCCCCCCCTAGAAAAAAAATTAAGCTGCCTTCAGTACGCTTCGACGAGTGAAGAACTGGATCAGCAGCACTTTGTGAGAGAAAAGATTGACTGGATTATGCCTGATGAGTGTGCATCGAAATTTCGTGAAAGAACACCGTGAGATATTGAGAAACAAAGATATTTAAAAAATTTCTAATCCGAGACGATTAATGTTTACATAAACTATAACTGGGTTACGGTCTTAATTTACTACATAGTAGGTCCTTAGATTAAGTGGTTGGATTACTATATTAATCAATAATAAAAATAGTTTCCTCAATAGTTTTGAATTTAATTTTGTAAGAAATCGTCATGTTTCAGTGCCCCACCCCACTTCCTCGAAAGTGCTATTATAGTGCCCCCTCCCCCTAGCTCAAATCTTGCCCCCTCTAGCTCTGGTCCTGGATACGCCCATGATTTGAGCAGTGTTGTAGCTAGGTTAACAAGAGCCCCGGTGTCAAAAATATTTAGAGCCTGCTGTCAGGGGCTCCGGGGCTGTCCTGAGCTGAGCTTGGGTCCCCCGAGCTTGAGGGCAACGGTGCACGGCATTGCCTAGTCCTCCGATAGCTACGCCCCTGGATTTGAGAAGTTTAATGTCGTCGGTTACGTTGGTTACCAGATCGGCATAGAGGCATTATTCGCGTGCCCAACCACCTCCAGACCTTTCGACGGAAAAGGATTACAATGACCTCTCAGATAGAGATGCCAGTTGTCTAAGAATGTTAGAGGCGCGAGGTCAGAGCAGTTCACGTTAGACAGTCTCGATGTTCCGACGTGTGGGCATTTGTGGGACGGAGTGACATTCTCAGGCAATTGCCGGTTGTCTACCGAGCAGCCGTATACATAGCGCGACACTAAGCCAGTATCGCAGAATCTCAAGCCTCCGTTAGAAAATTAAGTTGCAGAACGAGCTCAACTCTTACAAACTTTCTGAATTTCATATTTTAAAAAGTATGTGGCTTTTCGTAAAACGAGGTCACCAGAAATAGGCTAACTGTTCACTAAAGTTTCCATTATTTCCACTCTCTTTCCACTGGCGATTATCTGTCGTAGTCAAGAAGAAATGTACTACCTTTTTTTAGGTGGTTTCCCATAACAATGTCAACATGTTAGGCACGTTTTAGCTCTGAAATTTAGACACATTACACAAAACACACTTGCACAAACTTTACACAGTTCGCATATAAATGGTAACACTCAGTGCCTCCTCCACCCTTTAGGTTGTGCTTACTGAATCTTGAGGAGTCTTTTCTTCTTTTTTTGGTTTATGACTTTACCCCTCGTCAACGTCAAATCATTAGATACGAGAAAAGACTGGAGGAGGCAACAGGCAGGAATTTGGTCATTTCCTTTTACGGTAATCGTGCTGGCATTCGTCTGGAGAAATTTTGCGAAACCATGGAAAACCGAAATCTGTACGGCCGGACCCGTGTCCTCCGGAATGTGAGGCCAGAGCGTTACCGCTCACTCTCCACGCTCGGCTTAGCGTATCGTCAGAATAGAAGGGGTCCATAAAGAATCGTAACCGAATGACACCTGCAACGATAAAAGCGACGGCAGCCGCATGGCGGTATCAGTAAAACAATATCGGCTCTGCTTATTAACAGTTTCAACTGAAAATTTCCTTCCCATTCGTCATTGAAATGAAACTCAAAACATAACAGCGCAAAATGAAACAAAAGTAGTCGGTAAGATTAATTTGGGAATTAATTAGCCTCTTTTGCAAACAAACCGAAGTTAATCATTTTCTCCCTCTAGCCTTTTTCTCGTTCCATTTCAACTGTCTATATAACTTCCCAAATTGAAGGCATAAGTAAGTAAACGCGTATGTTGATACCGGCTACAAGATGCGATTCCTCTTTTAGCGTTCATATACGTTCAGAAGTCACAACTACTGATCTCCATAATTACAATCAGCCGTATTAAGAAAGTTTTGATGAGCAGTGACATACAGGAATTGATTTAACCCACGTCAGGAAATCGTGAATTCTTGCATTCTTGAATTTAATCGAAGGATTACGCGGCCGGAATTAGTAGTTTGCTTGTTCCCGTGGTTTCGACAGGTGGTGTGTGAAACACAGAGCTGCGCAGTGTCTCCCTAGAAGAAGGCCTTAGTAGATAGGCTGAAACGTCGGTATTTAATGCTATAACGCGGCGCCACGGAGGGAAACCGTTCTTGAAGGATTTTCGCAGTAGGCTGAAAGTATAGAATCAACGGCGTGATTCAAGCGGTTTCTCGCATCCAACCATATGTTTGTCGAGCTGATACTGTGAATCTGTTTTAAAATGTTCATTTTATGAACGGAATAACGGGATACAATGTGAAAAATTCCCAGAATTCACGAAATGTTTGTCTCCAAAGATTTTCATTTTACGTAAATTTCGAATCAAATTCAAAGAGAAGATGTAGCTTAAATCGTGATATATCTATATCTTAGTCCGTAATGGTTATTTGGTTAACTTATTTTGATCCCCTCAAACCTGATAGATACGTGTAAAACGCATCTTACATTAGCAGATAGTGGACTACACTGGACATTCTAGAGCCCTGGAAGAGGCCTATAATTGGTTATTTTTTTTAAAAAAAAGAAGTTGTAACTACTCATATCAGCCCTGGTATTTTTTTCCCCCTAGGCACTGTTCCTACCTATTTGTAGAACATTAATAATTATCAGTGTACTATGTTTGGCAGGACCGTCGCAATCTGACCTCCAACTGCGTGACCTATGTCCTCTTTCATGTTGTATCTCTACGGCCTCTGGACAGTGAAGTCATTAAAATACGGGTGAGAATAGGCTTCTATCAAAAGGAACATCGCGGCTGTGCTTAGATTCACTTTACGAAACTATACAAAACCTAAATCTGCGGCGTCACATTTTTATTTGTTCAGTAGGAGGCGTCTTAACAAACTATTGAGTACTAGTATTCTGCAGAAACATCGCCCCGTTTGTTCGGGTTGTTTGAGATTGTTCACGATTCGGGACGCGGTAAGCAAGGTAGGAGAGGAGGCGGTGCACTATTCCTGACTACCGGAATAATAAGAGTCCTCGCATAAACCCAAACATTCCCTTAGTGCGTATCTAGTGAGATAATAGTACACTTTTGATGGTGATTCGACCGTCCGACAGGGACTAGCCACGTGTCTGGATAGGCTGGAGCCGTATTTCATCCTCCGCCTTCTTTCATCGCTTAATCATAACGCAAAACAACAAACACTCTACAAAGAAAACATACATGACATTTACCTACATTTACAGTGAAACTTATTAACACTTCAGTTCTGCTGTAGGCTTAATCAAGAGGAAACAATTCTTGAGGTTGTAACGTAACCATGAACGTTACGGTTATATTTGGAGTGGATAGTGTAATCTGAGAGGTATGTAAGGTCTTTGGCGGTGGGCGAGCGCCGAGCGCGGGGAGTCGAGAGTCGGTGATTGACAGGGGTAGCGTACGGAACAGCCGGCGGGAGCGGAAGGTCTACGGCAGTGTGTTTATCCCGTGAATACATCGTACGGCCGCTTGGCGTGTGTTCCGTACTAAAGAACACTGTGGGATGTGTGCTAAAGTATATGTTGGACTATGAAGGTTCTTCCGAGAGACCTGATTCAATATAAACTGTGTTTAGTAAACTACTGCAGAATCGGACTATGGCGATTGTTTGTTAATTAGTTTCGAGAATTGTGCTCACTGCTTATTTAGTTATTTTGACTGTACTTGAAGCTGCTATCTTCGGTGACGAAGAAACATTAGTATTATTGTCTGGTGGCATGCTTGTGGACTGTGTAGTCTCAGAGGAATAAATCTACGAAAACTAATACGCATATGTGTTTTTTTTCTTCTGTGACTTTAATTAACCAATTAGCATAGCCGAAAGACTGGCGACCGCATGGCAAAACGAACCTTTAATCAAAATAGTAATTAGTGGTGGAAGAAAGCTTAAGAAAAATCGTGTTAGGAAGTGCAGCTGCACAATTGCTTCAACGAACTTTTAACTATACAAACACGAATAGCACGAGTAGCCGTTACAAGGTGCCATGAATAGATAGTTGCTTCCGTGATAGCAACCCACACTAATCATTGGGTTAGGCAATCATTTTTTTATACCATTCTGTATAATTTAATAACGTCTTCGGAAAATGTTCAAATCACAGGCTTGTTAACATAAGGCAGCGATGTTATTATCATCTGCAAGATTTTTTAAAATCTGATGGACGGAATTTCAGACGACCGACATGTAATAAATACATGGATTTCTCCTGCTGTTTCAGTGGCACATAACCGACAGCTCTGCACATTCCGATAATTGGAAAGGAGCAATCGAAATTACCAAATTGCGATGCGGCTTAAAAGCCGGGTGTGGTATTAACGGGCTGCCGCTATCTCACGGCCCGATGGCCGCAAATTGCGCAATACAGACTTGCCGCCTTTGATAGTCGATCCGCAAAGGCGACCTACTCGTAATTGCATTGGAAAACTGGCGGGGCGCCGCGGGCTGACATTCGTAAAACTCTGACCAGGAAGGCTAACCAAGTCAGATGCTGGGATCTGGTTCCCATCATGCATCAATGCGGAGTCGATGCAACTGAATGAGTTCTAAGCACCAACTTTGAAATTGACTGTACGTACACAAGTTTTATTTTGCTCCTCTCATTTCGATATTGGCGCTACAAAATGCAGTGTTCCAACTTGTGAGAAAATCTCGGACAAGTATCTCGCATTATTGGTAATAAATTATGGAATCTAGCGCTTTTAGTCGACAGAGAGAAACAAGCAGAACCCCTTAAATCTTTATTTTTCGTGATCCGTCCTTGAGGTATTAATCTTAAAGCCAAAATAGCTTCTCTTGCACAGCGGTTTTTCCGAAACCCAGAATGATCTGCATCTACTATCCCTTCTACTATCCTTCCTGTATTTCTATATATTATCCTTGTCAGTAATTTTACGATGTTAGACTTATTGTCTGATAATTTTCAAATTTGTCAGCTTTGAATTTCTTTGGAAGAGTGAAGATGATTTTTTAAACTGCTCTTTGGAAACTTCACCAGAAGATGGCGACAGTGATTTGTGATAGCCGAAATAACGTGTGATAACAAATCGTTAACTAAGCTAATTTAATTTTAATTTAACTGCAATGGAGCGCACGCTCCGGTGGCAATTTCCACACACACCCATCACTCCCCCACCCTTTCCTGCACCCTCGTACATTTTCCGTCTATAAATTTCAACTTTAAATTATTTCAACGTTTTTCTCAATTATTCATCATTTCTCTTGGTAACTTATTCCAATCTTTGACACTCTTACCTAAAAAAGAGAATCTTCCTACACTATTGTGCCTGAAATCGAGAGCCAGCTTGTGGTCATGGTCATCTTTTCCCTTCCATGCACTACTTTTCATCACCAATATACGCTCTGTACACTCCCATGACCCTCTTCACCCTTCACCTACCTTCCAATGAATCTTTTATCATATCTGTTACTGATTGGGTTCTGCTGTAATTACCAGAAACAAATCTAGCAGCCCTTTTTGCACCCTCTCCAACTCCTGTATCTGACGCCGAGAGAAACTTTGGTCTTATTTGTGAAGATGATACTTTTATTAAAACGAGTTATAATCTCCCCGGTTTCGTATCTTTTTTATATCAGTTTGAATAATCTTTGGTTTCCTTCTTCTCTTAGGGATTTCCGATGTTCTGCAGGAATCTCATCAGTTCCACCCGTCTTATTTGATTTAAGATCTTTCGAAGCTCCGCCATTTCTGTTCTTGAAACGGGATTTCCTAGGTCATCAATATCGACATCGTCTTGTTTTTCCAGTACGCTGTCGTTTAAATCATCCCCATTACAAAGTTGCTCTATATATACCTGCCAACGGTTAGTTCTTGTTCTGAGTATAAAATGGGTTTCCCGTCGCAGCTTTAATGTTTATTCATCTTTTCTTCATTTCTCCAAAAAATTTTGATCTTCCCATAGGGCATATCTATTTTACCTACGTCCATTTCCTTTTCTACTTGTTCACACTTTTCCTGCAGCCGCTTTTCTTCTGCTTTTGTGTATTTCCTGTTTATTTGATTTCTAAATGTTTGTACTGTTTTCTTCTTGCTTCATCACTACCATTTTTTTTCCTTCTCCTCTGCTCCATCAACTCCAAAGTTTCTTCTGTGATCCACAGTTTTCGAGCCGTCTGTTTCTTAAAGCCTAATGTTTCTTCACTAGCCTTGATTATTTCTCTCTTCAATGTATTCCATTCGTCCTTAGTTGAATTTCTTAGAACCATGTCTACCGTCTCTGCAGATTTTTATCTCATGTTTGATTGTTTCAATTTGTTCACTATATACACTGTAAAACGTTTAAGATAAACAGTAGGAAACACCGAAAGATACCGAATAGCTATTAGTCCGAATGCTATTTCCGTAATGAAAGACACTTTCTTCTCCAACTGATTCACTCATAGAGCCAAACTATATGGACTTCGGAAAAAAAAAAAAAAAAAAAAAGTGTACTGACTAGTGTTGTAAAAAAACATGAAAAAAACTGTGAAAAAAACATATTTTTTCTGGGTCATTTTATTTTTCATAACTACTAAATTTCATATTTTTAAGGCATTTATCGTTTAATATGGCTGTTTTAGAGTTTACTAAATACTTATCTTAATTTTTAAATCTACTATATTTTTCTAGTTCAGTACAAAAAAAAAATTACAAAAATACATTGGCTGAAGTATTCTTTTACGAACGGGGATTTCCCGAATAGGCTAGGTTGCACGAGAAGGAATCCCCGTTGTTTGGATTGATTCTCTTTATTTGAACTACTGCTGCCAGCCCTACAAATTTATCTGTAGACCTACGGATCTTTTCAAAAAAATTAGGAATTATGAATTTATGAACGGTTTTTTGCCTCTTTTTTATTAATTATTGCGCTTTCTTTATATTCATATATGAGCCGTGCTCGGCTCGCATTGTTTATTTTCCACGCTTTCGATTGTCCTATGATGCTGGTTCCTGCAGAGCCCGCGTGCGAGTTTCGCCCGTGAGAGCGCGCTGTGGCCCTGGTGGTGCCCTCTACCGGCTGATGGAGTTGATTTTCGGGGACACGAAACCGGGAAGTCAGTCGGTCGGCAGCAGCGCATTGGTTCGTTGGGCCTAATATTTTCCCTAATTGACTGCGACGTTAGAGGTCTGCTGGTATAAACGAGGACTTGTAATTTGACCAGGCGGCCTGGAAGTACCGGATGATGTGGATTTGTGACCCGACCGAGACCGTTCCTGGCTCGCATTAATCGAGGGAATTCCTCCGCTGCGCTCTATAGGTGCGTTTCCACTTGAGAGTAACTCTCGCGAGAAACTCTCGAGAGTTACTCTCGGGAGGGTGTCCACTTGAGAGTGGATTTTGGCTAGCTCTACTCTCGGCGAGCTGCTCGCCGGGACAGTTCTCGCGACAACTCTCAGAACCCTGTCCACATGAGAGCAGCGGAGAGCAGTCAAGATGGCGGCACAATAGAAAAGTCGCGTCAACTGTGACCATACTGTCTGCTGTTACTAAAAAGAAGTAAAAACTGAATAGGAAAAGCTGCTGGGTTAAGCCTTGGATAAAGAAATGTTTTCGGAGCCAGAATTACCGGAATTACAGATCGAAGTCGCCCAAAAGTTTGGGAACTTTTGTAGGTTAATGAGCTGTGAAGTTGAGTTTATCACAGAATCTGTGGGATCAACAGTTTTAAAACAGGACACTAAAATGAGAAAACCTATATCAGTACATACACTAGTTATGGCTACTCTTCGATTTTTTGTATCAGGTAAATTTACTTGTTGCGTAATACGTTGATTTCCTTTTTTTTTTTTTTTGTGTGTGTGTTACATCGTCTTGACGTATTTTTGGGGGGATTTGTATTCAAGCCTCCATTACGATAAATTTACCGAAATTTGTTGTTTTGGAAAGACAGTGAATTCAGGAATTACAAATTTTTGTGCACTGAAGTAAAGCTACTTTTTTTTTTTTTACAATACTTGAGAGTTCTTGAAAAATGAATGAAATCTTACTTCAATTTTGAACTTCTTACTATAATAAGAATGTGTCTACAATAATTATAGACACATTGTCATTAAAATAAATGTTATAAAATTGTATAAATGCATCGTTACTATTCCTTAAATTGTGGAGATTCTTTTGAACTTCATACCCTGAATAACAAAATTTCTCTCCTATTATTTTTTTTTTTTTGTTAAGAATGTATTTGTAATCTTTAACTGGTTGAAGGACGCAAATTCTCTCAGTAGTTTCCCATTTTCATTTAATGTGTATTCACCTCTGTTCCCCATTACCTCTGGAATTGGACTATTTCCTACGCGAGCATTAAAATCGCCAGCCAGTATTTTTTTTTTGAAAACCCAACAAATAATGACATCAATAAAGAATGGGAAACTATAGCTTCATCAATACTGAAAGCAGCATATGAAGCCATTGGCAAGAAAAAGAAATTTAGAAGAAAAACTGGACTTAAAATGTGGAACGAAGAAATTGCAGAAGCCGTCAAACAAAAGCAAAAGGCTTATCTAAAAATGATACAGGATCGAACCCTAGAAAATGAAAATGAATATAAAAGAAGAAGAAATATTGTTAAGACAGTAACAAAGAAGTTGAAACAAGAGGGATGGGATAGATTAATCAGTTCAATAGAAGATGATGTCCATGGTAGACAAGAGATGGCTTATAAACTTATGAAACATCTCAACAAGGATGAAAAGGAAAGTGCTAATATAAATGTAATTGAAGAAGAGGCATGGGTAAAACACTACAGAACATTATGGTACAATAGTAATTATAAAGAAGAAGAAGAGAAAATAGGAATTGTGGTGTGACAGCGTCACCCACAATGAATATAATCAAATCATTATTAATTATATTCATATTTCTTTTTTTTTTCCTTTTTATTATATTCAAGTTGATTAATTATTTAATCTTGGAACGCGTAAATAAATTATAAATAATGAGGGTTGTCTGGATAGGTTAAATGTATGTTTAAACCAGGGCGGCCAAAGGTATAGTTTATTATAAATTAATTTTTCTGTAAACGCATGGCTCAGAACGCTTAAATATTGAAGGCTAGAGACTGCCATTTCGACCGTTGAGGGTGGAACAATGGAGCAGGCGAGGCGACAAGGTGACGCCGGGCCAGCCCGGCTTGAGTCCCGTTGGAATTCGGTCAACGAACTACCCCACCTTGCTGCTATCCCGAAGGCCAAGTAGGAAACGCGCGAAGGAGTCAGCGAATGCGACGCGTGATATTAAACACGTGACGACGGAAATGTGTAGCTAGCCAATCCTGAACATTTATTGGGGGCTACAATACTAATTCCATGGAGTTCTTTTGCATGTGGCGAGCAACTAGCCGAGGAAGAGGAAGGAGCCATTTTTGAGAACACTTCTGTCCAAGACGAGCTGATGAACGGACGTGACTTGGGTCCAAGACGTGCTGGTGAACAGACGTGCTAGCCGGCACGCTTTCTGATGATCATTGTGGTTGATCATTTCTTGCTTTGGGAAAAGCGAGATGTCGAGTGGCATGCTTGCCATTATGTGGAAGTTATGCTAATAACGCGGTCGTAGCCGCTTATTTAGCTTCCATTGCTGCAGTGGCATTGTGTTTGTCGCTCACCATCACGGCGATGATACTATGGTAATGTACCAGAAACGACGGTCACTATCCAGTGGATTTTAACAGACTTATGTGCCCTTAAGCGACGCCTGGGTTAAGACTCTGCTCCCGCCACTTAAATTCTGAGCTAGCTGGATTTATATTTCAATTCAATTTTTTTTAAGCATCTTGCTGTTTGTTAATTCAATTTTGATGCTTTTCATTCACTTTATACGGCGCCCCCTGGGATTTTCCTTTGTACAGTAAAATGTTAGCTTCAATTTGATGGCCTGTA